>JAUCMX010000004.1:18489164-18801664 GCA_033459395.1 Hemibagrus guttatus
GAAATTATTCCTTGATATTACAGTATGTTGGATGTCTGTGTAAGAGACAGAACAGACAAGTTAAAAAGGTATGATATTTTAACTTTATCACAAAGATGCCCAAGATCATAGATTCACACAGCGAGCCAAATAGGTGAAGTAATTAGTGAGCACTCATTATCTAATCAGATGCCTGATTGGATTGAGATCTGAGGAATTTTAAGGCCAAGCCAACACTTTAACTTCATGTTCCTCTGACGATTCCTGAACAATTTTTACAGTCTGGCAGGGCACATTATCCTGCTGGAACATGCTACTGCCTTTAGGGAATACTGTTTCCTTGAAGGGGTTTATTTGGCCTTTGGTTTCAGATGATACTCCTTAAAGTAACATCCCAGCAACACACTGAGTCAAATTCCCATTCATCCTGGTGCAATATTTTTCCTAGGTAAGTGATGCCTGTGTACCTAGCAGTTCACATGATGTAAATGAAAACATGATTTGTTAGACCAGGTCAACTGCTTCTGTTGCTCCATGGTCCAGTTCTGATGCTTACATGCCCATTGTAGGCGTGTTTGGCGGTATACGGTTATCAGCATTGGCCCTCTGACTGGCTTCTGGCAGCACAGCCCTATTTGTAGTAATCTGTAATGCATTGTGTGGTCTGACACCTTTCAATCATAGTCACCATTAACTTTAACAATTTTTACTATGGAATTTTTTTTGTTGATTGAACCAGATGGTCAAACCTTAGCTCCACATCTGCATCAATGAGACTTGGGCACACATGACCCTAATACCAGTCCAATGACGGTCTTTCTTTGGGCCACACTTTTAGGTGCTAACCACTGCACACACACAGGAACACCCCACAACACCTGCAACTTTGGACATCCAGCTATTGCAATTTGGCCCTTGTTCAGATCATTAGACGTTCCCATTTTTATTGCTTCCTGCAAATCAATTGTGAGAACTAACCGTTCAATTGCTGGTTCTCAACAGGGGCACTGGGGAAATTTAAATTTAATAAAAATTTAAATTTATTAAAATTAAATGTAATAAATTTAATTTATTAAATTTAAAAAATAGAATTTAAAAAATATTATAATTAAAAATATTTTTAAAGCATGTTTACAGGGATTATCCATTTGCATTGTCTTTTTGAGCTGGAGAGATGAAGCTCAAGCGTGCATTTTATGTTTAACTTGCAGTGCAGACACGAGTCAGAAGATCAGAGATATCAGTCAAGTTAACATGGATAAGTTCATCACACGTGCTAAAAGAAGTTGTGGCGATGGTCCGTCATCAGCACCTTCAGCTAAAAAGTCTAAAATAAGAAAATATGATGAGAGCTATATTCAGTTTGGCTTTACAGTGGCTGGGACAGATGCTGAACCACTGCCCCAATGTGTAATATGCGCATATTTGCTGGCAAATAATAACATGAAGCCATGCAAGTTAAAGCGCCATTTAGAAACTAAACACCCAGAACTTAGACAAACCTTTCGACTTTTTCAAAATAAAGTTATCTTGCCTTACACAGCAGAAATGCACCATTAGCAAACACACATCAGTGTCAAACAAGTGCCTAGAAGCGTCCTACATCTCACGAGTTGCTAGGTTAGGAAAATCTCACAACTGCCGAGGCGTTTCTTACCTGCTGCTAAAGATATCTGCCAGGTCATGTTTGGTGAGAATTTCGCACAACAGATTGGTAACATCCCCCTTTCTAATGACACCGTTAGTCGCCGCATATCTGACATGGCAAATGACATTAAGGAGCAGCTGCTTGCTAACATCATGCAAAGCCAGTACTATGCACTGCAGCTCGATGTTGCGGGGCTAGCACAGATGCTAACCTATGTCAGATATATTAAAAATGGCAACATTGAGGAAGATATTCTTTCTGTCGGTCTCTTCCAGTGCACACAACTGGCGAAGCACTATTTGATGTTTTAGATGAGTTTATACAGGTTGCAGGCATGTGATGGAATAGTTATGTTGGGATATGCACAGAATGGGCGCGTTCCATGACTGGGAGGGTTGGCGGACTGGTCACTCGTGTCCTGCAGTTAGCCCCATTAGCCAAATGGACCCACTGTGTGATTCATTGCAAATCTCTTGCATCAAAGCAAATGCCCGAGTCTTTCAAATCCATTTTAAAGTAGGCAGTGCAAATTGTCAATTTCATTAAAGCACAGCCATTAAATTCACGCTTGTTTTCCCTGCTATGTCAGGAAATGGGAGCCGAACATGAGCAGCTCCTCTTTCACACTGAGGTGCGCTGGCTCTCCAGAGGTCGGATTTTACATCGCCTCTACAAATTGTGAACAGAAGTGAAGGCGTTTCAAGTTAATGCGAAGTCCGACCTTGCATGTTACTTACGACCCTCTGTGGTTAGCATTGTTGTCATACCTTGTAGATATTTTTGAAAGGCTGAATGTGTGAAACATGTCAATTCAAGGGAGAAATGCAAACATTTTGCTTCTTTCAGAAAAAGCCAGTGCATTTGTTGGCAAATTGGATCTTTGGTGTGAAAGGTTGATGAATATGAAATGTTTCCCATCTTCCCTGACTGTGTGCAAGACAGGAATAGATATCTCCTCTTTTGATCAGTACAGTCACTCAGCATGTTGATTGTCTGAAAAAACAATTTGTCTGTTATTTCAGTGATTTTCAGTTTGTTTGCCTGGGTCAGAAACCTCTTTAGCTGCTCAGGAAAAGATCTATCAATTGACATGGAGGAGCAGTTAAAGAGCGACACCAGATTGAGACATCTCTACAGCTCTTGCTCTCTGCCTTCATTTTGGTTGACTGTGATGACTGAATATCCTCAGCTGTCTGATGCAACAGCTAAATTACTGCTTCCATTTGCATCAACTTATTTGTGCGAGTCTGGGTTTTCAAAACTGTTGGCAATAAAAAATAAATACTGGAATCTCCTGTAGGTGGAGGATGACCTCAGGCTTGCGCTGTCCAACATTGAACCACGCATCCTGCTTCTTTGTAAAAAAAAATAAGCAAGCGCAGGTTTCCCACTACTTCACAGTAGCATGGTTGGTGAAACGCACCCAAGTTTTAGTTTGCATATTACATTACATTACATGTAACAAATTAGTTTTATATTCTTTAGAAACATTTCAGATAAATTAAGGGCATGTTCCACTATTGTCCTTGTATATGTTTTAAAAGAAAAAAAAAACAAAAATAAGTAAAATAAAACCAAAAGAAAAAATATTCTTTCTATCTATCTATCTATCTATCTATCTATCTATCTATCTATCTATCTATCTATCAATAATGGGGGGCGTGCCACATAATAGGACAGGTTTTTGGGGGGGGCTTCAGTTCCAAAAGGTTGAGAACCACTGGTCCAGACTATTGACAGGCATCATTGTAACAATGAATGTTATTTTATTCACCTGTCAATGGTTTAAATTTTATGGTTGCTCAGTGGATGTGGAGGTTATTACAAACATGCCAAGGGCAATGGGTTGTTCAAAAATTGTTCTCCAGAGACTTGAATTTGTATGACTGAATACAAATTTCTTATTTTTTTTAAATGCCTACCAATATATAATTGAGTCAGTTATGGCTAGTTCATCCAATTAAGTTGCTCTCGTCATCTATGGTAATGGTCGTATCTTATACCTTGACTCAGCTGATACCAGCTGTTCTACATTAGAGTTCTACTGTTAAGACCTTAGAGTCCATTACAATAGTTTAGTTTCATTTACTTTTAGCATGGGGGTGTGTGTTGGTTAACCACCCGGCCACCCGTGAGCAATCAAAGTATTCACTTGAGCATGACGTGGTATCACCTAATACACAGGTAGATTATTTAAGCAGTTTTTACATGTGAATGTTCTAAATGCCCTTATTATCTCCAGGTTTTCTCAGACTCTTGAACGCGTGTGTGTGGACACTGTGGAGAATGGAGTCATGACCAAGGATCTGGCTGGCTGCATTCATGGGCTCTCAAAGTAATTAATCTTTTCCATATAGGTTTCCATATGTAGTCCATAAAAATTTCTCAACTATTATGTCTTATCAAGGCATTTTGAAATGCATGCTTATGAGACTTCAGATGGTACCCACATACACTGGCAAGAAAAAGTTTTGGAAACACCGTCATTTATTATGACTACACTGAAATGTAGTAGTAGTAGTAGTAGTAGTAGTAGTAGTAGTAGTAGTAATAATAATAATAATAATAATAATAATAATAATAATAATAGCAAAACACAAACATTTTCATCATTCATGGTGGGTCAAGATGCACAAACAGTGAACTCCATCTTGCTGCTACACAACCAGCACAGTAGACCTATGGAAAGTGCTGCAGAGGGCCTTGTAGGAAATCACAACTGAATATCTGCAAAAACATATGAGTAGAATGGCACAGATTTTTCAGGTAGTTGATGCTGCAAAGGGCTGTTTTTATGAAAATAAAGTTTAATATGCAAATATGATTTTATTCATTACTTTGTGATCAAATCTCAAAATGAATTTTGTTCAATTTTTGTGTGTTTTTGAGCCATTTACAACCATTTGATTGACTAAAACAAAAAAAGATAGTGTGTAGGTGTTTCCAAACTTTTTCTTGCCAGTGTATATGCAATTTGCAAACTAGTTCCAGTTGCAGATTTTCTATGTCTCAGTTTAAAATACAGGCCAATATTTTTCAACTTTATTTAAAATATAAATATAATTTTTTTTTTTTTTTTAGCAAATTAAGCATCTTGGCACAAGTATTTGTCTTAACCTTAATAAATACTGCAGGCTCTCTCAATAGTCTAAAATCTGAAATTAATTTCTCAGTATTTTCTTTTTCTTTATTTGTAACTTGCCCTAATTTTCTGTTTACAGCGTCAAGCTTAATGAGCACTATGTCAATACCACAGACTTCCTAGATGCAATCAAGACCAACCTGGACAAAGCCCTAGGGAAATGAAGAAGGTGGACACTGAAGCACATCTTTTCCTTTTTGTACCTCATTTAACTTAAACATCATTGTAACTATAATCGTTACTGAAGGGAAAATTTGAAAAGGAGCCTATGTTTTTCTGTAGCAGTGCTATTGTCTAGTGTTAGCTAAATTGTAGATGTCATCAGTCCACTCCATTTCCAAACTGTCCTATTAATCACAAGTTTTTAGTTTTGTAAAATGAAGTACTGTATGTAATTCTGTATTAAACCCTGAAAACAAAGGCAAAATGCCATTTTTGGAAACCTGCTAATAAATTAGATTTGTCTTCAAATTTTGTTCAATTTATTTCATTAAATTAACTGTCTTTAAATGTCAGTTTAAAAGTAAATTTATTAATATACAGTGTTGTCCAAAGCACAACATTTAACATGGAACTTTAGCAACAGCATATTTACAATGATGTGCAAACAAGATCAAAGCTTATACAAAACTTAAACAAGACTTGCCTTGCTTAGCATGATAGGGAACCATATGGATAACATTTAAACAGTAGAATGTCCATTCTGATCTATTTTGTTTTTACATAAAACATTGTCCAGGTGGCTGTTCAGTGGGTGTGATTGAAAAAAAAAATTGTTTCTGCTTACCAATTGTTCTGTCTTGCATCTATGGTCCTATCCCACTATTAAATCACTGAGCAGCAAGTTCATAAAATGGATGGCACACAGTGTTACATAGGGATAGTCAATATAGCTGTAATGAAGTTGTTTGGTGCATGATTTTCACATTCAGCCCCCAAAACAAAATGTAGCCTTAGGAATAATGTGACATTTTTTTGTGGCCATCTTCAGTGTCTCTTGTAAGGTTAGGTGAACAAATGTAGCTAGAACCATGTAATCTGGCTTTAACTAGAGATCATCAGTTCCATATTTTCACCCTTGTATATTCAGTGCCTGTAATACTGCTTTGTCCATTGTTAGAAGCACTATATAAATAAAATTTTATTGAATATAATCCCAGACTAAGAATAGTACAATGCTTTCCAAATATGGAAAAGTATGATGATAAACGTAAGATACTAAACTGTGTCTGCAATGAGACCTGAATGGCAAATGTGGATTATAGTCACTAGTGTTCCTCACCAACTTGTCAAACATTGTGTTCTTCATTTAAGACATAATTAAGTACTGCTATAGTCTGCCAAAGCCAAACAGACAAATTTTGTCTGTGTTTGGTAGTAGTTCCTAACATAAAAGTTCCTACTCAATTACAAATTACCAACATGCTTGCACTAAATAAGTTGCAATGGCAATAAATCCCCTCTGAGAAATATATCCATATTGTGATACATTTATGCCACACAACACTTTTTTTTTTTGCAGTCTTGTAAATTTTTTTATACATTTTAAAAATATGTATTAAATAAATACAAACTAATGTGTGTAAAAAAAATTTGTACATAATCTTCATGTAAAATTGTACAAATTTGAATGTTATTAAAACTTAAACAAAAATCACTTGCTTCCTCCTGGGCATGTGAAGCCAGCCAACCCACATGTTAAAACCTCTTGGCACAACTAATTGTCTAGTATCATGTGATTTGATGGGGAGGGAAAGAATGCCACCCCTCTTTTCCTGGGCATGCCCATTTTGATTTATTAATCTCCTGGCCAAGAATGGCGGTGTTGTCATCTGGATTTGAATTCACAACCTGTGGCCGACTGGGCAAATATGTTTCTGTTGTACCACTTGGGGGTGCTATAGATATTTTCAAAACTGGTCTCTCTTTTGCTGTTGAATATTTTTGAATAAAAAAAAACGTGTAATAACCATTAGATTTGTTTGTTAATATTAAACAAATCTGCTATTGGTTATGGCTATTTTTGTAATGCTGGCAGTTTGACTAAACTATATGGTGATGCATATTGTGCATTGTGAAAATGATCATGAATTGATATTATATTACACACCCCTGCTCTGAAAAAGGGTAAAAAAAAAAGGGGGGGGGGGGTAAGTATTTAACTCCTCTTTCTCTTTATATAAATTGAGAATTCTTTCCAATTGTTTTTTTTTAATGAGTCAGAAATTCCCTGAAAATCTGATTCAAGGAGCATTTGAGTATGAGCTGTGTTTGCTGCTGTAATTTTGTGTATCATTTGGTAATGACATAATATATGCTCCATGTCTGTGAAACATATAAAATGTAAGAATGATGTACCATTACTTAGAAACTTTTAGACACAACCTGCATGCTAAGATGGCTAGCTAATTTAGCTAATGCTAATAATGAACAAAATAGTATTAGACTGTTTTGGTTATTGGTAAATAATTAGCTGAAAATGACTGTGCAAATCAAGCCTTCTACTAAAATCCCAAATGGTTTACATATGACAAATTCAAGATGATTCAATAGAAGTGAGCAAGCTAGTTAACTGAATCGTAGCATTTTTATGATGATTCATCACTTTATTTTATTGTAAATAATATTAAGTACAGTTTTTTATTCTACATTATTTTTAATGTTTTTGTATAAGCTTTGATGGTTAAAATTTACATGCCAGGGATATTTCCAAAGGTATAAGGGTTGTCTCTTAAGTGCCTCTGTATAGATGGCTGCACAACAATTTTGAATGATTCTTAGACATTTTACTTTGGAAAGCTTCTTTTTGAAGTGGGGAATGGTATTAGATCATTATACGCAAGGAATTTTCAGCTGATGTTCTCAACCAATTACCCACCGTCTGATCCCAAAATATAGCATTACACTCATGTTTACATGGAACCTTACAAGCTCTAATGTTCTGGAGGCATATAAATGATTTTCTCTTACAGAGTTATCAAAATACCAGTACACAACCACCAGGCAGCCATTTCATTATTAGTCCATGTTAAAACCTTGAGGCTTTCAAATACAGATGAGGTCAGTTTGAGTGTCTCAGTACATTATGCTGTGGTGTAGTAAGCAGCAGCCTTTGTATAGTTGTAATAGCCCATCTCAGCCAGTTTGGCCATGTCTTGTGTGTTGTTGCTAGCCAGATTTTCTCTTTCACTGTAGTCAAAGCTGTCTTCTTCATAGTCCTCTTGGCCCTCCATATCAGGGTGGCTGTCTGAATATAGAAGACAATTACTGATCTTTCAATTCTGTTTACACAAATCATTCAGTTGTATATGACACATTAATTATTAGATGTCTTGTGGATGATTTTCTGCTAAATTTAAAGGTTAAATTTGAACTTAACTTTGAATTTGTTAGACCTTTTTTAATGAGCATGTTAGAGCAGAATAACATTTCAAAGGCAGCCTTAAATCACAAGTCAAAGCAATCCATAATCAAGCACATTCTTACCTTGCCCATCTGGCAAGACATCTAGAATGCCATGCTTCACCTTCATATGCCTGCTCAGATTACCCTTAAGGTTGAACTTGCTGCTGCAGTAGGGGCACTTGAAGGGCTTGCTACCAGCATGAAGGTGCATGTGGCCAAGTAGGTTGTACATTCTATTAAATGACTTCCCACACACCTACAAAGCAAAATAGGTAAACAGCACATTTATGACACTAGTCTGGGACAAACAGCTGTGTGTCAGTGATGGTATCATGGCTATACTCCAGTTTAGGCCAATAATAATAATAATAGATTCAGTAGTTACATATTGAGTTATTCCCATCTAACCTTGCATTTAAATGGCTTGACTGGAAGGTGGACAATCATATGAGTTTTGAGAGTCTGTTTCTGGACGAAGGTCTTAAAGCAGATGTGGCACTGGAAAGGTCGCATGCTGGTGTGGATCAGCATGTGGCGCTTCAGATTAGCTGACAGGGTGAACTCACGAGAACAAACGTCACATTTGTACTCTTTCATCCCCTTTAAAAAAGACACAACCAAGTAAGTAAAAACACTTTGGGTTTGTTTCTTGTTTAGAAGAATTAGTTTTGTACACTTACTACAAACTCTTCTTTACTATGTAGGCTTGCTGATGTGAGTGAAGGGACATAGTAATGGAACTATATTGGAAATGAATAATGTTTCTATAGAAGCTGCTTGCATCCCCCAAATACTATAGAACTTTTGGTGCCCAGGCAATGGAGGCAAAAGTGTGGTTCAACAATCTCATCTCAATAATATACTATATGAAAATGTTTAGAGAAATTATATCTATGTGCACTCTACTTATTTGAATATCATTATAAATGTTAATAAACTTACTTTTCAATGCAAATTATTATTCTATTTGGGCTACTAATATCTTTGTAACCTATAGGATGGTTTGCTACTTGAATAAAATGTGTGGTGACTAATCTTGCAGGACATTTTACTATGATGTGTGTTTTCATCAAATGTACTACTTTTCTGAATTTTCATAAATGCTTAATGAATGTCCAGGAGCAAGTTGTGAATGATAATCTCTTAGGACAGTCACATAACCTAATTACATTGTGCTATTACAAATTTAATATAAGTGGATTGACTAGTTAAATATTTATACAATACTAGTGCAAGTGTTTGGTTTGTAATACACAACTCAACAGCACACACATCACATTTGTTCTATTTCTTCCCCCTTTAAAAGCGACATAACCAAGAAAGTAAAAACAATTTGGCCTACACTATCAATCATTTTTAATGTGTTAAAGGTGGGAAAGTATGGAATCATAGTGGAAATAGATACAGTTTCCAATAGATACAAACTTGTGGTGCCCAGGCAGTAGAAGGTGTAGTTTAACCATCAGTGTCTGACTTAGTGGGCTTAATGTGATACTATTTATCATACCTTTTCATCCAGCAACACATTTAACTATGCATGTTACATTATATCCATATTTCTAATAAATGAGTGAATAATACACATCAAATACCCTCCAAACCAGTAAGATTGCAGAAGAATTGCAGGAGGGAATGGAGCTTAAAAGTACCTTGTTTTCGAGGGCCTGCTGTGCTAGTACCTTGTGTGTGAGCAGGTGCTGCTTGAGGTGGTGAACCTGTGCAAACTCTAAGCCACACTCAGAACAAATGTGGGGCCGCATGTTCTGATGCTTCATTAGGTGGTTTTGCAACTGGCTCCGGTAGGCAAAGCTCTTGTGGCACTCACTACACTGGAAGGCAGCAGGCCCCTGGTGACTGACCTGGTGTCGCCTGAGGTGGGCATAGGTGGGGAATTCCATGGTGCATTGTGTGCAAATATGACACCGCCCATTCTCGTGCTTGGCCTCATGTGTACGCAACTCACTGGGGTAGGCAAACCCACGTCCACAGAAACGGCAGCTGTATGGCTTAATGTCACTATGTTGCAGCATATGGCGCTTGAGGTGGCTGGTCTGTGTGAACGCTTTTTTGCACACAGTACACTTATGTGGCCTTGTGCCTTGGTGTGTAAGCAGATGTGTCTGCAGGTGGCTTGGTTGCTTGAAAAGTTTTCCACAGTGAAGGCATTCATGCGGCTTGATCCCACTGTGACCCAAGATGTGCGTCACCAGATTATACTTTGAAGTATATGACTTCTCACACATTCTACACTTCCAGCGCTTCAGGCCTTCACCCACATCCACACAATATGACTCATCAATCTGCACATTGACATCCAGGCGGTCAATCTGCAGACGGCGGGCCACAGGATTCTCACCATCTGCCCATGTTGCCACCTGCACACCATCATCATAGTCTGCTGGTGTCAGGTCTGGCTCAGCAGCCTCGTAAGTCAAAACACTAGATTCATAGTAGCGTCTTATCACAGGGCTCACTTCCTCCTCAGGAGTTTTAAGATTCAATGCTCTTTGTTCATCATGCCTCTCTTCTTTAGAGCCTTCTCCCTCAGGCTGGCTGCCTGATTCTAACTCCTGTGTGCAATTAACATCCTGTGAAGTTGTGTCTGAATCTGGATCACTCTGCAAGTTGTTTGCCTCCTTTGCATATGTAGGGCTGCTTTTATTTTGCTCCTCCTTTAACATCAGTCTGTCAGGAGCAAGATCCAACACTTCAGACTCACTATCATTACAATGAACCTTTGAGTAGTAACAGGGGCTTGAATACTCAGGTCGCTCTCCTTTCACCCATGTTTGTAGATCTATGGATTTCTTAGCCAGTTCTGCTGCCTCACTGTTTTCACTTTGCTGTCTCTTGGCCTTTCTCCGAGGTCCGGTACGCCTTTTCCCCACGCCCAAATGTCCATGTGGCCTCCTATTTTCTCCATTGGGCTCAGGTAGGTAGTCTCCATTTGCACCAATCAACTGGTCTGAATGCTCATACTCCATTGCTTCTGGAGGTGGAGGGGGACACTCACGTACCTCTTCAGTGTAAAAGCCATTAGGTGCGATGGTGGTGCCAAAGATTTCATTCTGGGATATGAGGCCAAGCACAGCGGCTTGAGCCAGGGATAGGACCACCACAGGATCAGTCTGTGTGCCAGTGTCCACCACATTCCCCATCACTTCACTGTAGCAGTGCACCAGAGGAACTGCCTGCTCCTCCTTCAAGACAGCACAAGACAAAGTCAGAAACTATATAACAGTAAATCCCATGGCTGTAAACTGCAGTCATAGTAACAGTCACTATAGTAGAGTCCTAGCATTTAATTTATAAACATAAATGTGAAATAAAGGAAAATCAGAGCCAAGGTGACATATTTAATTTGACCAGGAAACAGCCTTCCCTATATACCACCAAAATTTCCTTGCATGTTATTTACCATGGATAACAGGCCAAAACAACTCTGCTTTATAAGGACTGAAAATGTGTTAGATATAGGAGGTGAACATCTATGCAAAATGCTATGTTTCCTTCCTCAGTGGCCTAAAAAAACCTGGCCCTTGAAGCCAACATCCATAGACTCTGTAGACACAGCATTTCCTATAGTCCAGCAGTGCTGTTGTTGAGCTGGAGGACATGCTAGCACTAAAGCTAGTACATCTGTAGTTACAAAGAAACTTCCATATAATTTTCAACTTCAACAAACCTCAGAAATCACAATACATCCTGACTAAGGACTAAGGATCAAGGAAATCGTGTTGCTAGAATATAGTAGCTCTGAGATTACTAGAATATAGAACTACAACAAAAAAAAAACACCTGTAAAGAAGGCACACTGAACTAACAGAATAGTCAGACTCTGTGGGTAGAGTCCATGCTGATTATAACTTTTTAACAATGTGTTACCTTTATTGCTATAAATATGACCCGAGATATATAAGAATTATTCAAATCAAAATAATTTGTCTGCATAAGAACACATAAGTGAAAGATAAGTAATGACTGATGAAGGAAAAATGAGGAAAAGGTAACAGACAAGTGAGAGAGACAGCAAAAGGAAAACTGTATGGCCTGATAACCACATCATTCATAATTATTAATGTTAAAGCATATGGGGGGGGGGGGGGGGGGGGGTTGTGACTGCAGTTCAGAGAATGAAATTGAAACAAGTAGAATGAGTGTTGATGAAGGAAACATGTAAGAGGAAAATGAAGGGGGGTGAGAGTGAGGGAGAGAAGAGGAAGGGGGAAAGATAAAGAGATGTAAATAGAGAAAGATTGAGAGGAAAAAGCAAGGGAATGGCGGGGGAAGAGCGACTGAGAAACAGAGAATACAAGGGAAAGATAAAGAGAGAGACAGAGTGGGAGGGGTTGTGGGGAGTGAGAGACTGAAACAGAAAGAAAGAGAGATAGAGAGTGAGAAAAATGCAAGAACAGGAAGGGAGGGAGTAGGAAAGAGAAGGAGCAGAGAAAATAAATGGCAAAATGAAAGGCAGAGAAAATGAAAGACAGAAAGACAAATGAAAGAGAGCCAGTCAGGCAGGATAAGAGCACTGTCACTAAGAGCAGAGTTGAACTGAATGTTAATATAAACAAAACCATGAACTTAACATGATATATTATGCATGATATGTGCAAATATCGACTTGTATGGGAGATTAAAGAGAGACAATAGTTAAAACTGACAAGTGCATGTTGGAGAGATGGAGTACATCCTTTATCAGGAAAGGATATACTCTTGTCACTCTGACATGTCCCATTTTTAAAAAAAAAAAAAAAAAAAAAGTGAAACTTTTGGAGAGCATTCAATTAATTTAAAGTTAATGAATTAACTGTGAAGTTCAATGCAGTTACCTATAGTGTTAAAGCTTGTGTGTTAAAACTGTACTTACCACATTGCCCCTTGAATGGTGTTTATGGTGTTTCAAAGCTCTCATCCTTCAAGTGAAGTGTGGAGCAAAAAAATCCACCTCTTATTTATAGCTAAGGGAGAGAAAGGGGTGGTGCCTCTACTCATCCTCCTCCTCCCACTGTTGCTGTTATCAGAACTGACTGTGCCGGCCTCTCTTTCTTTCTCTCTCACACACACACATACACGCACATTCTTTTTTTCTTCCTTTCTCTTTCCGTCTGTGCTCTTCTTTCTTTTTTTTCTCTCATTCACACATGGCAGTGTGTATACAAATACATACACACTTTTGTATTACTTCTCTTTCTCCCTTAAAGAGACAGACAGATAGACACACACACACACACACACACACACACACACACACACACACACACAAAGTACATGGCCCTTCAACAAACATATACCTCTAAATAGCCTACTCAAACAAAAGCTTTTGCTTTTATTCTTTAGACACACACAGACATTTTTCCCTTCATTCACATATTGTTCAAAAATATGTTTTCAAAAACATGTTTCAAGGCACAAATTCATACACACAAATATACATACATTTGTAGTGTATTAAAGTAGTGTGTAATATACTTCCTAGCTGTGGGAAGTTACACTTGTCTATTTATTTCCAAATTTCAAATAATTAAGAGGCAGGACCTTATACAATGTCTGAAAGCTAGTGTGAAAAAAAGTGCCTAAAGAAAAGGATAGAGAGAAAAGCATTTTGGAAAAAGAGCTAGGGAGGGAGACAGACAGGGGAGAGAGAATGAGAGGAAGAGGGAGGGGGTGAGAGAGGTATGGGGGATGACAGAGAAATAGAAAGAGAGAGGTGTGGGGGAGGGTGAGAGAAAGAGAATGCAGCAAAAAAGGAGGAAAAGAAACTGGGGGAGGGATAGCGAGAACATAAGAAAAGATGAGGTCAAAGAAATAAGACAGAAAGAAAGAGAGTAGGGAGGGGTGCACTAAGGGAGGGTGGGGATTGCAGGAAAGAGGGAATGGAAGGGTGAAAGAATATGTAGGGAAGGTATGAGAAATAGTAGAAAAGGGGAATGTTAGAGGGTGAAAATAAAAGAATTATTATGAAAAAGACTGGGAATGCATAGTAGAAAGGGAGATGGGGGAGCAGAATAAAAGAGAAAGAAATGGGAAAGATAAGAACAGCAAAAAAAGATTTTTTAACTGTTGTAGTTTTGGTGAGTGTGTGAATGCACCTGGTGGCTGTTTGCTGGGTATACACTAAATGTGAATTGAACCTCAGCTGTTTCCTGATTATACAAAAAGCTGTGTATTAGAATAAGACTTCCTATAGGTTTGTTAACAGAGCGGCCTGACCCTGTCATTTTACAAAAGAGCTTACATCTTCTAAGCTGTCCATTCTAAAATGAGCACACCTGAGTAGATTTAACAGTGTGTACTGTGTGAGGAGAGAGGGAGAATTTTTAAACTGCTCAACAGTAAATGGCAATTCATTAAATAAACAAAAA
Source organism: Hemibagrus guttatus (assembly GCA_033459395.1). Classification (NCBI taxonomy): domain Eukaryota; kingdom Metazoa; phylum Chordata; class Actinopteri; order Siluriformes; family Bagridae; genus Hemibagrus; species Hemibagrus guttatus. Next base: position 18,503,704 of record JAUCMX010000004.1, read on the forward strand.
TTTAAAAAGAAACAAAGACAAAATATGACACTGTAGGAAAGTACTGAAAGAATCTGTGAGAGGGAACAAGGAAGAGAAAAGGTGTGTGTGTGTGTGTGTGTGTGTGTGTGTGTGTGTGTGTGTGTGTGTGTGTGTGCGCATGTGTGTGTGCACGCATGTGTGTGCGCGCATGTGTGTTTGTCTGTGAAAGAGATGAGATGAATGTGTGTGAGAGAGGGAAATGAAGAGAGACCAAGAGGATAGAGGGAAAGATATCAGGAAAGGGAGGGGAGAGAGACAGAGATAAAGAAAGATTGAGGGAGGCTGGGAGGAGGGTGGGCACAACCAGAAGTTGAGAGACAGAATGAGAAAATAGAAAGAGTGCAAGGGGAAGAGATAAGTGACAGAAAGGCAAAGAAACCTCATGAAAGAAGAAAGGGCTGGGGACACGTACATAAAACAATACATGGCCATGCTTAAGAGGGAATGAGAGAATTGAATCAATAGTAAAAGTTGAGGAACAGAAGGAATATGCTGGCTCAAATCCAATTCTATATCTCTGTGAAAAATAAGAAACAAAATTTCAAACTTGCCCACTTGCCCAGAAGTACCAGACCTATGCAGAATTAAAAAAAAACCTCAACCACTGAATAATGCACAAAGAATAGTGCACACTACGTAGATTTTTTGTGTCATGTGTGTGTGTTTCTACTGGTTATTGCAGGGGAAATTTTTCTAGGCAAAACCTTTCACTATACTGTGTGTATTCAGTTTCTCTTCAAGTCTCTACAGAGAGATCGAGTCAGAGACTATAGAGACTGCAAGTTCTCTATAGGCTCCATAATTCTGCACCAAAGTGTGTGGCTTGCCATGGCTTGACAACAAATGGAAACCCAGGATTATCCATATCCTTGCAAAGTGTGTGTGTGTGTGTATGTGTGTGTGTGTGTGTGTGTGTGTGTGTGTGTGTGTGTGTGTGTGTGTGTGTGTGTGTGTGTGTGTTGCTTTTCCATTGCATACCTCTATCAATTATAATAAACCTATAGATCACCTGCTATGAATTAGCAGTTGATCTACAGGTTATTGTGTCAATACTTGCTAGACACCAGCAGTTAAATACTAATCAAAATTTAAGTAAAATATTTTGAAATGAAACCTGGCATATGTCATTGTTAAAATGTGTGTGATGCTGAAAAAATCACAACACACAGCAAGTTGTTTTAATGGCAATTCTTTATGTTTAGTGAAAACCTTTAATTAATAGCTGCCAATGCACAGAAACACAGATCAACTTACACTACAATGGTAAATAAATTATTCTGAAACTGCTTAAATCTAGCCTACTTCTGAGTATTTTTGTACTGGTAAAGAAGCTATTTTAATTAGAGATGCAGATCAGAATGCTGATAATTTGTGCAACTGTGTTCTGCACTATTTTAGCTCCACTATATTGGTACCTGGTCAAAAAGGGCAAACAAATTCAGCACAGGTACTTAAGTATGGCTTGGCCCGCTTACTGGTGGAAATTGTGAAGGATTTGCCATGCTGAGATATGTTGCATTATTCGGTAGATGTCTACCTGGACATCTGCAGCACTGGGATAGACTTCCTTACTCTGCAATCTGTAGCCCCACACTTCTCTCCCTTATTATTTATATTAAACAAGAAGCAGAGAGACAATGGAGTGGGAGTTGGAAGAAAAGGAGAAGGAATGACAGCAGGAGGGATAGATATAGGGAAATGGGAAGTTTGGTTTTAACTGAATGAGTTAATATTGAGCTACTAAGCTACACACACACACACACACACACACACACACACACACACACACACACACACACACACACACACACACACACACACACACACACACACACACACACACAGAGGTATTATGGTATTAACCACTTGGATGACATTCTTCTATCCAAATCTTTCACTATTTTAAACAGGGAGCCATAAAGGTTCCTGACTTTTGATGTGTTGATAGCTCATTGGTGTTTGTTACTGCCTTCTAAAAACAGGTGTAATTATTATTGACATTCTTTGATTTTTTTAACTGCACACCAGTGGTGTACACCTGTATAACATTTTAATTGCAGATGGAGATGGACATTCAATTAATTTTGTGATGGCAACAGGTTGCAACAGAACTTATTTATGGGTTTCACACTGAAGAGATAAATACCATTAACTTTTACAATGTTTGATTCACATGTAATCTCAATTTAATCCATTTCAGTGTTGTTACAAAATGTGGAAGTTTCAAGGGGGTGGACATGGTGAAGTTGCATGTGAGGGTCCCTGCATAAACATACAGTCCCGAAAAGAAAGTACTGGAACAGTAAGGTCAAATTTTGTTTTTGCTGTACATCCAAAACATTTAAATTTGAGATCAAAAGATGAATGAGACAATAGGTTAGAACCTTCAGATGTTTACATCTAGGTGGAATCTATCATGGCAGCTCACCAATTTTTTGGCCAAAAATATTGAAACAAAGAGTGTACATTAAATAAAACTTAATATTTGGTTTCATATCCCTTGTTAGCAGTATTAGCATCAAACTGACATCACCAGTCTGTTAAATTCTTTGTTCCCAGGGTTGTACCAAAGTTTCTTTCAGGTGTTTGTTTGGGAGTTTTTTTCTCCATTCCCCTCTTCAGCAGGTGAAATTCATACTCAATTGGATTAAGGTCTGGTGATTGACTTTGAAGGTGTTAGTTTGCAGCTTTCCCCCTTGTAATGTCTTTGGTTCTGTTGGCAGCATGTTTTAAGTAATTGTCTTGTTACATGATGACAGTCCTCCCAATTTGAATGGCTACATTTCTCTATAAATTGGCAGGCAGAATGTTTGTGTCTTCTGAAATCACTTTGCTGATACCATCATGAATTACATCATCAGTAAAGATTAGTCAGCCTGTTCCAGAAGCAGCTATTCAAGCCCAAGCCACAACACTACTACCTCCACCATCCTTGACAGATGAGCTTGTATGTTTCGGACATATATTTGGGCTTTCCATCACTTTGATAAAGGTTAATATTGGCTGCACACCTTTCTTGCCTCATCTTTGTATTGTTTTGCAAATTCCAATCTGGTCTTTCAATATTCTTACTGCTGATGAATGATCCTTAGAACTGCTCTTTGAATAATGAATTGTGATACCTTCAGCCCTTCCCTTGGAGGTTGCTGGTGATGTCACTGACTCCTGTTTTTGAGTTGTTGTTGTTGTTGTTGTTTTTTTTAAATGATTTATTGACTACTGTTGTTTTCCTTGGCCGACCTGTTTGATGTCTTGGTTGAAAACTGAGTGCATTGTGTTTGGAACTACAGCAAGGCAAGGAAGTTTAAACTCAGACCTTGGGGATCTTACTCCCTAGTTGTTAGAAATCTGGGGGTTATATTCGACAGCAGCTTGAAATTTGATAAACAGATTAATTCTGTAGGTAAAACAAGCTTTTTCCAACTTTGCCTGCTGGCTAAAGTGAAGTCTTTTCTATCATGCAGCGATCTTGAATAGGTGATTCATGCTTTTATTAGTTCCAGGTTGGATTACTGTAATGTACTATATGTTGGTGTTAATCAGTCCATTCTCTCTTGCCTTCAATTAGTACAAAATGCTGCTTCTCATCTCTTAACCAATACTTCCAAATGTGATTACATAACTCCCATCCTCCATTCTCTCCATTGACTCCCGGTACATTTTAGAATCGATTTTAAATTATTGATGTTTGTCTTTAAAGCCCTACATGGCCCCATCTTATTTAAAAGCTTATTTAATACCTTGTAACCCTGGCAGAGCACTCCGATCATCTTTTGGAAGTGCCAAGATCCAGATGCAAACGGTTTGGCGATCGGGCTTTTGCGGTAGCTGCTCCCAAACTATGGAATTTGTTACCACTTGAAATTTGATCTATTGCGGATCTGGCTTCGTTTAAATCCCATTTAAAAATGCACTTATTTACACTGGCTTTTAGTTTATAGTAGTTAGATAATATGTTTCTTTTATTTATAACATACTCTTAAAATTCTGTTTTTATTTCTTAATATTTGGTTTTTATCTTATGTTGATCTATATTCTATATTTATAGAAAATATAGTAAATATAATAAATATAATATAATATAATATAATATAATATAATATAATGTAATATTTATAGAAATATATCCATATTTATCTCTTACTCTTCTTAATTTTTTTATTTTACATTTTTATTTTATTTTCTTATTGTTTGACTTCTTCATTTGTGTTGTAAAGCACTTTGGTCAACCTGAAGCTGTTAATAAGTGCTATATAAATAAATCATTAATTGATAAATAAATAAATCATAGGTTGTTAGCACAACAATGGTTTCTTTCTTTTTCAGGACATTCTAAATTGTTTTACTGGCTATGGAAATACTTTGCAATTATGTGATCCCTTTTCCATCTTTTCAGGTTTGCTTTTCTCCCATAGACAGGACTCTGGTCTTTATGTTGGTTTATCCATATCTAACAACAAATGCTGAGGCTTTCTAACATTCATAATATAAACGTAAAGAGATATGTAGCTATCATTCACACAAGATAACAGGAGACAATCTAGAACATATTGTTAGACATGAAATTGCAGACACTGTATATTGTTTTAATCCGACAGACTGCATCTAGACTGCATTTATTGTCAGGTAAGGTTAGAGATTTATTTTTCTGTATATTTTTGGTGAAAGAAAATAGTGCTCCTGTCAGATAATGTTGTTTGCTATTTCATGTTTACAATGATAAATCCTGTAAGGTAATATAACTTGTACTCATTTGAGAAATAATAAAATCAGATTGCACATGCAGAACTAGTTTGTTAATGTGTGTGCAATGCTAGGCTAGCACAAAAGTAAAATGTTAATATAAGAGTAAAATAAAAAAAATATATATATATATATATATATATATATATATATATAGATAGATAGATAGATAGATAGATAGATAGATAGATAGATAGATAGATAGATATCCAACATAGGTAGCAAGTGAACATTTTGTCCTCAAAGTTGATGTGTTAGAAGCAGGAAAAATGGGCAAGCATAAGGAAGCAAATTTGACAAGAGCCAAATTGTGATGGCTAGGTGACTAGATCAGAGCATCTCCAAAACTGCAGCTCTTGTGGGGTGTCACTGGTCTGCAGTGGCCATTATCTATCAAATTTAGTGTCAAAGGCAATCTGTCAAAGGCAGTGTCATGCTTTGGGCAATGTTCTGCTGGGAAACCTTGGGTCCTGCCATCCATGTGGATGTTACTTTGACATGTACCACTTACCTAAGCATTGTTGCAGTGTTAATTTTGTTAACGAAGACGATGACGAAAAATATTCGTTAACGACCATTTTTTCTGTGACTAAGACAAGACGCAACTAAGACGAAACTAATATCTAAAAACTATGACAAAATTTAAGACGTTTCTTTGTGAATGAGACAAGACTAGACTAAAATGCTTTTTTTTTAGGAGTATCGGACATTCAAAATAAATGATCTCATTGTATTGGCTAACTGTCTTTCAAAATGTGCGTCCCTGTCACTGCTAAATAAACTAAATAAACTCCAACTGGCCTGGCAAGCTGCAGTGGCTTCAGCACCTGAAGCTTTAGGAAGAAAACGAAGAACCATCATGAATTACGGAATATATGGAAGTATTTCTGTTATAATTCCTCTGGAAAAAAAAAACATTGTGTGCTGTCACAGAAAATAGAGAGAAGCCCTGTGAGACATCTGAAGGTGCATCACCCTGCTATTTATGCAGCTTCTGTCACAGTCTTATTTAAGTACTTTTTCTTAACGTTAGGTCAGTGTTACTGGATGTGTCAACAGGTAAATTCGCTAGCAAGTTTTATGTTTTTACGTTTTAGCTTTCTGTTAACTAACGTCAGTTAGCTATCCTTACTGCATAGTTCTGAGCCAGCCTTTCATAAATGTAAAATGCTTAATTATATATTGTACAACATTTCAGCTTTTCTGCGGCATTCAGTTTTGTTTCTAATGAAATCTGTATCATGTGTTGTAGCAAGATTATTTAGGCCATAGCCTATTTGATTTACTAACTTAATAGCATGCAGATAGCAAACTATTTCTAAAATGACAGATGGATTTGGGAGTTTCTTAAGTTATTGGCCATATACATATGCTTAAGGCTGGAATACACTACATGATTTTTGCCACGATTTTTTCCCTATTTACATTCTGGAGAAGTTGACACACCCATATCTGAGTTGACAGATTTCATCAAAAATGTTATTTTGCCTCCAAATGTACACCTTTAATAGTTATTATACAGTAAATACTGTTGGCAGACAAAGGTATGTTAGTAATATATGTTCAGCTGCTTTTTAACATCTGTCTGCACATTTATTTGAAGTTTCAGAAAATAAATGCTGTTTTTCCATAACAGCTAAAGAAAACATTTTTGGTTTTTACTTGATACTTGAGCTATAGACCACTTTTACCTATCCTTAATGTATGATCCTACCTTATAAATTAGCAAGGGCAGCACAGCAGGCTGATATCCAGCTAAGAAAAAGGGATATGTAGGGTTGCACAAGTGCTAAGAGTGCAGTGTCAATATAGCTTGTTATCTTGATTCAAATTTCTCATAAGCTTAATTGGTCTAAAGAGAGAAAGATTATAACGACTATTTTTGTCTAAATACTACATAAAAAAACTTGACAAAAATGCAATGACCTTTTGTCAACTAAAACTAGACTAAAACTATAAAAGACAAAAATGACTAAAATGTGACTAAGACTAATAACCATTTTTGTATGAAGATAAAGACTAAGACTAAATCAAAAATGGCTGTCAAAATTAATACTGCATTGTTGCAGACCATGTACACTCTTTCATGGTAACGGTATTCCCTGATGGCTGAGAAGAAAAATGAAAAGAGGGAGAAAGAGTGAGGAGAGAGAAATCAAGAATGAGGCTGAGTGAGAACATAAAGCAAATGGAAAGCAAAGAGGGAGGGAGAGAGGAGGAAGAGATAAAGAAAAGAGTGCCACAAGAGAGTCAAAACCATAGTATAGGAACCTGATACCTGCCTCCTATACTGTATTGATTGGCAAACATGAAGACAAATTTCAGCCACAGTGATTGTGTGTGCATAAAACAGCCATACACACAAACATAATCCCAAGTTCACTGAATTTTGCTTTACCAAGGTCATAGGGTATCACCTCTAACTATGACATGAAAAATCAAAGCACACTGTTCCTGCTTCATAATTTTGAATAATGTTAGATAAATTGTTGTGTTGTGCACTGTCCTGTATTAGAGTGAAGGCTGGCTTCTATCACGACCACATAAGTTATTAGAGGCATAATATTGGTTCACATAACATGTAAGATTGTCAGTGCAAGGCTACAAGCTGCAAGGCCTTTTAACACTAGGTGTCTCTATAGTGCCTGATTGATCTAATCCTACTATGCAGGTCTCCATATAAGCTAGCCAAGGAGCCACTATCCCCATCCATGTGACTTTCCTGTTCTTTATATTTATCCCTCACTTTAACAAATTTCCAGAATTACTTTTTCGTCTTTTTCTGAGTCTCATTCTTTTAAAGTAAACCTCTCTCTCTCTCTCTCTCTCTCTCTCTCTCTCTCTCTCTCTCTCTCTCTCTCTCTCTCTCTCTCTTCTTTTGTACCTTCTTGTTTCCATGGTTACCCCTTTTGCTGCACCGTATCTCTCCGTCCGTTTCCCTTTTCGTCTCCCTCACTCTGTTCTTATCTTTTCTCATTTTGCTTTCATCTCTGCCTCCCTTCCTCCTGCTTTATCCTACACCCTCCTCACTCTGGCTTTTATCTCTTTTCACTTTCATCTGTCTTTCACCTTTCTCTCCCCTTCAAGCCTGCCATTCCATCATGCTGGGCTTTTTCTGTTTCTCTCTCTCTCCTCCATAAGTGAGAGAGAGAAAGTTTTCATCTGTTGCTTTATCAATTCTGCATTTTTAATAATTTTTACTACTTTTATTGCTACTCATTATATGTACAATATATGAGTGGCCTTGAACATTGATTTTTATGGCTTTTGGTTCTCAAGCGTCCATGCTAACTCAGTGCATTTAAATAAGTCTATAGTATAGCATCTCCTAAAACAATACCCAGATTTATTGTGATGAGCATGTGAGCATATATGGAAAACCTTAATTTTGATCTTTAGGATTCTTCAGTTATTCCATTGGACCTTAAAGGTCTTTTTTCCCAGTATATACACAAACTCATTTATACATTCCATACGATCTTACATTCTATATGGTATAACAAATGCTTTGGCAATATACCATAATGAGTCATACCAAAATGGTAAAAATACATTCTGTAGTGAAACATATTTCTGTCACAATCAGTGACAATGTGTGCAGTGTATAATTTAGGCAGTTCAACACAAGCAGTAGTGGTGACACTATCCATTGCCTCTTTCCAATGGGTACTTAGAGTGACTAAAATGTGTTATTTGTTGAGGTAGGTAAGATTGTACAGAGTGGAAAAAGTCCCTGTAGCAGAGACTAGGTGCAAGTAGGAGGAAGTTTTGTACTCTGACTGAAACCAGCCTCTCTTTCTCTCCCCTTCTCCTTCCCCTTTCCATTTAAGTACTTCAACTATTGAGAAAAGAGAATAAAGAAAAACTGAATAGAGGAAGAGAAGAAACTGAGGTCCCAGTGAGAAGAGGGGTGGGTGAAAAAACAATGAAAATAGGAATAAAAAGCAGCAGGAAAGAGACAAAGTTAAAAAAAAAAACAGCAAAAGGGAGATGCAGAAAAAAGAGCCAAGCAAAGTAAAAAAGTAAGTGAAAGAGAAAACAAAAAAAGAGAGGGGAAGAAGAGAATGGGGAATAAATTTTGGGGATCTGGTTATTAAAAAATACATTTTTATGTGCAGATAGTCATGCCAGTGTATCATTTTAAATGCAATTTGCTGAGCTCCCCTTTCTTAGTAGACAAATTAGATGTTTAGGAGCTAATTAAACAACTTTTTAATGATTATGAAACATTATTTTTTACCAGTTAAATGGATTGAATGTACCAGTATTAGGGTGTACCATGATAAGAAAATCTATTAATACAGATAATACACTTTTTAGAAAAAATTATATCAGTTCCCATATCTCACATGATTTACTACATGCATGTCTCTATCATTTGTCCTTTAATATTATACTCTTTGGCAAATTTGTAAGCAGATAATGTGAGTCAAACTAAATGCAATGCTATTAGACTTTAGGTTCAAAAATATGTAGATAAATGATCATGACATCCATATTTCAGCCTTTCCCAAACTTTTACGTTGTTTTTTTTTTTTAAGTTTGAAGCACACAATCATCTAAATGGTCTTGCCGCCTTGCTGATGCAGTAATATTAAGAATTCCCCTTTACTGGAACTAAGGGGCCTAATCCAAACTCGTCCCAGCATGACAATGCCCTTGTGCACAAAGGCCATAAAGACAGTTTGCCAGGGTTGGTTTGGAAAACTCAAATGCCCTGTACAGAGCCCTGACAACAACCACATTTGAGATGATTCTAAACACTGACTACATACCAGGCCTTCTTTTCTGACAACAGAGCCTGAGCTCAGTAATGCTTTTCTAACCGAGTTGGCAGAATTTCTTACAGCCACATTCTAATATCTAGTGAAAAGCTTTCCAAAAGAGTAGAGATTACTATAACAGTGAGATAGACTAAATCAATAAAGACAAATGTAAGCAATTGGTCATAGTGTATTATAACCATTAATAATAATAAGTTTACAGTAGGGGGCACGGTGGCTTGGTGGCTTGGTGGTTAGCACCTTTGCCTCACACTTCCAGGGTTGGGGGTTCGATTCCCGCCTCCGCCGTGTGTGTGGAGTTTGCATGTTCTCCCCGTGCCATCAGGGTTTCCTCCCCCGGTCCATAAACATGTATTGTAGGTTTATTAGCATTTCTAAATTGTCCGTATTGTGTGAGTGAATGAGAGAGTGTGTGTGTGTGCCCTGCGATGGGTTGGCGCTCCGTCCAGGGTGTACTCTGCCTTGATGCCCAATGACGCCTGAGATAGGCACAGGCTCCCCGTGACCCGAGAATAGATCGGATAAGTGGTAGACAATGAATGAATGAATGAATGAAGTTTACAGTAACCACATACAGTATAATAGTGGTGGTCAACCTACTGTTGTTACAAAGTTCTTCAGCCCTGCAGGCAGAAGTGGCTGATGACCATAGATTTCAGTCGAGAGGTTATCACACTTTTTTACTAGCAAGTGAAGGTTTGGCATAACCCTGGAAGCAAGATATAATCAACTAGTTCCCAGTCTAGCAGCTAATTTTTTTACTTTATCTTTGTTTAACTATGTTCAAAACAGAAGGTCTGCTTGTCATTTGCAAAATGACAAGAAAAACACAGAGCTAATACTATTAGCCAAGGCTGTGAGGTTTCAGTTTCCAGCTCACTACATCTTAAAAACCATACAAAAGACCTAAAACTTCCCCTACAATTCTGTGTACTGGAAAACATTTGACTTTTTATCTCAGCATTTGCATGGAAAAGTTCATGCACCACTATATCCTCTTCTCTCTTATAAGCTTTACAATAAATCTCACAACAAAAAACTGTTCAATCTGGTAACCCCATTAACTGTTTCCTGAGGGTTTCCTTTGGGTTATAAATCTTCCTTCCTTTGGGTTATTGTTTTATTTTGAAGTATTGTTTTATTTTGAAAGTTATTTTGCATCTCATGGTCTGTTTATGAACATATAGTCTAAAAACATTTGTCATGGATGTATTTTAATTGAATTTGATAGTATGAAAATATCCACCTGCAGTGCTTTCATCTTACTGGATTTTGTCTGCTGAAACCCTTGAATTTGGACATTTGGGCACAGAGGTTTAGGGTTTTTTTCCCTCTAGAAGGCCGTAAGCCCATTTGGAATTTTGGTTCCTGAGAAATTTTTCAGCGATGGTTCCTAAGAATTTTTTAAAGGAATTTTTCAGAGTACGCAGCTATATTATAGATCTAAATATATGAAGTAGAAAAATAGCTGACAAAATTTTTAAATTTTGATCAAAGAAAAGTAAAACAATTTCAGCTTCCTATATCAAACAGTTGAGACAAAGTATCACCATTGTTCTTGTGTGATTTTGTCAGAAAAATCACTATTTTCTAGATTTCATATTTTATACTGATCAGATAAAAGGTCTAGGATTATTTTGAAAAATAATATATAAAAATAATTACAAAAAAATATTTTCTGAAAACTAAAGATAGCAAAAAGTATATCAGCCAAACTAACTAAAACATGGCAAACAGACAGGAGGACTCAGGAATTCTGTTGATAGGTTTTACACTATTCTCTACAGTTGTAAATACAGCACCCCCTTCAGGTGGATACATGTCATTTCAGTTGGTTGAGTAGGTGGTGCAGGACACACAATTTTGGTGACATGTTCAGTAGTAGTTAGTTTTCACCAAGTTGGCTAGAACACTAGATCAAGATATTATAAAATAAAATTGTGACTGTAGCTTAATGCTTAACCTGTGAAGTGAATGCTTCCACTAAATCAAGATATTATAAAATAAAATTGTGACTGTAGTTTAATGCTTAATCTGTGAAGTGAATGATTCCACAGCCTATTTGAGTATGGTGCAATTCATCCATCTACTATTCACTACTTCCAACATGATAATACACAATTATCATGTTGTCACAAAGCAAAAGTTGTATCAAACTGATTTCACGAACATGAAATTGAATTGTGTACTTCAGTGGCTTTCCCAGTCATTGGATCTGAATCTAATAGCACACCTTTAGGAGGTTGTAGGAAGGGATATTCAAAGCAATTCTTTACAAATATGGCCACCATGGACTACACTTCCAAATACCCACCTTTGTCATGTTCACATTCATCTGATTTCTAATCACACACAGTCAACACTACACAGTATATAAGGATTTTTTTAAACACTATTTAAGATTTTTTTTCCCCAGCCCCTGTAATAAAACCTCAAGATGCATTATCGGCCTTTTCCAATATCTCATGATTGATAATCTTGCCTTCATCATGGGTGCAGCAGGAGAGCATGACTGGAAAAACACTGTGGCTGCACAAGGATGACTGGTAGAAGAGCACCAACAGCACTTGTCTGAATTAGATGCAATGCATTCTCCACCATCCTGTATATGCCATGCACCCCAAAAACGCTAGTAAGCCCACTTATTTCCAGTTTTTATTGCAATGCTAATTTTACTTCTCCAGCCAAGAGGAGCTATCAGAACAACAACAACAAAAAAAATGAAAATTTGGCTGCTCACAGGCAAAACACTAAACTGGGTCACAGCAGTATGGTTTCAGGGAGGGGAACAGCTGGCCTCCTAAAACCACTTCCTTGAATTGAGTTGATTATTCACATGAGGAAAGGAAGTAGACTACTCACCATACTCTCTGATTGCAATACAACTGGACTATCTGCTTCATAACCAGCAAACACACAAAGGAACCTGGACCGCATCCATTTTAAATCCATGCATCTGGGTCATACTAAGTTGAAAAATGGTGAATGAGGGTTATTAGTGAGATAAACCTGAAATTTATGCTATGCTATACTATGCCCTCTTCATGCCAAGGTTCCAGCCAAACAAAACCCTGAGGAGAACACCAACACCTTCACCCACTTCTCAATGGTAAGTCCATTTCATTCACTCTCCGAGCCTATCCTTCAAATCAAAGTGTTGTAGCAGGAGCACTAATTTCATTTCATTTCATTTCATTTCATTTCGGGTTTTAACAAGGGATATTATCACAAAATGCAGAAATATATAAATTCAGGATATAAATTATACATTTTTAATTTAGCCCTAATGAGCAAGCCAGAAGTGAGGGTTAAGGAAAAACTCCCTGAGACGATATTAGGAAGAAACCTTCCAGAAACCAGACCCAAAAGGGCACCCATCCTTATCTGGGTTACATTAGATAGTGAAATTTTCAGTGTAATTTAGTGTCCTTTATGGTCAAACAGTGCAATTGTACACAAAATTAATTCTAATTTTAACATGCAGGCTATCTTGTTGAAATTATTAACTGTTAATGGGAAAGCCCTCTTCATTTCTATTTTAGTCACTGTTACTAAGGACCCTATTACATTAGGATTTCCTTGAATGCCCTTATACAACCTCTACATTCTGACACTCTTTTCTGATCATGACAATTATACAGAGTGCTTACATGAGTTACTGTAATACTATTCAGCTGAAATTCAAAATAGCTGAAATAACAAGACTTTACCAGAAAATGTAACCATGAAAAATTGGAATGCATATGCATTCAACCTTCTATAACTACATAAGTCCTTGTGAATATTACATACATAATATATATAATCTACCATAAACCTCTTTGAACGTTCTTTATTATAAGCAATGCATCCCTATTGGACAGCTACAGACAGTCTGTGTAATTGTAAGTCTGTGTTAACTGTAAGAACTTCATATAAAATCTAAAAATTGCCACCAGTTGGTAAAGACTAGTTTTTAAGGACAAAAATTACAATATGGAATTGTAACTGTGCAATCATATTGTAATTCATTTTATTTTATTTAATAAATATGTTGTAATGAGTGTGATGACACATAGTATAGTCATTTGGCAGGAGGCCTTGCTGAGGAGAGGTGTGCATGTAGAAGCCTGGTCAAATTAAGTTGCTGTTCTGATTTAATTTTATTTTGCACAACCCTGCCAAGAAAAATAAATTTCCTCTTCTGGTTGGCAAAATTTCAGTGGTCCTGTTACGGGTGGTAGGCCCTGTTGGGCCACTAGGGGGGGTTTCCAGCAGGGGTTATGTTATGTGGTGTTATGTCATTGTTTACGTCATGTCATGTGTTTGGTTTAGCCCCGTCTTTTCCCATTGTTTCCCAATTGATGTTCACCTGTTCTCAATGTTATGTGTAATTATGTTTTGTATTTATAGCGGCCTTTTGCCAGGGTTCGGGGCTGGTCGTCGTCATTATTACGTCTTTATGTTTCGTGTTTTTTGTGGCATCATGTCTGCTGTCTCTGTGTGATTTAAGTTTAATAAAACCCCTGTCTGCTGTCTATCTCCGCGCTGGGTCTGTTTCTTCAAGCCTTGGATACCGGAAACGTGACAGAACGACCAGCCAACACCGAACAGACCCAGCGCGATGGCTAGCGAGGATTTTTTTTTCCGGTCATAATTTTTTGCCGGGTTGTGGATTATGCTCTGGCCTGGATTTTGGGATTTGGGGTTTTTGTTGATTCCGGCCCGTGCCCCGTTTATGTTCTCGTGGGGAACATCGTCCCACGACGAGGATTTCCGTGGGAGACGTTGCCTCACTCTTGGAAAATGGAGGTGGGTTCCGGCTATAAATTTTTCGATTTTGGGGGATTTTTTTGTTGGTTCGGTCCCGGCTCCACTCATGTTCCCGTGAGGGACGTCGTCCCACGACGAGGATTTCCGTGGGAGACGTTGCCTCACTCATAGATAATGGAGGGGGTTTCAAGTCAGGATTTTTTTGGACTTTGTCTTGGGGTTTTTGTTGGGTTTGGGTTTTTTGGTTCCGGTTTCCGTGAGGGACTCTGCTTCATTCTGGGGTGATGGGGGAGATCGTTTGGATGTAGCTGTCTGTTTGGTTTAGCCCCGCCTTTTCCCATTGTTTCCCAATTGATGTTCACCTGTTCCCAATGTTGTGTGTAATTATGTTTTGTATTTATAGCGGCCTTTTGCCAGGGTTCTGGGCTGGTCGTCATCATTATTACGTCTTTATGTTTCGTGTTTTTTGTGGCATCATGTCTGCTGTCTCCGTGTGATTTAAGTTTAATAAAACCCCTGTCTGCTGTCTATCTCCGCGCTGGGTCTGTTTCTTCATGCCTTGGATACCGGAAACGTGATAGGTCCCCACTTCATTTACATCAATAATGAACACAACACAGATTTACAGCCGAGTTTTAAGCATCAAGTTAGGCCCAGCTACAGTGGTGCCGTGACCTGGATCATCACTGTTTCAAACTGCCTCATCGCAGTTCCTGGAGCTGTGGATCCACATCGGCTTGGTCACCAGAGGTTACTGCATGTCACATACTGTATTTATGATTTTATAAATACAATGATTTTATAAATACAATAAACGATTTTATGATTGATTTATTTATAAGTTTAAATGTTTTTGCCAAAGGGAAGTGTCAAGAGTAAGAAAACAGAGACAGTTTAGTGCTCTATGGCATTCAGATGGATACATTTGGATTTTTTGCATTTCTTGTTTTGAATATAAATTTGTCGTCTTAATATTTTATTGTGTACAGTAAATTGTGCAAAGAGTTAACAATGACATGTTATTGGTTAAACAGACAAGGACAATATTCCAGCTGACTGTTTCAGCTTTGCTGTTGGTTGAGGAAAAGTTATAAGCGAGATGTCCCCTACACCAGTTTGAAGTGTGAATCATTTAGATTCACCAGCTATCTGTTCCACTTGCATACATGGTCATGCAGCTTCTAGTCCTAGGCAAGGTGATACACATTTTTACATTACAACCATAACTGATCCAGCTCTAGGTAGGATTGATGAGCAGGTAGGACAGACTATAAGAGAACAGTTAAAAGGGGAATGTGGAGAAAGAGATTATCAAGTGATTCCACTTACTTTAATTTGATTGGCACAAGGTTGGCTCTACAGTCAGATGTGAGGAAGCCGATCTTAATGAAAGTCAATGGAAGTGTACTTCAGGAAATGGGCCCCATGTGAGAACAGAAATCAGAAATTATGTCTAAGCTAATGGGCAAAGCCAAAGACATTGTGAGAATAACCCTGAGAAGCTGCTCATTAATTAAGCCTCAAGAGAACCCAAAAGGCAGATGATATCCTCTGGCAACATTTTGGGGAGGTGACTTATTCATGTATGGCTATGACTTTTACAGCACAGTTCCAGTGGCAGGTGAAGTATTAGGCTCAACTGAATAAGGCAGCCGTGTGGGAATACCAAAGAATATTCTGACCGACCATGGTACGCCTTTCACTTCACGGCTAATGGCTGATCTGTGTCGGCTTTTCCAGTTTAAGCACTTGAAGATGTCCATGTATCACTCGCAAACTGATTGACTAATGGAATGGTTCAGTCAGACCTTCAAGAGGATATTACTCCTGGTGGTAGATTAGGAAGCGAGGAACTGGGACCTCCTCCTTACCTACGTCTTCTTTGCCGATGATTAACATCTTCATGCAGGGACTGCTAGATGTGGCCTGAGAAGCTTGGAAAGGTAAGCACTCACCATTCCTTTCTGTGATCAGTTCATGATCATCCAGGACATACAGGTGAGGATAGACTGATGATGAAGGAACACATGAAAGCAGACCAGCAGGACCAACAACAGGTGTATAAATAATGTAGCCTGCTTAGCCCTGGGAGTTCTAGCCAGGGGATCAGGTAATACTTTTGGTCCCTAACATTGCCTGCAAGTTCCAGGGCCCATATACAGTCCTTGAGAGGGTGGGACCTGTGAAGTTTCGCTTTCAACAGCCCGGTAATGACTTCCAGAGGCTCAACAAGATCTCTGAGTTTGATTCGTACCCCTCCCTGAGTGGATGACCATGGAGTGGCTGGGAAAGGACAAGATTCATCTCCACCCTCGACCTCACCAAGAGATAATGGCAGGTAGCCCTGTCCACCAAAGCCAAGCCCAAAGCAGCTTTCACCACCTCAGGGGGCCATTGGCAGTATAAAGTCTTGCCCTCAGGGAGATTGTTTTCCAGCCCTACAAAACCTTCACCGCTGCCTACTTGGATAATGTCCTAACTCATTCCTCCATGTGGTCAGCTCATCTGTTCCATCTGGGGGAGGTTCTCTGTGACCTCTGTAAGGCCAGACTGATGGCCAACCCCCCCAAGTGCTATCTGGGGCTGAGTGAGGTGTAGTACCTTGGTTATTGCATAGGCCGGGGACTGCTGAGACAACAGGAGAAGAAAGTAGAGGCGATCAGGGAATACCCCCGGCCCACCACCAAGAAGCAGGTACGTGCCTTTCTGGGGTTGGCAGGTTATTACTGTAGATTTGTCCATGATTTCTCCTCTAATGCCTCTCCCCTTTCAGACCTCAGCAAAAAGGGTTAGCCTGACTGGGTGCGAGGAACCGAGGAGAACGGGTGTTTCTGCAGCTGACAACGATGCTCAACAGCCACCCTGTGCTATGGAACCCCAACTTCAGCCTCTTCTTCACCCTACATAACAATGCATCTGAAATGGGTCTGGGGCTGTGCTCTCTCAGGAGTTTGAAGGGGAGGAGAACCCGGTCTTCTACATGCTGAGGAAATGAATGAGAAGCCCTCACAATAAAGTGGGCCGTCAAGGAACCTGGTGGTGAAAAACTTCACATTGGTCAACAACCAGGCCCCCTTGCTGTGTCCAAGGACACCAATGCGCGGGTAACTTGATGGTTCCTTTCACTGCAGGCTCAGAGCTAACGGGGGCTCTGTGACAATGGCACACACACCACCATACGCATTCATGGAAAAACTGCTCTTTTCCCTCTCTCTTTCACTTTTCAAAACAGAAGCAGCAGAGGTGGTTTAGCACCTTAGATAGTGGCGCTGACATACTGCGGCAGAAGATAAGCTCCAAGGCCAGCACCGCTAAGCTAGAATGCAAGGTGTGTGAGTCAGGAAAAGCATTCCAGAACTCAGCAGGTCAACCAGGAGTGCCGCTAAATTCCTCACCCTCCAGAAGGAGTAGACAGCAGACAGCCAGGCTCCACAAGCCATGCAAGTCACAGATTCCTTAGGATAGACCCTGCTCACCCTGGGACTGACATTGCTTTGCCGAATCTGAATGAGTATTAGTGTGTAGTGTGTAGTACAAACATTCCCGGCAAGCCCCACCCCCACCTTGGCTACTCAGACCACATCTCTGTTATGTTGATTCCAGCATACAGACCACTTGTCAGAGGCTCTAAACTGGTTCTGAAACAGGTTAAACCTGGCCAGCAGGAGCCATCTCTGCTCTTCAGGACTGTTTTGAGTGCACTGACTGGAATATGTTCAGGGAGGCTGCAACCAACGGCGACTATCAACTTGGAGGAGTACACGACATCAGTGACCAGCTACATCGGCAAGTGCATCGATGATGTGATAGTCTTCAAGACTATCACCACACGCAACCGTGGATGACTGCAGAAGTGCGTGCTCTCCTGAAGTCGAGAGACTCTGCCTTCAGAGCTGGGGATAAGGACGCCTTAAGAACAGCAAGGGCCAGACTGTCTCAAGCCATCAAAGAGGTGAAGCGCACACACGCTCAGAGAATCCACGTCCACTTTCAAGACAGCGAAGACTCCCGGCGCATGTGGCAGGGCATACAGGCGATCACAAACTACAAGACCACACCATCTGCCTGTGACAGTGACGCCTCCCTCCCAGATGCGCTGAATGACTTCTACGCTCGGTTCGAGACACAGAACAACGTAGCAGCAAGGAAGACCATCCCTCCTCCCAATGACCAGGTGCTCTGTCTTTCCACAGCTGATGTGAAGAGAACTCTATGCAGAGTTAGCCCACGGAAGTCTGCTGGACCAGAGAACATTCCTGACAGAGTGCTCAGGGAATGTTCAGAACTGTTAGTGAATGTCTTCACTGACATCTTCAACATTTCCCTGAGTAGCGCCGTTGTTTCTACGTACCTCAAGACAACGACCATCTACAGATGGAAGAAGGCTACAGTTTCATGCCTCAATGACTACCGTCCCGTTGCACTCACACCCATTGTGATGAAATGCTTCGAGAGGCTTGTCATGAGGCACATCAAAACCCAGCTAACCGCCCTCACTAGACCCCTTGCAGTTTGCGTATCGTCCAAATCGCTCCATGGACGATGCCATCACCACAACCCTCCATCTGTCCCTCACACACCTGGACAATAAGGACACATATGTACAAATGCTGTTCATAGACTTTAGTTCAGCATTCAACACAATCATCCCTCAGCACCTGAATGAGAAACTGAGCCTGCTGGGCCTGAACACCTCCCTCTGCAACTGGATCCTGGACATCCTGACAGGGAGACCTCAGTCAGTCAGAATCGGGAACAGCTTCTCCAGCACCATCACACTGAGCACTGGAGACCCTCAGAGCTGTGTGCTCAGCCCACTGCTGTTCACATTGCTGACTCACGACTGTACAGCAATGCACAGTTCAAACCACATCGTCAAGTTCACCGATGACACGACCGTGGTGGGTCTCATCAGCAAGAATGACGAGTCAGTGTACAGAGAGGAGGTGCAACGTCTAACAGCCTGGTGTAAAGCCAACAGCCTGTCTCTGAATGTTGACAAGACAAAAGAGATGGTTGTTGACTTTAGTAGAGCACAGAGTGACCACTCTGCTGCTCATCGATGGATCCCCTGTGGAGATCATCAAGAGCACCAAATTCCTTGGTGTACATCTAGCAGAGAACTTCACCTGGTCACTCAACACCACCTCCATCACCAAGAAAGCCCACCAGCGCCTCTACTTCCTGCGGTGGCTAAGGAAAGCCCATCTACCGCCCCCCCATCCTGACCATGTTCTACAGAGGAACCATCGAAAGCATCCTGAGCAGCTGCATCACTGCCTGGTTTGGGAATTGCACCGTCTCGGACCTGCAGCGGATAGTGAGGACAGCTGAGAAGATCACTGGAGTCTCTCTCCCCTCTATCACGGACATGTACACCACATGCTGCATCCGCAAAGCAAACAGCATTGTGGATGACCCCACACACCCCTCACACACACTCTTCACTCTCCTGCCATCTGGAAAGAGGTACCGAAGCATTCGGGCCATCACAACCAAACTGTGTAACAGTTTCTTTCCACAAGCCATCAGGCTTCTTAACACCCAGAACTGAACTACCAGCTCTCTCTCTCTCACACACACACACACACATGACACACACACACACCCCCACCTGTATGAACGTACTCTCAATATAATGTATCGTCTATTTGCACTACCTCAACCACTGTTAATGATTACTTATTTGCACTATTTTTAACTGCTGCTACCACATTTTGCACACTACAAATGGTCATTCTACTATGCATTACATACATATCTGTAATGCACATCACATTCAGTCAACATTGCACATGTTTTGTGTTCTGTCTTGTGTTCTTTTGTACTTGTCTTTGCACTGTTTGCACCCGTTTGCACACTTTGCACTTTATGTAGCTAGAACAAAAGTATGTCCTAGCTCTGTGTTGTTGTTTCGATTTTGTAATTACATGTTGTATGTTGTTTTAATGTAGCACCAGGGTCCTGGAGAAATGTTGTCTCATTTCACTATGTACTGAGTCAGCTATATGTGGTTGGATTGACAATAAAAGCTTCTTGACTTGACTTGACTTGTTGTAGAGTGGCTGAGATGGATTGTCCATAATGGAGAGCAGTTTGAGGATTTTCCAGGGTGCCAATCAAAGCAAAAACCTAAACAGGAGAGGCAGATTGAAAATGCTAAGCCAAGAGATGTTAAACAGCGGCTGCAAGAGGCTGGGCTTGATGATATTGACCAGTGTCATGCTAACCAAATGGGGGAAGGAGAGGTTGGTGGACCTGCTTGAAAAGTACCATGACATCTTCCCCAAACATGCACTAGACAGTGGTGAGGCAAAAGGTTTTGCACAGCGCATACAGCTCACTGATGAGATTACATTTTGCCTCCCTTGTTGGTGGGTGCCACCAGCCCATTACCAAAAACTACAGCAGGTCCTGTCTGAGATGGAAGAGCAGTAAACAATAAGGAAGTCAGTGAGTGAATATGCCTCTCCACTCATGTGTGGAAAAGAGATGGAAGACTGAGAATCTGCAGAGAATCTGTCTCCAGGTGGCTAAACATGAGGACTCTTAAGGATGCACACCCGTTACCACATCAGACAGATTGCCAGGCTGCCCTGGGCAGAAACTCCTACTTCAGCACAATGGACCTGACCTATGGGTTTTATAATATACGAATGGCAGAGAAAAACAAGAAATACACTGCATTCACAACTTTGATGGGGTTATACGATTACAATAGAATGCCACAGTGCCTGTATAACAATCCTGCCTCATTCATAAGAATGACGCTCAGTATATTTGGGGATCTAAATTTCACTAGACTGTTGTGCTACCTTGATGATCTACTAATGTTTGCTTCAACTGAAGACAGAAGAGGAGAGATGTGCATGTAGAAGCCTGGTCAAACGAAATTGTTGTATTGATTTTATTTTGCACAGCCCTGCTGAGAAAAATGCATTTCCCCTTCTGGTTGGCAAAACTGCAGTGGTCCTGACTTTATTTACATCAATAACAAACACAACACAGATTTCCGGCTGAGTTTTAAGCGTCTAGTGCATGAGGATTTTCACAAATATCCATTGGTGCCCATTAATATTTATTTCTGGGGGCAAAAGCATAGCGTGGAGGCAGTGGTTATTTTTTTCCTCACCCACCAACTGATTCCATGGACAAATTGGCCAGATTTTCACATATAATTTAAGGGATGTTGGTGAATGGAGCACACAGTAGCAAAGCATGGATAATCAAAGCATTTTTGTAATTCAGTCGTCAGACAAGTTCTCGTATTTTTACTCACATCAAGTTGCTTAAATTACTCACAAGTTTGCAAGGCACAATGCAAGTTGCAGGAATTATGTAAACAGAAAGAAGCAGGGCATGACAAATATACACTCACTGTTCACTTTAATAGGAACACTTGTACACCTGCACATTTATGCAGTTATCCAATCAGCTGGTTAATAGGCAATAGCACAATCAAATCATGCAGATAAAGGCCAAGACCATACAGGTATTGTTCACATTAAACTAAAAAAATTGTGATCTCTGAAACTTTAACCATGGCATGGTTGCTGGTGCCAGATGGGCCAATCTGATTATTTCAGAAACTGCTGGGATTTTCACACACAACAATCTCTAGAGTTGAGTGAATGACAGTTCTCTGGAAATGCCTTGTTGATAATAGAGGTCAGAGAAAAATTGGTTCATGCTGCCAGGATACATAAGGACTCTTTGCAATCATTGTGAACAGAACAAGATCTGCATGGCATTATGCACTGTGCTTCTGCCACATGTTTGGCAGATTGAATGGCTGTTTAAATGAACAGATATTCCTATTAAAGTTGACAGAGAATGTTCCAACTCAATCTTCTTAATTTAGGTTTAGCTGAAGATTCCTGTAGTGACTGGTCCAGCCTGGTGGTCCTGGTTGCAAAGGCCGTTGGGTGTGGAAGTATGGAATCTGAGTAACAGCAACAATTGCAACCTGTCTGTGACCAAAGTTCAAAAGAGTTCTGGGGCTGTCTGGCTATTATTGTCTGTTTATGCCTAGATATTTGGACCTCACCAGCCCCCTGACTTAGCTTACTGAAAAGGAAGTGTCAGATCCAGTCCAAAGGCCTTTTCTTAGGTGAAAGCTACACTTGAGTGGTCCATCTCACACATTTTCCTGACTTCCCCCACCCCTTTGTTTTACAGACCAACACACAGGACAGAGGCTGAGAGCTGAGTTGATCCAGGTGGAGAAGGGGCCAGTGCTGAACATCACCTCAATAGCACAATAGAGAAGCAGTGGCTAGCCGTCAAGTGGTTGGTCTTTACCCTCTGATACTATGTTGCAAAGTGCTTTCACCCTCTGATCTGTTCAGACAATTCTCTGCTCTGTTGCAATTATTAGGGATTCCTTAGACAAAATATAATTTCAAGTTTTGTGACAATATCTCTGTGTTTATCTTGTGAAAAGTCTGGTGACAGCTATATTTTCTTTAAAGCTTGACAGGACATACAGTTCTATTCTCTCTATGTTTTGCAGCCTCAACATTAATATAGATAAACAGTGAAACCAATCCTATTCCAGAGCCAAGATAATAAACCATCTTGATCCTTTAATGATTTCAGACAGTTTAAATAGGCAGGACACTTCTGTCTTGTCAGAATTAAGCAGAAGGAAGTTAGTAAGCATCAACTGTCTAATGTTATTTTACACAATCCACAATTTTATTAAGATGGCTTAATCTGGGCTACTAACTCCTTATCTGGAGTTTTAACAAATGGCTTCACCACTATCAGGGGGTCCACCAATGGCCTGCTTGACATTTTTTCTCTCCACCACAAACTTGGTCTGCTGTGGCCAATCCTGCCTTTGGTAGTCTTGACACAACTGTAATCTTCTTTGAGGTAAAAAAACAAACAAACAAAAAAAAAAAACCAGCATTTTAAAATAAAGATGTTTTATTTTCTGACTTCATATGAACAAACAGATGCAAATTCAAACATTTAGTCAATGAAAATACTGTAGGTTACTTTCCAAAATACCAATATATGCTCACAAAATAAATGTTTCAGAAGAATAATTTTCTAAACTTTTGAGCTATGAGTAATTATGAGCAAACTACACAGGAAAAAAAATGTTACATTGTATTTTGGTTATATAAGTTAACTAGATCTACCTCCTTAAAATCAAAGGATGTGCATTTAGAAATTTCAACATTTTTGATAATTAATGAGTTTTCCACAGTCCTAAATAGTTTTGTTTCAGTTTTGATAAATTTAAGCCAGTAATGTATTTATAATAACAACCTGGTCACATAAAAATAAACATCGCCACCAAGAGCCAATCAACTCTCAGCAGGTATTTGATAGGGGTAACAATGAGCAACTGTCATGAAACTTGAATCGTGCCTCTAAAGATTAACCAAAAAAAAAAGGCTGCAGTGTAACTCAAATTGTCCACTGGTTGGTGTTATTAATTAATTTATTTTTATAAACAAGCATATATCATATAAAATAAGCTCAAAGGGATATTCATTTTATTCCTCAATCACATGCTTATGCAACAAAAATGCCTAATGCATTTTGTGTTCATCAGGAAAGATATACAACTTGAAGTCTGTTTTTTTTTCTAAAAATGCCACATACCTGAAACTTGGCCAGTATGTAGTACTTCCTTCTTTTATTCAGGCAAGGAAAAAGTTCTAGATTGCTATAGTGCAGCATAATTCCCCATTTTATGCTTTTGACCATATCTTAAATACCCTGAGGCTTGAAAGAATTTTTTCGATCTGATTCCCTGACTAATTCTGAACCAATTTGATGCACTATTATTTTTGTGCACTTTTTTGTATGAATGAAACTTGAAAGGTCTGTTCAGGACAAAGTCCTGAGGAGTTATGTTTTGGTCATAGCCATTCTGAGATGAAGAAGTTGCTTTCGGCTGCTTCCTGTTCGGGGTCGCCACAGCAGACCAACTGGTCCGCACAACAACTTGGCAAATGTTTTACACCGGATGCCCTTCCTGACACAACCCTCCCATTTTTCCAGGCTTGGGACTGGCACTGCATCCAGTGGCTGGGGTTGAGGCATTGGCTGGGAATCGAACCCTGGCCTTCCGCATGATAGGCAAGAAACTTACCACTGAGCCACCAATGCCCCTCATAGCCATTCTGAGATGGTGCCAGTGAAATCAGCTGCTGTCATGACTGCTCTGACCAGATTTATTTCACTTTCCCTTATTTCAAACTGCTTTTCTTTCTATCACAGTTACAAGTTTTGACAGACTCACTTTATTGGTACAATGCACTCACTTTCTGCCATTTTCAACACAAAATACAGTACATGTTTGTTGAGTGAAATCCTGAGGAGAAATATAGCACACAACTCAAAGTGGCAACCCTAAGGGAAATGAGCTGGCTTCAGAAACAGGCTGAAAAGCTTGATGACCTCAGGGCTAGAATTACACTCCAGAGGGACATTAAGGACTGTCACCTCCTCTGCTTCACCAAGACATAGTGCCAGCGGTACCTGATCTTGCCATATAGCTGGTCAAGTTTTACTTTGTATACTACATGGACAGAACAATGGAGTCAGGAAAGTCAAGCAGAGGTGGAATTTATCTGATCTTAAACATTTTTCATCACACACACTCCTAGACACCCAACCTTCTGACCTGCTCCTGACCATCAAATGTCTCTTTCTTCCTTTCTTGAGAAATTTACCTTGGGCATAGTCAGTGCCATTTATATTCCACTCCAGGCAGACATGGATACTGCATTATGTGAGCTACATGAGGCTGTCACTCTATAACTGACTTGTCACCAGGACACTACACTTGTTGTGGCAGGAGACTTTAACAGTACTAACCTCAAATTAAATGTGCAGCGCCGAACTTTCACCAACCCTTCACCTGCCCCACCACAAGCAAAAGGATCCAGGATCATAGCTATACTACATTTTAAGGCTGCTACAAGATAAAATCTTATCTACCATTTGGGAAATAGGACCATAACACCATCATGCCTCGATACAAACAATGGTTGAATCAAGAAGCCAGTGGCTGCTCTGCAGAACACTCTAGATAATGCAGATTTATAACAGTCCTATCAACCCTATTAGTGCTCAGAGTGCTAACAGTGCTAATGTTAGCATGCATACAGAGAGTGCCAGATTGGAAAACATGTTCATCAACTCGGAGTATGATATGAAGAAGGTTTTCAAGAGAGTGAACAATGGGAAGGCAGCAGGACCAGATGGAATCTCAGGTCAAGCCCTTAGAGCCTGCACTGACAAGCTAGGACCAGTGTTCACAAAGATATTCAACCATTCCCTGCAACAGTCATTTATCCCAACATACTTAAAGCAGTCCATTATCCAAACTCCAGAAATCCCAGCCTGCCTGCTTCAATGACTATCACCCAATAGCACTGATCTCAATTCTGATTAAGTGCCACTTCATTACCTGTCACCGTAGACTAAAAAGGACATTGCACACATCCTACACCCAGCTCTGAGTCATATGGAGAGCAGGAAGGGGATACAGCATTTAACACCAAAATTCCCTAAAACACCCTCAACACTTGACCACCCATGGTGTACTTCAGAGAATGTGAATAAGTTCAAGTACACTTTATGCATGGTATGTTATGTATTCTGTATATTCAGTCTTTATTTTATACATATGTTCTATGTTGTATTAGTGTGGTGCTGAAGAGGTTATCAGAAGTGTTAGGTTCCATGGGCAGATTTATTGAATCAACAGGCAAAGGCAGGGTCCAAAAACAGGCAAAAGTCAAAACTGGGAAACAATCAAAGTAGACAAAACCAGAAGCAGTAATCCAAAAATAGCAAAAATCGAGAAACAGGCAAAGGTCAAAACACAGATAATCCAAATAGCAAGAATAGCAATGTGCACGGCTTGGTAAGGTCAACTAGGGACGATACTTCGCGTAGGACCTAGGTGCAACCTGCTTATATATCCAGGTGGAAACCCGGAAATGGGCTCAAAACTTAGGAGAGGGCTTCTTCTAGTGTTTAGAACTAGGATGAGATGCTACAGAGCGGTCCTACCGGGGTGTGCAAGGTGGAACTCCTCCATCAGAGAGGGGTCTAGAATGTCAACCGCATCGACAGTGAAAGGAGACTGAAGGATTTTGAAGGGTCGATGAATCTGGGCCAAAGTTTCCTACAGGGTAGTTTCAATTTCAAATTACGGGTGGAACCGCAGACACTTTGTCCCACCTGATATGTAGGATGTTGGCATCAATGTCTATTTGTCTGAATATGCTGTCACCTTACCGCCCTCTGGAGGCGCATGTGAGCATGTTCCCAGACCTCTCGACTCCTGCGAGACCACTCATCGAATGCTGGGACCTCCGATGACTCCCCCATCCAGGGGAACAGTGGTGGTTGGTACCCCAGCATGCACTGGAAAGGGATTAGACCAAAGAGTGGGTGAGGGAGTTCTGGGCGTATTCGGCTCATGGGAGGAACTCACTCCAACTATGTTGTTCTGTGCTAAAGTATGACCTGAGAAACCTCCCAATCTCTTGGTTCAGGCATTCTGCTTGGCCACTGGATTGAGGGTGGTACCCCGAAGTTAAGCTTATGTTAATCCCCAGATGTTGGCAGAATGCTCTCCATACTTGTGAGGTGAACTGGGGGCCCTGGTCTGACACTATATCCTCTGGTAGTCCAAAGTTCCTGAATACATGTTGAAATATAGTGTCTCCATGGCAGTAGGTAACCCCTTTAGAGGAATCAATTTACAGGCTTTAGAGAAATGGTATATAATGACCATGATGGTGGTAAACCCCTTGGAATTGGGCAGATCAGTGATGAAATCATTGGAAAGGTGGGACCAGGGTTTTGAGGAATGGGGAGTGGCTCGATTAAAGCCTCTGGATGCTGGAGGCTGGTATGAGACTGGGCACAGGTGGTACAAGACTTAACATCGCACCTTCTTAGAGAGGGCCACCAAAACTTGCTGTACTAGTTGTGAAGTTCTGTGCATACCTGGATGGCCTGAGCTGAGCGATTCGTGAACCCACTGCATGACACATTGACGAAGCACGATAGAAACGTAGAGCAGGTTAGGTGGGCAAGTAGTAGGTGGGGGTTCTTCAGTGTGAGCACGCTGAATCTCCTCCACCAGGTTCCATTGTATGGGGGCCAAGATAGCAGTGGGTGGAAGAGTAGTTTCTGGAAGAGCAAGGGGAATGTTGGTCTCGAACTTCCTTGACAATGTTTCAGCTATACTGTTCTTGGAACTTGGGCAATAAGTGACAGAGGACTGAAACTGAGTAAAGAATAGGGCCCACCGTTGCTGACGTGGGTTAAGGCATTTGGCGCCGCGAAGATATTCCCAAGGTTACAATGATCGGTAAGGACAAGGAAGGGATGGTGAGCCCCTTTGAGCCAGTGACACCACTCCTCCAATGCAGCCTTGATAGATAAAGTGAAGTTTGCTTGTATCTCCATGCCACTGAGACAGCACAGCTCCTATTCCACAACTGGAGGCGTCTACCTCAATGAAAAATGGAAGGGTGCTGGAGTATGGGAGCAGTGGTAAAATTACACTTTAGTTTAATGAATGCCTCCCTGGCTTGTTCAGTCCATGCAAGTCTCTTGGGTTTGCCCCATAACAATGATGTTAATGGACTGGCTATGGTACTGTAATTGCATATAAACCTTTGATAAAAGTTTGCAAACCCCAGGAACCGTTGCAGCTCTTTGATGGTGGCTGGCTCAGGCCAGTCTCAGGCTTTTACTTTAGTTTGGTCCATCTCCACTCCCCCCTGAGAGATCACATACCCCAAGAACGAAATGGAACTACAGAGGAATTCACACTTTTCCGGCTTTACATACAGGTTATGGTTCAGAAGGTGGGTGAGCACAGTGCGGACATGATACAAATGTTGTTCAAGAGAGGTAGAGTAGATTAATATGTTGTCAATATAAGCGATGGCATACTTGTTGAGCACGTCCTTAAACACTTCATTAATGAGGGATTGTAACACTGCTGTGGCATTGGTAAGCCCATACAGCATGACCAAGTATTCAAAGTGTCCATTGGATGTATGAAACGTGGTTTTCTATTCATCACCCTCCCTTATACAAATCAGATTATATGCACTACATAAATCAAGTTTGGTAAAAAATCCTAGCCTCTCATGGCTGTTCTAGAGCTGCCAGTACTAAGGGTAATGGATAAGGATAACAAATGGTGATGGTGTTTAACCCCCTGTAGTCAATACAAGGACGGAGCCCGCCATCCTTTTTCTCCACCAAGAAGAATCCCGCTGCAGCCGGGGAGGTTGAGGGTCTGATGTAACCAGTGGCTAGTGCCTCCTCTATGTAATCCTCCATAGCTTTCATCTTTGGTAGGGAGAGCGGGTAAACCCGGCTCTTGGGGGGCATAGCATTGGGGATATAGTCGATGGCACAGTCCCATGGAAGGTGGGCTGGGAGGCTAGTGGCCCTCTCCTTGCTAAATGCTTCCTTTAGATTATCATACTCATGAGGAAAGGTCACTGGAACGGTACTTGCCAGGCACTCAACGGACGTGGTGAGGCATGGACATTTTATGGGACTGATGAAGAAGCCATCTTGGCAGTAAGGGGACCAGCACATTAATTCCCCTTTTTTCCAAGAAATCATAGGATTATGATGTCTCAGCCAGGAAAATCCCAGAACAATGGGGTTAGCAGGAGAAGGGGTGATGTAGAAGGTGAAATAGCCCCACTCGTAATTCCAGCAATTTGGTTTGATGCGTGAGATATCTACCTCCAATAGGTTGACTGTCAAGGAATTGAATACATAGAGGAGGTGTGCATGGGATGGTGGAGAGGTGTAACTTCTCCAATAACTTGCGGTTGATAAGATTCACTGCTGTGCCAGAATCTATTAATGCTGAGATGGAGAAAACTTTGTGAGAGGTACATAACATGACAGGAAGCAAGAAACTAGAATTAAATGAATTTTTCCCTACCTGAAATTTGGCTGTTATCTCTGGGCAACAGTTGATCTGGTGACCGGATTGACCGCAGTAGGGTGCTGATGCGCCCTCTCAGATAAACAAAACCATCCGAGTTTCCTTGGTTCAGGATGCTCCTTTCGGAGACTTGGGACCTCTGTGCGGCAAGGGGCTAGGAGAGGTGTGCGGGACTTAGCATGATGTTGGCGACGGAGGTTATCTATTCTGATGGCCACGGAGATGTACTGTGACAGGGTGGTAGTCTCACGAAAAGCCATTTCAGCTTGGAGTGCAGGATTGAGGCCCTCATGGAAAATGGCTGCCAAGGCTATGTTATTCCAACCAGACTGTATGGCGAGGGTGCGGAATTTAATAGCATAATCCACGGCAGGCTCTGACATAGTTCCAGTGATTGCACAGACACATCTCTCCCTCCTGCTGGATGCTCGAAAACCTCACGAATCAGCCCCGTGAAATAACAAACTTTTCACCTGGGGGTTGGCATCCCACACTGCTGATGCCCAGTCCAAAGCCCTACCCGTAAGGAGGGATAGCATGAACGCACATTTAACAGTATCCTCCCAGTAAACATCGGGCTGATGCACTGATGCCTGATGGAGCCATCAAATTCCTCAGGAAGTGCCTTGCGTGGTGACTCACCGCGATGCATGGATATGGCAGTGCGGGGACTAGGCGTGGCCTCGTTGGCAGCTTATTGCTGGAGCTGTTGATTTTCAAGCTGGAGCACCTCTACCTGATCCTAAAAGACACGAATCATAGCTCCCTGCTGGATTATTATCTATTTTAAATCCACTGGATCCTGAGTAGGCGAAGTATTCTGTGGTGTTGAAGAGCCGGTGGTGGAAGTATTAGGTTCCATGGGTAGATTTATTGAATCAACAGGCAAAGGCAGGGTCAAAAAACAGGCAAAAGTCAAAGACAAGAGGCAATCAATCAAAGGAGACAAAACCAAAAGCAGTAGTCCATAAATAGCAAAAATCAAGAAACGGGCAAAGGTCAAAACACAGATAATCCAAATAGCGTGATTAGCAATGTGCATGGCTTGGTAAGGTCAACTAGGGACGATATTTCGCATAGGACCTAGATGCAACCTGCTTATATATCTGGACGGAAACCTGGAAGTGGGCTCAATACTCGGGCGAGGGCTCCCTCTGGTGTTCAGAACTAGGATGAGATGCTACAATTAGGGCTGTCACTTTTTAACTGATATTCGAAAATATGTTTGAACATAATGAAAAATTCATATTGGAATTATAATTTGCCCATTCAAATATTAATTTGCAGCATAAGTGCATTAGACAGCTTTTCATTTTGTTGTTTAGCATCCGATCCAGCAGTGGGCCCCCTAAAAGTTTTGAATGCCCTCTTGAGCCATAACATTCATTCATTCATTGTCTACTGCTTATCCGATCTATACTCGGGTCACGGGGAGCCTGTGCCTATCTCAGGCGTCATTGTGCATTGAGGCAGGATACACCCTGGATGGAGTGCCAACCCATCGCAGGGCACACACACACACACACACACTCTCATTCACTCACGCAATCACACACTACGGACAATTTAGAGACACCAATCAACCTACAATGCATGTCTTTGGACCAGGGGAGGAAACCGGAGTACCCGGAGGAAACCCCTGAGGCACGGGGAGAACATGCACAAGAACTCCACACACAAACATGGCGAAGGCAGTAATCGAACCCCCAACCCTGGAGGTGTGAGGCAAACCTGCTAAAATGGAAAATAGCAGCAAGCAGCGGAGCAGCCTAGAGCAAACAAACCCCACATAATCTAATAATAAGAATGTCAACTCAGCTCAAAGCAACTCAAGTTTTATTGCCATTCTTCCACATACACAGTATACAAAAGAATGAAATGTCGTTACTGATGTACAAAGGTGCATAGAGTTTAAACATTAAACATAGCAGAGTTAATAAATATGCAATAAATATGAGGTAGAGGTGATAAATTTGAGGTTTAAAATGTAAGTAATGTAAAAACAAGAGTATAGTAAAGTGCGAGTGCACAGTCAGAGGTGACCGTGTGCAAGTATGTGCAATGTTTAATGTGCATATTTTTAACAGAATGGCCAGAAGTCTATAGTAAACAGTAAACAGTTAAAGTCCCTGAGTGCAGATGTGCTAGAATGTCCAATGTGCATTTTTAGTGCACAGTAAAGTGGCTGAGTGTGGGTGTGTGTTAATGTCCATTGAGTGACCATTAATGTCCATAGTGCACAGTTAAGGAGGTGGGAGCAAGGTGATGGGTGGCACCAGGGTGTTCAGGGCTCTGACAGCTTGGGGGATGACTCTGCTGCAGAACCTTGTAGACCTGATGCTTCAGAAACTCCTGCCTGATGGCAGGGGCTTGAACAGACTGTAGGAGGGGTGAGAGGGATCCTTCACAATGGCAGAGGCTCTCTGTATGCAGCGTGTATGTAAGATGTCCTGGATAGAGGGGAGGG
The DNA here is from genome assembly GCA_033459395.1 of Hemibagrus guttatus. NCBI lineage: Eukaryota > Metazoa > Chordata > Actinopteri > Siluriformes > Bagridae > Hemibagrus > Hemibagrus guttatus. The sequence continues at coordinate 18,535,436 of JAUCMX010000004.1, forward strand.
AGACCCCTATGATCCTCTCAGATGTCATCACTATGTGCTGTAGGGTCTTGTGTTCTATGGTTTTTCAGTTTCAGAACACACAGTGATGCAGCTGGCCAGGATGCTTTCCGCAGTTCCTCTATAGAAGGTGGTAAGGATTGGTTGTGGATTGCTGGCTCTCTTCAGCCTCCTCAGGAAGTGAAGACATTGTTTGGCCTCCTTCACAGTAGAGTTGGTGTTGGTAATCCAAGTGAGGTTATCAGAAATGTGTACACCAAGAAACGTGGTACTACTGACTCTCTCTGCTACCGAGCCACTGATTAGTAGGGGAGAGTGGTCACCCGACCATTTCCTGAGGTCTACGACAACCTCCTTTGTTTTGTCTACATTAAGAGACAGGTGGTTGTTGTGACACCAGTTCAGCAGTTGTTCCACCTCCTCTCTGTATTATGTTTCATTGTCATTGCTGATGAGGCCTACTACTGTGGTCTCTCTGTCAGGAAGTCTAGAATCCAGTTTTGTCATAGTTACTGGGGATTACTGGTGGCCACCCTGCTCTCACGGACCACAGCCTGGCTGAGGGAGATGTTAAAGATGTCTGTGAAGACACCCGCCAGCTGGTCAGCACAGTCCCCAAGCACTCTCCCTTGTTTGTTATCTCGGCCTGCAGCTTTCCATGGGTTGACTCTAGATAGTGTCCTCCTCATGTCAACTGTAGCCAGGTAGAGCACCTAGTCCTCAGGGGTGGGCATGAACTTGCATGCTTGTGTGTTGTTCAGAGCTTCAAACCATGTGTAGAAGTCATTTACCAGGTCAGGGAGATGAGTGTCACTGTTGTTGGCATGTGATGTTATTTTGTAGTCAGTTAGGGCCTGAATGCCCTGCCACATGTTTCTGGCGTCCTTAGTATCACAGAAGTGATTGTTAATTTTCTGTGCATATTGGTGTTTTGCTTTCTTGATGGCTTTGGAAATTTGAGCCGTTGCTGACCTGAGAGGTCCTTCTACTCTCAACTTGAAGGCAGCATCCCTCTGTTTGAGCAGGGCATGGACCTCACCAGTCATCCATGGCTTCTGGTTAACATTTGTGATTATGGTTTTTTCCACAGTAACATACTCAATGCACTTTTCTATGTACCCAGTCACAGAGTCAGTGTATTCATCCAGACAAATGTACTGGCCATAGGTGGCAGCTTCCCTGAAAATGTTCCAGTCCATGCATTCAAAACAGTTCTGTAGGGCTGAAGTGGCTTCTTCCAGCCAGACTCTGAGGGTACTTTGTCTTGGCTTGGAGTGCTTCATGAGTGGCCTTTATGCTGGGAGTATGGTAGGTGTATGGGAGGTGGTTTGATGGTCCTAGTTGGGGGTGAGGGATGGCTTTGTGTGACTCCCAGGTTTTTGTGTAGAATAAGTCCAGTATGTTGTCTCCTCTTGTGGCAAAGTTGATGTGGTGATAAAACTTTGGTGCAACAGTTTCCAGTTTTAAGTGGTTGAAATCCCCGTTAATAATGAAAAAGGCATCCAAATGGGTCATTTGTTGCTCACTGATGTAGCTCTCACAGTGCTTTGTTAGCATTAGCACTAGCATTTGCACTGGGAGGGATGTGCACTGTTACTACTATAATAGATGTGAATTCCTGTGGTAGATAGTATGGCTAGCATTTCACCACTAAAAACTCCAGCTGTGTTGAGCAGTGGGTAGCAACTTTCGTGTTATTGATGCACCAGTCATTATTCATGTAAACACAGAGTCTGTCACTGCAGCTCTTACCAGAAGTCTCAGTGTTCCTATCTGTGCGGTACGATATTAGCCCCTGTAGCTCGATAGCTGTGCTGGGGACATTGCTCTGTAACCACATTTCTGTAAAGATAAGAACATAGCAGTTTCTTGTTTCAGCCTGGGTGGTCAGTCACAGTCTAAAGTCATCCATTTTATTATCCAGAGAGCGCACATTAGCCAGTACTACTGACAGGAGGGCCAGTTGGCTAGGGTTAGCTTTTAGCCTCCAGCTGACACCAGCTCGCTTGCCTCACTTCAAGTTTCTCTTGCTCTGCTTGCGGTGCCTCTGTACCCGGATAACTAATCATGTGACGCCATGTTGATCTTTTGTGCACGTAGTAGTCCTAGGCCATACAGTATCTCTCGTAATTAATTTGTTATTTTAAAGCTGTTCTTTGAGCCTAGAGCCATTAGGGTTTCACGGTTGTAATACCGGAAGATACTAACTGGGAGATGCAGTTATGACTGCAAGTTTAAAAATAAAAATTTGCACCCTTAGCTGGAGCCGTAGAAGCAACTGCATCCATGCTCGCCGCCATCTTGTCTAAGTCAGGTAATGGCAAAGTATTTTGGGTTTTACACCATAGATGGCAAAGTTATGGTCAAAGATAAGGCTGTTTGTCAAGTTTGTAAAAAACAGTTGTCTTACACTTCCACAACCACAAATCTTCAGGCTTACCAATTGACTTGCCACCCCAGTTAGGCATCAGAAAGTCAGACAGACTCACAGACCAACATATTATTCAGTGATGTTGTATGGGGTGTTAATAAAATACTGAAAAGAATGTTTGTGTTGTGGTAGCCTTTTTTTGAGCAGGGTATTCAAGCACATTCAAAAGAATGGAGTAATTTTTGAAATACATTCAAACTTCATTTTTCAAAATAGTGACAGCCCCTATATTGTATATATTCTGTCATATATGGCATGTTTTCTGCCATTATTATTTGGCCAAAAATATTTTCTGCTAGTCCCACAATTTTTAAGATTGATCGAGAGCTTCCTGACAAGGAAGTAGTATAATGATGTGAATTGTAGAAAGCGTTCTGGATGCAGTTCTGTATTGTTATAAGCTGCGTCCTAAATGAAGTACTATGCACTAACTACTAGAAACTCTAATGTTTATGCATTAATTTTAGAAGGGTTGTTTTGTCTGGAACAGAACATTTCCAGAGTGGAACTGCTTGGAAAACTGTAACGGTGTTGCGTGAACGTGAGAGGTGCAGAACAGGAACACGTGTTTCTCTACCCAGCCTACAAACAACTCCTAAAGCGAGCCCCCCCCAGACCCACCCCCCTCACCCCCCAGTAAGTAACATTGTTAAAACATGGAATGAAAAATCAGAACTGATGCTTCAAGACTGCTTTGAGAGTACAAACTGAGGTGTGTTTAAAACTGCTGCTCTAAGAGAGGACTCTACTGTGGACTTGGAGGAGTATGCTGCAGCTGTAACCGGCTACATCAGCACATGCACTGAAAACATCATTCCCACAAAACACTGCAAGATCTATCACAATGATAAACCTTGGATTAACTGTGAGGTGTGGGCCATGCTACATGCCCACTCCACCGCATTTGTCTCAGGAGACAATGGGAAATACAAAAAGGCCAGATACAACCTATGCAAATCAATCAGGAAGGCCAAGAGAGACTACAGTCTGAGGCTGGAGGGATAGTACACCACTGCAGACTCACGGCGCATGTCGCAAGGTCTTGCACATCACAGAGTACCGGCAAAGGAGTCAAGGAGACATAACTCCCAAGATCACACTCCCAGATGAGATGAATGAGTTTTATGCTCGCTTCGAGGCCCTAAACACTGGCCAACAGCATAAGACTCTGGACTCAGCAGAGGTGTGCATGGCTCTGAGGAAAACAAACCCACAGAAGGCAGCCAGCCCAGATAATATCCTGGGGCAGGGCATTCATGGTTTGCTCATCGGAACTGGCCGATGTGTTCACAAACATCTATAATCTGTCCCTCACTCATGCCTTGGTGCCCACCTGCTTCAAGTCCACCACCATCATACCTCTCCCAAAGAAGAACACTGTGACCTGCCTGAATGACTATCGTCCCATTGCACTCACCCCAATAGCGATGAAGTGTTTTGAAAGGATAGTCATGTCCCACATAAAAAGGAACATTCCAACCACTGTGGACCTATTTCAGTTTGCATATTGACAAAACATATGTGAGAATGCTATTCATCGACTACAGCTCGGCATTCAACACAGTTATTCCACACAGTCTCTCCAAAAAACTCCTCAACCTTGGACTGACACCCTCTCTATGTAACTGGGTGCTGAACTTCCTGACGGACAGACCGCAGTCAGTCAGAGTAGGAAACCGCACATCAGGCATCAGAACTGTCAGCACAGGGACCCCCCAAGGATGTGTCCTAAGCCCACTGCTGTACACCCTCTTTACCTTTGACTGCGTGGCCTCCCAAACCAACACCAAGATAATAAAGTTAGCGGATGATACCACAGTCATTGGACTCATTACTGGTGGAGAGGAAACATCTTACAGAACGGAAGTAGCAGGACTGATAGCCTGGTGTTGGGAAAATAATCTCTCCTTAAATACAGATAAGACCAAGGAGATGATTATTGATTCTAGGAGAAAGAGGAAGGAGTAGCACACCCCAATCCACATCGGTGAGACAGAGGTAGAGAACGTGAAAACCTTCAAATTCCTCGGAACCTACATCAGTGAGGACTTCACCTGGTCTCAACACTCAGCAGCTCCTGAGAAGATCCCAGCAGCAACTGTACTTCTTAAGAAGGCTGAGGAAATTTGGCATGTCGACCAAGATCCTCAGCAACTTCTATAGATGTACAGTTGAAAGTGTGATCACCAGCTCAATCACAGTGTGGCACTGAAACTGCACTGTTCAGGACAGGAAAGCTCTCCAGCATGTCATAAGTACTGCACAGTTCGTCTGTGGAGCGGCCTTCCAATCACTCCAGGACATTTACAACACCAGGGTCATCAGGAGGGCCCATAACATCATCAGGGACAATACACACCCACAACACAACCTCTTCATACTTCTGCCGTCTGGGAGACGCTACAGGAGTTACACTTATCCCAAATCAAAATATGATTCTTTTGTGAATGAAAAATAATTTACAATTAAAGCTAACCCCGGTGGGCTCCTAAACTTAACAAATCATGTAAATATTATTGATACAAGCTTACAAAATCCCCAGCTTTAAGCAAATGGTCTTTCCATTTTCGATAAATGCTTTAACCTCCTAAGACCTGAGCTTTGGTTTGGCTTGCATTTTAGATTTCTTATTTCTTATTTAGGGGGAACCAATAAATACCAACAGATGACACTGTAAGTGTCCACATTTGTGTACACTTATGTGGATGTCCACGTATGTGGATGCCAAGTTGTAGGAGGTTCATAATAAATTTTCTTAGAAACTCCTTTAATGCTGGATGCAATCCTCCATGTAAATCAAAATATCTGAAACCTCACTGTTTATGATGTCACAGCATCTGGATATTCATTATGGACAATGCACTTCCATAGCTGAGCTGGGCTTTACAACAACTGGCTGATCAGATCACACACACAGAGCAACAGCACCCGGAATCTGTTATTATCATTCTCTGAGACTTTAATAAAGCAAACCTCTCACATGAACTGCCAAAATTCAAACAACACATTTCATGTCCCACCAGAGACAAAAATATTTTGTACCACTGCTACACCACAGTAAAGGATGCATATCGTTCTGTCCCCAGAGCAGCTTTAGGACTCTCTGACCACTGCCTGGTTCATCTTCTCCCAACATACAAGCCAAAACTTAAATCTGATAAACCTGTAGTAAGGACTGTAAAGAGATGGACCAGTGAAACAGAGCAGGTCTTACAAGCCTGTTTCGACTGCACTGATTGGAGTATTTTTGAAGCTGGCGCCACTGATCTGGATAAACTCACAGAGACTGTAACATCATACATCAGTTTCTGTGAAAACATGTGCATTCCTACCAGGACTTATTTAACATTCAACAATGATAAGCCATGGTTCACAGCAAAACTCAGACATCTTCCAAAGAGGAAGCCTACAGGAATAGTGACAGAGTCTTGTACAATCAGGCCAGAAACACACTGAATAAGGAGATTAGGTTGGCTAAGAGTAGCTAAGCTAAAAAGCTGGAAAACCAGTTCTCTTTCAACGACCCTGCTTCAGTGTGGAAAGGCCTGAAAGACATTACAAACTACAAGACACCATCCCCTAGCACTGAGGCCAATCAACAACTTGCTGAATACCTGAATGAGTTTTACTGTAAATTTGAAACTCCCGGTCTAACACCCCATGCCCGATCTGAACATCTCTCTACACAACTGGTAACACCTCCAGAAACCCCCCTCTCCCCCCTCCTGATGTGCATCAGGTCTTCCTGAAGCAGAAAAGAAGAAAAGCACAAGGCCCAGACGGTGTCACACCAGCCTGTCTGAAAACCTGTGCTGACCAGCTGGCCTCCATCTTTTCACAGATCTTCAATAGACCACTGTAGCTGTGCAAAGTCCCTGCCTGCTTCAAACGATCCACCATTATCACCGTCCCAAAGAAACCCAAGATAACAGGACTTAATGACTACAGACCTGTTGCTTTAACGTCTGTGGTCATTAAATCGTTTGAAAGACTGGTGTTGGCTTATCTGAAGAACATCACAGGACTCTTACCGGACCCCCTGCAGTTTGCTTACTCAGCAAACAGGTCTGTGGATGATGCAGTCAATATGGGATTGCACTTCATCCTACAGCATCTGGATAAATCAGGGACTTAGGTGAGGCTTCTCTTCATGGACTTCAGTTTGGCCTTCAACACCATCATCCCAACACTCCTCCAAACCAAACTAACCCAGCTCTCTGTTCCTAGCTCTATCTGTCAGTGGATCACCAGCTTTCTGACAGATAGGCAACAGCTAGTGAAACTGGGGAAATTCATGTCAAACAGCCGTACCACCAGCCCTGGCGCCCCCCAGGGTTGCGTCCTCTCCCCACTGCTCTTCTTCCTTTACAGCAATGACGGCACCTCTATAGATCCATCTGTCAAGCTCCTGAAGTTCACGGACGACACTACAGTCATCTGCCTCATCCAGGACGGTGATGAGTCTGCTTACAGACAAGAGGTTGAGCAGCTGGCTGCCTGGTGTAGTCTTAACAACGTGGAGCTCAACATGCTCAAAACAGTGAAGATGATAGTGGACTTCAGGAGGAACACCCCTGCCCTCCCCCCACTCACGATCATGAACAGCACTGTAACAACAGTGGAGTCATTCAGGTTCCTGGGCACCACCATCTCTCAGGACCTGAAGTGGGACACTCACATAGACTCTATTGTCAAAAAGGCCCAACAAAGATTGAACTTCCTTCGGCAGCTGAGGAAGTTCAACCTGCCACAGGAGCTTCTACTCAGCCATCATTGAGTCTGTTCTGTGCACTTCTATAATGGTCTGGTTTGGCTCAGCTACAAAATCAGACATCAGAAGACTAAAGAGAATGGTTTGGACTGCTGAAAGGATTATTGGTGCTTCCCTGCCCACCCTTCAAGAACTGTATACATCCAGAGTGAGGAAAAGGGCTCGGAAAATCCGGCTCGGAGGGCGGCCTTTGGGGCAGTGGTGGCTCAAGTGGTTAAGGCTCTGGGGCGTTGATCGGAGGATCGGGGGTTCAAGCCCCAGCACCACCAGGCTCCACTGTTGGGCAATTGAGCAAGGCCCTTAACCCTCTCTGCTCCAGGGGCGCTGTATCATAGCTGCCCCTGCGCTCTGACCCCAACTTCCTCAGCTGGGATATGCGAAGAAAAGAATTCCACTATGCTGTAATGTATGTGTGGCGATAATAAAGGCTTCATGCCCCCACTTTCTTTCTAAATCACTCAGGATCCCTCACATCCAAGCCATCTCCTTTTTGAACTTTTGCCATCAAGCTGGCGCTACAGAGCACCAAATACTAGAACAGCCAGGCATAAGAACATAAGAAGGTTTCTACCCCCAAGCAATCTACCTTATGAACAGTTGAATGTTGCCACATGTGCAATAAAAATATGTGCAATAACTATATTTATTTGTTACCATCCTACATCCCTAGATCTCATCTTATTTTATTTTATTCTTCTATTTAAATATGTGTATTTTTGTTCCTCATCCTATTTTTTAATCTTATTGTCTGTGTATTGATGTTGTCTCTGTGCACTGGAGGCTGTGACACTAAAACAAATTCCTTTTATGTGCAAACATACTTGGCAAAAAAGCTTTCTGATTCTGATTACCTTATAAATATGCTAGCTCTAATAACAACATAATTTACAAAATTATTTAGCTATATTCCACTGAATGTAGCCATTATTGAATATATTCCTACTGTATGTGACAATTTGCAACACAAAGATATTGAACACTTATCCCTTTCTCTGTCTCATTTTGGGTTGATTTTAATGGACATGACAACAGAATGTAACAAAGGTTTACATGTAAAACCATGTGGTGTTTAACTTTGTTTGGATAACCCAAATGTTCAGAAAAACAAAATAACATCAGTAAATTTATTTTAGCAAAGTTTTACATTCACAAGACAAAACTAACTAAGAAAAACCCTCATATGTTTCCTTCTTTAATTATTTAAAAATATACATTCAAATATGAGCACAAGAAACTTCTTAAAACTCTAAAATACTTTTATTATTATTTAGGTTTTTTTTATTATTACTGTTGTTATTTTTGTTCTTTAATTTTATTTTGCTTTGTATTAGACCATGCTATTGATCAAAATACAGTAAACAGAAACGTAATTACATACATCAACCACTCAGAATTTCTACCATCTCACTGACTGCTCCTGTGTCTCAGGCTTAAATGTAACATTATGTGATAATACGTAATAAATGTAGAATTATGGCACGTGTTATAGAGATGCTGAAGAGTTACTGTTGCAATACATTTACAATACAATACAATTCATTTATTATAAAAAATGCTACTAAATTTATTTGCATTATTCCATTACCACTCAAAACACTTGACTGAATGAGGAGAACTGCATTATGGATATTTTAGAACACATGTCACATGCATGTTAACCCTCAAAGTAAGTGGAATAACAAAACTACCACAGCACAGATATGTAACATATTTAAACATAATGAGGAGAATTGCATTACTGGTATTCTAATGATGTCATGTGCATGCATTATGATATTAAATCACACTCATTCTTTTTTTTCTATTCAGCACCTTCTCATTCTTTCTTTCCTCATTTATTTCAATTGAGAAATGATAAAGTGCGTGATGTCATCACCAATTTAGCTTTGAGTGTAAATTGTTTGAATTTGTTTTTCAACATTTTCATCTAAAATCCTTATACATTCACCTGGAAACTCCATCTCAGCAAATGGTAGAAATTTTACCACTTTTAAAAACACCAAATATCTGATTAGCGTTAGTTTGGCACTATGGCCATTCTCCTCCAAAAAATAGGTATCTGCCCTATTACACCTGCAATTTCCCCAAATACCAAAGTTAAATGTCCCCACAGATTCTAAAAATCCCAACCCCCAAATATAAATACCACAGTGACTGCTAATTGCCCATAAATAGTATATTTATGAGCTATACTATACCCGACTGATAAATTCACATAAAATCCAAAATGAAATAGACCTGAATGCATGTGGGAGCCAGACTATTCATAATGTGTTTTTCAATATGTTTCAATATGTATTTCAATATGTCTTTAATTGGCATTAAAGGAGAAACTCTCTGGGACCATTTGAAACAAACTTTGTGAAAACTGGACAAAAATTCTAGGATTAGTTACAAAAAGTCGTCCAATTGCAAATTGGTTCAGAATTAGTGAAGGAATAAGTGAAAAAATAACTTTGTCTCTAGACCTCACAGATATGGCCTCTATGCTAAATGCTAAATGGAGTCTGTAGAGGGAGTGAGTACTTGTCACATTTCCGGTATCCATAGCATGAAGAAAGCAGACCCAGCACAGAGATAGACAGCAGACAGGGGTTTTATTAAACTTAAAGCACACGGAGACAGCAGACATGACGCCACAAAAACACGAAACATAAAGATGTAATAAAGACGTCACATAGAGACGACGACCAGCCCCGAACCCTGGCAAAAGGCCGCTATAAATACAAAACATAATTGGGTGCAACATTAGGAACAGGTGAACATCAATTAGGAAACAATAGGACTAGACGGGGCTAAAACAAAGCACATGACATGACATAAACAATGACATAACACAACATCACATGACCCCTGCTGGAAACCCCCCCTAGTGGCCCAACACAGGCCCTACCTCCCGTAACAGTACTACATAAGAGCCAAGTTTTGCATCTGGCATGTATGGTTTTGGCATGTACAGTACACTTCAAAGGCTAAATGTGTAATTTCTGATATACTTTCAATTTTAATACAGTTTGATTCACTGGACTTTATCATGGGATGAGCATAATTCATCTGAAATGTTGCATCAGCAAAAGACTGGTTTTCTGCCTCGGTTAGAGGCCGTGTATAATTTATGATAGATAAAATGATAATTCATTTTCTGCTGCTATTATGTAAGTTCATATGTGAGGACTCTTATTTTGACGTGTTTCAACGAGCAGCACATTGGGTATGAGGAAGCAGTGAGCCCATGGCGCAGCGATTGATAAAAATATGTTTGTGTTGCATCTGAGTTAATCCTTATGCTAATCCTTGTCGAAAGCATTCGCTGTAAGTTCAGTTACATTGCCAATCTGTCTAGTTTATATTGCAGGAGAGTATGTTCAGTTTAAATGTGATATATTATTAAAGATGTTTATGTAGTTGCTGATCTGCACTAGCACCCTGCATTGATAATGCTTCTAACTTGTTTCTAAGTTAACCATGTATCTGCATACATTTTACCTTTTGGACTTGTAATAAGTGTGATACACTTTTGGTAGTTAATTTTCTATATTTCTTTCATTTCATCTACAGTTTTACTTGGTTCAATGGCCATTGAGTTTGATTGTGTAAACCAGGGGTTCTCAACCTTTCGCAACTCATGGCCCACCAATGACTGTTTAAAAACATTCTGAAGACCACCTTTCCAATCTGACGTTGTGACATGATTAGTGTTGCGATATTTCAACATAAATTAGCTTTTAGATAATGCTTCTTGACTTGACTTTTTGAGTATATAAATTCATAAGAACAATTAGATAATTAGAAAATAACAAGATTTGTCAATTAAAATATAAATAAAAATGAATTTGGTGGTAGTCTACCACTGCCTACACGGCCCACCAGATGGCGCTCGAAGGCCTACTAGAGAGCTGCGGCCAACTGGTTGAGAATCACTGGTGTAAACCACACATTGGACTATTAAAGGAGCAAGGCGCTCATATCCTTGCTCTTGAACAGAGTTTGGCTTGCTGTTTATTTATATTACAGGCTAGAAAAGCAAAACATGTAAAGAGAACAGTACAACCGGGAATAGGCTACTAGTATGATACCATTTCATCTGATCAAAACTTTGTAACTCCGGTATATCAGCTAAAATGAAAAAGTGTAAATTTGATGCAGCTGCACCTTTTGTAAGGAGCTATAATTCAGATCACCTTACTTAAGTCTTCTGTCACTGGTCCGGAGGAGGAGATAAGGCTGCAATGCACTGTGTGCTGTGATATTATCAGCAGTGTGAATATGAAGCCAGCATATTTGGGGCAACTAGGCAAGAAGTATCATACACTGCGAGCCTGCTACTTGCTAAAGCAGGTAAGCTTCACATTTTTTGTGAAGAGCTTTATTTACTTGAGAAAAGCAGCAAAGAGGAAGTGGCAAAACAGCTCAATCTTGTACCACTTTCCAATGAAACAATCACTTACAGAATCAATAATATGGCAGACGATGTCAGGTGTACATTAATAGAGCATATTAAAATTAGCAAGTGCTTTTCACTGCAGTGAGAAATGTCTCAATGCAGATTTGATCAGTTTGCTTGTTTACTTTCTTTGTGAGTTTGACAGTGAATCACATGAGGACAGTTTTCTAAGCCCCTGTCAACAAGAACAACAGCGGAAAACAAATTTGAGTTTCTGAATGGCAGAAGCTTAAATATGGATTTATTAAAGACACTGGAAGAAATGCTGAAGACTTTATACAGATGGCACCAGGGCTGTGACAGGTCAACACAATGGTGTATTTGCATGGATTAAATAAGTTGCCCTAGATGTTAAGTGGACCCATTGCAGCATCCATCATGAGGCCCTGGCAGTTAAGAAAATACCCATGGATTTAAAATCTGCACAAAATTTTGCTGTCAAAGTTGTGAATTAGTTAAAAGCTTGATTGAATGCTAGAGCGGGTTACTAATAGCGAGAGTAGTGTAGTTTCTGTAGGGGAAAAATTGGATGTCTTAGTTGGAGTTAGTAACCCCCTTAGAGTCCTCAGAGCAGGGTGAATCAGACAATTTATTTTAGTAACCTGATTAAGGTAAAATTAGATCATAGTGAATGCATAGCCAGCACCTTCTGAAGCTGTTAAATATAAGATCTCTTGCATCTAAAGCACTAGTTGTACCGTATTTTCCGCACCATAAGGCGCACCGGATTATAAGGCGCAGTCTCAATTACGGGGTCTATTTCTGTACTTAACCCATACATAAGGCGCACCGTATTATAAGGCGCATGCTAAAACATACGGTCTACAAAAAAAAAAAGGTAACGGAAGCAAAACAGTGAGTTTAGTTGAACATTATTCTACTTTTTAACAATACACTCACATTATTTTTTAATCAATCTTCTCCCACAAATCCATTAAAGTCCTCATCTTCTGTTTCTGAATTGAACAGCTGGGCAATTTCGCCATCAAACATGCCGGGTTCCCTCTCATCATTGTCGGAGTCAGTCTCGTCTACTAACTGTGGCCACCTCGCTTTGTTCCCGCGGAAACTCTGTTTCGTCTTCTTAACTTGGCGCAGTTCATTTTCTTGCTTCCTCCACTTCCGAACCATAGATTCATTGATGTTGAATTCTTTCGCAGCTGCTCTATTCGCAACCATCGCTATCCATTTGCAACCGCATAACTGATAGCCTGTAGTTTGAATTGTGCCTCGTAAGCATGTCTCTTCACTGGTGCCATTTTTGGGGGTCCTTAGACAAACAAATGTTGTTTTGCAGCATACCTGTAGTATACCTACCGGAGGCGTGGCGGAGGTAAGCGTACGTACTGTACGTATTACGTAATGTTCTCTGATTGATTTATGGCTGCCAGCGTACGTAGTGTATGTATTACGTCCCTGTTTCAGCGGGAAATGGTCCGACAGTCAATCAAGCGGAGCGCTTACCAAAGTCGCACAACAACATTTTTACAGATTTTGGAACTCAGTGCACACATGAGGCGCACCGGATTATCAGGCGAACGGCCGATTTTTGAGAAAATTTAAGGCTCTTAGGTGCGCCTTATAGTGCGGAAAATACGGTAATTAAATGATTACTGATCAGATTTTTAGTGTACTATGCTTAACAGAAACATGGATTAAACAAAAAAAGTGTATGTAGCATTAAATTAAGCTTGTCCGCCCAGTTATAGTTATATATAAATCATTATAGTTGTATCAGCCATGCCTAACAGGCATCGGAGGAAGTGTCATAGTTATTCATAATGATGAGCTAAGCACCACACAAAAAGCTAGACATATATTCAACACACTTGAAGTTCTTTATATGAACTTAACATAACATATGTAGCCACACAAAATAAGTCTACCGAGTCAATTCCACTAATTGTTATGTACAGGCCATATTCTGAATTCACGTGTGAATTTGCAGTTTTAATTTCAAACCTAGTTGTTTCTTTAGACAAAGCATTAATTGTGAGAGTCATAAGTCAGAAGCTTCTTTAAAGAACAGCAGTTGTGTCCATTTAAGATTTAGTAGGTGTTAATGAGAACATAATAGGGCCCACTCATATCAGAGGTCACATTCTAACTTTTGGATTAAATATAGAAAAAATACTCACACTTCCACAGTCGGAAGCTATCTCAGACCATTATCTGGTTTCATTTAAAATGTTCTGACTCTAATTTGCCGTGTTAAACATACATTTACGTCTGCTATTGCTGAAAGATTTACCAGTAGTCTCCCAGAATTATCATCCATGATTGGATTGCCATCTGACCCAACAGAACTTGATCAGGCAACTGATTACTTGATCAGGAGACCAGTGGTAGGCAGTAATGAAGTAAATTCATTACTGTACTTAAGTATCTTTTAGCAGTATCTGTACTTTACTAAAGTATAAAAAATTATTGAGAATTTTTACTTTCACTCCACTACATTTTGAAGTAACTTATCGTACCAAGTACTCCACTAAATTATCCCACATCCCTCGTTACTTATATTTAAAAAAAAAAGAAAGAAAAAAAGCAGTTGTCCAATTACAGCACAGCAAACCGAGCTACAGTAGCGCAAACGGTTTGGTAGAGCATTAAAACTGTAGTGTCACAACCTGAAATACTTTAGCCTAAGAGGGAAGAAAACCATGACCCCATCCCGTACCTGCACACCCATGACCCGTGACCTTACATGCAGGATTTGTTTAAGTAGAACAATTCAATTCATTTTATTTGTATAGCATTTTTAACAATGGACATTGTGTCAAAGAAGCTTTCCAGAAGTAGAGAAACAGAAAAAAAAAAAACAATTTTATCCCGAATGAGCAAGCCTGCGGTAACAGTGGCAAGGAAAAACTCCCAGTGATGATATGAGGAAGAAACCTTAAGAGGAACCAGGCTCAAAAGGGAACCCATCCTTATTTGGGTGACGCTGGACAGTAAATAATGTAAATGTGACTAAATAATGTCCTTTCTTCCACAGCAACCAAGGGCTTATGGGGAACTATTAGGTCAGTGTAGATTCTGAGTTAATTTATAGGCACTAATTGCTTGCTGTCGCAAGCTGACAGATATCCTCATTTATTGCATCCATATACCTCCTCTTTGGCCTTCCTCTTTGCCTCCTGTCTGGCAGCTCCATGTCCAACATTCTCCTACCAATATACTCACTCTCCCTCCTCTGAACATGTCCAAACCATCTTAATCTGGCCTCCCTAACTTTGTCCCCCAAACGTTCAACATGAGCCGTCCCTCTGATGTACTCGTTCCTAATCCTGTCCAACCTTGTCACTCCCAAAGAGAACCTCAACATCTTCAGCTCTGCTACCTCTAGCTCTGACTTCTGTCTCTTCCTCAGTGACACTGTCTCTAAACCATACAGCATGGCCGGTCTGACCACTGTCTTGTACACCTTCCCCTTGATTCTCGCTGATATTTTCACACAGAACTTCGGACACCTTTCTCCACCCATTCTAACCTGCCTGCACTCGCTTCTTTACCTCTTTCCCACACTCTCCATTACTCTGGACTGTTGATCCCAAGTACTTAAACTCCTGTACCTTCTTCACCTCTTCACCCTGTAATCTCATTGTTCCACTTCCCTCTCCTTCATTCACACACGTACTCAGTCTTACTACGACTGACTTTCATTCCTCTTCTCTCCAGCGCAAACCTCCACCTCTCCAGGTTTTCCTCCACCTGCTCCCTGCTCTCACTACAGATCACAATGTCATCTGCAAACATCATTGTCCAAGGAGACTCCTGTCTGACCTCCTCTGACAACTTGTCCATCACCATAGCAAACAGGAAGGGGCTCAGAGCCGATCCCTGATGCAGTCCCACCTCCACTTTGAACTCCTCTGTCTGACCTACAGCACACCTCACCACTGTCCTGCTCCTCTCATACATGTCCTGCACCACTCTGACATACTTCTCTGCTACTCCTGACTTCCTCATACAGTACCACAGCTCTTCTCCTGGGAGCCTGTCATATACTTACAAGTCTACAAACACACAGTGCAACTCCCTCTGACCATCCCTATACTTCTTCATCAGAATTCTTCCAGACATCTGGGATGTCATCAGGACCAACTGCCTTTCCACTTTTCATCTTCTTCAAAGCCTTCCTGATTTCATCCTTTCTAATCTTATCTACTTTATGTTCCACAGAGTTCACCCCCTCTACTCTTTTTTCCCTGTCATTTTCCTCATTCATCAGCTCTTCAAAGTACTCCTTCCATCTCCTCTGTACACTCTCCTCACTTATGAGCACCCTTCCATCTCTATCCTTAATAACTCTAACTTGCTGCACATCCTTCCCATCTCTATCCCTCTGCCTAGCTAACTTGTACAAGTCCTTCTCTCCTTCTCTAGTGTCTAACCTAGTGTACAACTCGTCATATGCTTTCTGCTTGGCCTTAGACACCTCCCTCTTCACTCTTCACTGTGACTCCTTGTATTCCTGTCTATTTCCAGCCACTTCTTCTTGGCTAACCTCTGTCTCTGGATACTATCCTAAACTTCCTCATTCCACCACCAAGTCTCCTTATCTTCTTTCCTCCTTCCAGATGACATACCCAGCACCTTTCTTCCTGTCACCCTGATCACTTTTGCTGGAGTTTCCCAGTCATCTGGCAGCACTACCTGACCACCCAGAGCCTGCCTCAACTTATGTCTAAATTCCTCACAACATTCCTCCTTTTTCAGCTTCCACCTCTTTGTTTTCTTCTCTGTCTCTATCTTTGACCTCTTCTTCTTGCAGACCATCAAAGTCATCCTACACACCATCATCCTATGCTGTCTGGCTACACTCTCTCCCACTACCACTTTACAGTCACTAATCTCTTTCAGATTGCCTCTTCTACATAGGATGTAGTCTACGGGTGTGCTCCTACAGACCTCCACTCTTGTAAGTCACTCTATGCTCCTCCCTCTTCTGAAAATAAGTGTTAACCACACCCATGTCCATCCTCTTAGCAAAGTCTACTACCATCTGTCCTTCAAGGTTCCTTTCCTTAACTCCAAACTTGCCCTTGACCTCCTCATCACCTGTGTTCCCCTCACCAACATGTCAATTAAAATCTACTCCTATCACCACTCTCTAACGCTAGGGAATACTCTCCATCACCTCATCTAATTCACTCCAGAATCTCTCTTTTTCCTCTAACTCACAACCTACCTGTGGGGCATAACCACTAACAACATTCAACATCACCCCTTCGACTTCAGACTCATCACCCTTTCTGACATGCTCTTCACCTCCAGAACATTCCTCACAAACTCCTCCTTCAGGACCACACCTACCCCATTTCTCTTACTATCCACATCATAATAAATCAGCTTGAATCCTTATCCTATACTATGAGCCTTGCTACCCTTCCACCTGGTCTAATGTACATACAGTATATCCACCTTCCTTCTCTCCATCATATCAGCCAGCTCTCTACCTTTCCCTGTCATAGTACCAACATTCAGTGTTCCTATTCACAGGCCTGCACTCTTACCTTTCCTATTCTCTCTCTGTCTACGCACTCTTCTCCCTCCTCTACTTCTTCGACCAACAGTAGCCCAATTTCCACTAGGTCAATGGCGCCGATGGAGGTTGTTGTTAACCTGGGCCTCAATCGATCCGGTATGAAATTCATACTGACAAATTGCATGATGAAATTTGGCAATATTTTACACCAGATGCCCTTCCTGATGCAACTCTCTCTATTTATCCGGGCTTGGGACCGGCACAGAAGTCACTGGACTGTGACCCCCATGGCTAGATTAAATAGTTTGGTTTTAAAACAATAGTCTGAATTTTTTGCCTGATATTATAAATTTTACCATTGAAAAAAAATCATGAAGTCATTGCAGCTGCATATAGAAGGTGTGTACTTTTCTACAGTGGTTTTACTCCTAGTTAGTTTTGCTACAGTACTAAATAAAACTTTATGATTGTTTTTGTTATCTTTGATTAGGAAAGAGAGATACACTGATCTAGCAGTACTAAGAGAATGTTTGTAGCTCAGAAGGCTTTCCTGCCACGGTAACTGAAATATTTCCAATTTAGTTTGATGCCATTTACGTTCTAGTTTCCTAGCTGATTGTTTTAAAGCTCATGTGTGGTCATTGTACCAGGGTGCTAGTTTCTTCTCTTTGATTACTGGTGTTTGAAAAGCATGACTATTACTATTCCTCATAATTATTAGTAGGGCTTGAAAAGAACACTATTACTATTTCGCATACTTATTATTATAATTGGTGCTTGAAAAGCACACTATTACTATTCCTCATGTTAATTATTGTTGGCGGTGCTTGAAAAGCATCACTATTACTATTCCTCATACTTATTAGTGGTGCTTGAAAAGCATCACTATTACTATTCCTCATACTTATTAGTGGTGCTTGAAAAGCATCATTATTACTATTCCTCATACATATTAGTGGTTACTATTCCTCTTCTTCTTCTTTTTTGACTTTTCCCTTCAGGGGTTACCACAGCGAATCATCTCTCTACACCTATCCCTATCTTCTGCATCCTCAACACTTGCACCCACTAGCTTCATATCCTCATTTATTACATCCATATACCTCCTCTTTGGCCTTCCTCTTTGCCTCCTGTCTGGCAGCTCCATGTCCAACATTCTTCTACCAATATATTCACTCTCCCTCCTCTGAACATGTCCAAACCATCTTAATCTGGCCTCCCTAACTTTGTCCCCCAAACGTCCAACATGAGCTGTCCGTCTGATGTACTGCTTCCTAATCCTGTCCAACCTTGTCACTCCCAGACAGAACCTCAACATCTTCAGCTCTGCTACCTCTAGCTCTGACTCCTGTCTCTTCCTCAGTGACACTGTCCCTAAACCATACAGCATGGCTGGTCTCACCACTGTCTTGTACACCTTCCCCTTGATTCTTGCTGAAATTTTCCTATCACACAGAACTCCCGACACCTTTCTCAACCCATTCCAACCTGCCTGCACTCACTTTTTTACCTCTTCACTATTACTATTCCTCATACTTATTATTATTATTTTATTATAATTATTATTATTAGTGGTGCTTGAAAAGCATCACTATTACTATTCCTCTGTCACGTCTCAGCAAGAGGGCGAACACCAGAGGGAGCCCTCTCCCGAGTTTTGAACAATTAGGTCAGGGTTTCCCCATGGACATAAAAGAGGCACGCACACACAGCACTGTGCGAAGTATTGTTTCCTTTCTATTGCTCTGATTCGTGTTTTTGTGTATGACCATAGCTTTGATCTTTGACGTTTTGTTTTGCCTTGCGATTTGGAATTGTTTGCCATCTGACTGCTTTCCTGGTTTTGACCTTTGGTTTCCTTTTCTGTTCACGAGTTTTGCCTGCTGTTTAATAAATCTGCAAATGGATTCTACTCTTTCCACCTCCAGCATTTTGAGACAGAATACTTTGCCTCCCACGAATCCAGCGGATTTACAGTGATATTCATCAATCAAAGAGCTATCATTCGCACCTACCAAGAGCGAGTTGAAGCACTCCGGACCGCTAATCAGCAGCTTCAAGCCACGCCTCCTCCTCCTGTGCCATCCGTGGCTCGGGCGCCTACACACGGAGAAATTCCCCGAATGGCACTTCCAGAGAAATTCGATGGCTCTGCTGACCACTGCCATGGCTTCCTTAGACAGTGCAACAATTTTTTTTCACACCAACCAGAACTTTATGCAACGGATTCCATAAGGTGTGCTTTCATATTATCATTACTGACTGGGAAAGCACTTGACTGGGCCTCACTCATATGGGACAGTGATACTCGAGTCAAAACCCCTTCAGACTATTTTGCTAGCTTTGATCAAGGAAGTTTTTGAATACCCAGAGGGGGGCAAGGACATTTCAGTACAACTATTGGAACTAAGCCAAGGCTCAAGTTCAGCCGCAGACTATGCTATTAAGTTCCGTACACTGGCTGCACAATCAGGGTGGAATGAAACCGCACTGCTAGCTGTATTCCGTGAAGGCCTCCATCCAAATCTACAGTCGGAGATGGCACATCGAGACACCTCAACCTCCCTCTCACAGTTTATCTCCACTACTATCCGTCTGGATAATCTGAGGCGCCAACACCACCCCAATTCACGCACCAAAATTCTGCCATGCAGTCAACTCTACACCGAGAGCCTCAAGGAGAGTAGCGGGGAACCAATGCAACTTGGTCATACTCATGCGCTCAACAAAGAATGTCTGTCATCAGCTGAAGTGAGAGACAATCACCTTCTCTGCAAAGTCACTATCCCTGCCATGTTACGCAATGTTCCTGACTCTGGGCTTATCTCTGCACTGATAGATTCTGGAGCGGTCGTCAACCTCATTGACCATGGGCTAGTGGAGAGATTGCACCTCCCCAGCATTCAATGCACTCTGCCACTACTATTGATGGCCATCGACAACCAACCCATTGGGGAGGGATATTTAACACACCAGACCCAGCCCCTGGAATTACAAATCGGACTGTTTCACCGGGAAAGACTCACCTTTTACGTCATCTCTTCTCCCACTAACCCCATCATCTTAGGCCTCCCATGGTTAAGACTTCATGACCCGCATATTTCCTGGAGAGATGGGGAGCTAATACACTGGTCCTCCCGTTGTCTCCAGGACTGCTTCCACGACCCCATGCCTCGCTTTTGTTGCATGACCTCTATCGAGAGTCCAGAAACTGCCACCCAAATATCACTACCCAAGGAATATCATGATCTAAGGGAGGTGTTCATTAAAGAGAAAGCCATTCGCCTTCCACATCATTGCCCATGGGACTGTGCCATAAAACTCCTTCTGAATTCCATGCCACTGAAAGAGGGTCTATCCACTATCTTTAACAGAGAGTCAAGCTATGGAGGAGTACATCACTCCTGATGTACCCTCTACATCACCAGCGGCGGATGGATTCTTCTTTGTGGGTAAGAAAGATGAGGGACTCCAGCCCTGCATTGACTATATGGGCCTCAACGTCATCACTGTTCGGTACCCATACCCATTACCTCTGGTTCCAGATGCTTTAGAACAGCTACGAGGGGCAAATGTTTTTACAAAATTTGACTTAAGGAGTGCGTATAATCTGATCAGGTTAAGGGAGGGGGATGAATGGAAGACAGCATTTCACACTACCAATGGACATTATGAATGCACAGTCATGCCATATGGATTAACTAATGCCCCGGCTGTCTTCCTATCCTTCATCAAGGAGATCTTCAGAGACTTACTAAACCGTTCTGTCATCACATGCATTGATGATATATTGATCTACTCCAGCTCCCTAGAAACCCACGTCCACCATGTCCGCACTGTTCTCCAATGCCTACTGAAGAACCATCTCTTTATCAAGCTGGAGAAATGTGAATTCCATCAGAGGAACATCACCTTCCTGGGATATATACTTACCCCAGAAGGAGTGGAGATGGACCAAACTAAGGTGCAAGCCATCACAGAATGGCCAAAACCAAATAATATCAAGGAATTGCAATGCTTCCTGGGGTTCGCCAATTTTTACAGATGGTTTATCAGGAACTATAGCACCATCGCCAGCCCCTTAACCTCCCTACTCAAGAATAAACCTAAGAAACTCTAATGGCCCGACATGGCGAGAAAAGCCTTTACTAAACTTAAAGAAAGTTTCACAACGGCCCCCTTCCTACGTCACCCGGACCTCCCATTCATCGTAGAGGTTGATGCTTCTAGCAGCGGTATTGGGGCTGTACTGTCACAACATCACGGAAACCCAGGAAGGGTACATCCATGTGCATTTTTCTCACATCCCCTGAGTCCATCATTCTGCCATCTGCTATCCTAGCACCAGTTCAATCTGGTATAGGACATTCGACGAACTCATGCTGAGAATCCCCGCCATGTTATGCCACAGAGTCATGAAGTGGATCCACGAAGCCCCCAGTTCTGGACATCCTGGTATTAATCGCACTGCCCAACTCATGAAACAATAATTCTGGTGGCCTTCACTGGACCATGATGAGGATTTTGAATTGTTTGCCGTCTGACTGCTTTCCTGGTTTTGACCTTTGGTTTCGTTTTCTGTTCACGAGTTTTGCCTGCTGTTTAATAAATCTGCAAATGGATTCTACTCTTTCCGCCTCTAGCATTTTGAGACATCCTCGTACTCATTGTTAGTGGTGCTTACTATGCAAAGAACACTTACTATTCCTCATACTTATTAATGGTGCTTGAAAAGCATCACTATTACTATTCCTCATACTTATTAGTGGTGCTTGAAAAGCATCACTATTACTATTCATCATGCTTATTATTATTATTATTATTATTATTATTATTATTATTATTATTAGTGGTGCTTGAAAAGCATCACTATTACGTATTCCTCATACTTATTATTATTATTATTATTATTATTAGTTTGTAGTAGTAGTAGTAGTAGTGGTAGTAGTAGTAGTAGTAGTAGTAGTAGTGGTGGTGTTTGAAAAGAACACTATTACTATTTCGCATACTTATTATTATAATTGGTGCTTGAAAAGCACACTATTACTATTCCTCATGTTTATTATTATTGGCGGTGCTTGAAAAGGACCACTATTACTATTCCTCATACTTATTAGTGGTGCTTGAAAAGTATCACTATTACTATTCCTCATACTTATTAGTAGTGCTTGAAATGCACACTATTAATATTCCTCAAGATTATTAGTGGTGCTTGAAAAGCATCACTATCACTATTCCTCAAATTTATTAGTGGTGCTTGAAAAGCATCACTATTACTTATTCCTCATACTTATTAGGGGTGCTTGAAAAGCATCACTATTACTATTCCTCATACTTATTATTATTATTAGTGGTGCTTTAAAAGCATCACTATTATTATTCCTCATACTTAATAGTGGTGCTTGAAAAGCATCACTATTACTATTTCTCATACTTATTATTCTTGGTACTTGAAAAGCACACTATTACTATTCCTCAAGTTTATTAGCGGTGCTTGAAAAGCATCACTGTTACTATTCCTCATACTCATTATTAGTGGTGCTTACTATGCAAAGCACACTTACTATTCCTCATACTTATTAATGGTGCTTGAAAAGCATCAGTATTACTATTCCTCATACTTATTAGTGGCACTTGAAAAGCATTACTGTTACTATTACTTATACTTATTAGTGGCGCTTGAAAAGCATTACTATTATTATTCCTCATACTTATTAGTGGTGCTTGAAAAGCATCACTATTACTATTTGTTACACACAGAGACGGACGGAGGCACAGATGCGCTTTGAATGGAACTTTATTGATACAACCAGGGGAGAGAGCGGAGAGCGGAAAGCGGTGAGTGCACGCGGGTGACACAGTTGGCAAGCGGGGAAGCAGGAGGTGATCTGAGTCTGTGTAGATAGCGGGGACATGAAGCGGCGAGGCTGCAGAGCGTGAGAGAAACCCCGGGGTATGAGCTGGAGGTGCGGCGTGGCTTGGCGTTGCAGGAAGCTTCTAGAAATGGTGAAAGAGTCCAAGAGTTAAACATACACGTAATGTGGTGTTAACGAGATCGGACGGGCGTGAAGTGATCTGGTGGTGGTATATATAGTGCTTGTGGGGTGTAATTGTGCTCAGGTGCAGTTGATTAGAACTCTGGAGAGGGCGTGCGCTGTGGGTGTGTGTGTGGCGAGCCTGGCGTGTCTGTAACACTATTCCTCATACTTATTATTATAATTGGTGCTTGAAAAGCATCACTATTACTATTTCTCATTCTTATTACTAGTGCTTGAAAAGCATCACTATTACTTATTTCTCACTTATTATTATTAGTAGTAGTAGTAGTAGCAGTGGTGGTGCTTGAAAAGCATCACTATTACTATTCCTCATGTTTATTAGTGGTGCTCGAAAAGCACACTATTACTATTCCTCATACTTATTAGTGGTGCTTGAAAAGCATCACTATTACTTATTCCTCATACTTATTATTATTAGTAGTAGTAGTAATGGTGCTTAAAAAGCATCACTATTACTATTTCTCATACTTATTATTATTAGTGCTTGAAAAGCACCACTGTAACTGTTACGGGTAGCAGGGCTGAGGGTGAACCACTAGGGGGCCCTTAGTAGGGGTTGTCATGTTATGTTTGTTTATGTTTATGTTTATTTTTCTGGCCATGTGTGTGTTTAAGCCCCGCCCTAGCCTAATGTGTGTTCCTGCCCCTGATCACCTGTTCCCAATGTTTCCCTGATTATGTTCTCTATTTATAGTCCTGTCTGTGTCATCATTATTTGCTAGTCCTCGTTCGTATGTAAGCCGAAGTGGTGTCGCGGTTTTTGTTTCATGTCATGTCTCGTGTGTTATGTTTAATAAACCCCTTTTTGTTTCACGGAAGCTTCGCGTTGGGTCTGTTATATCCAGCCGGACACCGCCGGTTGTAACAGTAACTATTCCTCATACTTATTATTATTACTGGTGCTTGATAAGCATCACTATTACTATTCCTCATACTTAATAATAATAATAATAATTATAATTATAGTATCATCATCATCATCATCATCTTTATTATTATTATTAGTGGTGCTTGAAAAGCATCACTATTACTATTCCTCATACTTAATAATAATAATAATAATAATAATAATAATAATATTATTATTATTATTATTAGTAGTAGTAGTAGTAGTAGTAGTAGTAATCTAGCCATGGGGGTCACAGTCCAGTGACTTGTGTCCCGGTCCCAAGCCCAGATAAATAGAGAGGGTTGCGTCAGGAAGGGCATCCAGCGTAAAACATTGCTAAATTTAACCATGCGAATCGTCAGTACGAATTTCATACCGGATCGGTCGAGGCCCGGGTTAACAACGACCGCCATCGGTGCCGTTGACCTACAGGGCGCCGGTGGAAATTGGGCTACTGTTGGTCGAAGAAGTAGAGGAGGGAGGACAGTGCACAGACAGAGAGAGAAGAGGAAAGGTAAGAGTGTAGGACTGAGAATAGGAACTCTGAATGTTGGTACTATGACAGGGAAAGGTAGAGAGCTGGCTGATATGATGGAGAGAAGGAAGGTGGATATACTATGTGTACAGGAGACCAGGTGGAAGGGTAGCAATGTTCGTAGTATAGGAGCAGGGTTCAAGCTGTTTTATTATGGTGTGGATAGTAAGAGAAATGGGGTAGGTGTGGTCCTGAAGGAGGAGTTTGTGAGGAATGTTCTGGAGGTGAAGAGAGTGTCAGACAGGGTGATGAGTCTGAAGTTAGAGATTGAAGGGGTGATGTTGAATGTTGTTACTGGTTATGCCCCACAGTTAGGTTGTGAGCTAGAGGAGAAAGAGACATTCTGGAGTGAATTAGATGAGGTGATGGAGAGCATTCCCACGGGTGAGAGAGTGGTGATAGGAGCGGATTTTAATGGACATGTTGGTGAGGGGAACAGAGGTGATGAGGAGGTGATGGGCAAGTGGAGTTTGAAGGGATCGAGATGGGAAGGATGTGCAGCAAGTTAGAGTTATTAAGGATAGAGATGGAAAGTTGCTCACAAGTAAGGAGAGTGTACAGAGGAGATGGAAGGAGTACTTTGAGGAGCTGATGAATGAGGAAAATGAGAGGGGAAAAAGAGTAGAAGGGGTGAACTCTGTGGAACAGAAAGTAGATAAGATTAGAAAGGATGAAGTCAGGAAGGCTTTGAAGAGGATGAAAAGTGGAAAGGCAGTTGGTCCTGACGACATCCCGGTGGAGGTCTGGAAGTGTCTAGGAGAGGCAGCAGTGGAATTTTTAACTAGTTTGTTCAACAGGGTTTTAGAGAGTGAGAAGATGCCTGAGGAATGGAGAAGAAGTGTGTTAGTGCCGATCTTTAAGAATAAGGGTGACGTGCAGAGTTGCAGTAACTATAGGGGGATGAAGTTGATGAGCCATACAATGAAGCTATGGGAAAGAGTAGTGGAAGCTAGGCTAAGGAAGGTAGTGGAAATTTGTCAGCAACAGTATGGCTTCATGCCCAGAAAGAGCACAGCAGATGCAATTTTGAACTGAGAATTTTGATGGAGAAGTATAGGGATGGTCAGAGGGAGTTGCACTGTGTGTTTGTAGACTTGGAGAAAGCGTATGACAGGGTGCCAAGAGAAGAGCTGTGGTACTGCATGAGGAAGTCAGGAGTAGCAGAGAAGTATGTCAGAGTGGTGCAGGACATGTATGAGAGGAGCAGGACAGTGGTGAGGTGTGCTGTAGGTCAGACAGAGGAGTTCAAAGTGGAGGTGGGACTGCATCAGGGATCGGCTCTGAGCCCCTTCCTGTTTGCTATAGTGATGGACCAGTTGTCAGAGGAGGTCAGACAGGAGTCTCCTTGGACAATGATGTTTTCAGATGACATTGTGATCTGTAGTGAGAGCAGGGAGCAGGTGGAGGAAAACCTGGAGAGGTGTAGGTTTGCGCTGGAGAGAAGAGGAATGAAAGTCAGTCATAGTAAGACTGAGTACAGATGTGTGAATGAAAGGGAGGGAAGTGGAACAGTAAGGTTACAGGTGTGAAGAGTTGAAGAAGATACAGGAGTTTAAGTACTTGGGGTCAACAGTCCAGAGTAGTGGAGAGTGTGGGAAAGAGGTAAAGAAGTGAGTGCAGGCAGGTTGGAATGGGTGGAGAAAGGTGTCGGGAGTTCTGTGTGATAGGAAAATATCAGCGAGAATCAAGGGGAAGGTGTACAGGACAGTGGTGAGACCGGCCATGCTGTATGGTTTAGAGACAGTGTCACTGAGGAAGAGACAGGAGTCAGAGCTAGAGGTAGCAGAGCTGAAGATGTTGCGGTTCTCTTTGGGAGTGACAAGATTGGACAGGATTAGGAACCAGTACATCAGTGGGACAGCTCATGTTGGACGTTTGGGGGACAAAGTTAGGGAGGCCAGATTAAGATGGTTTGGACATGTTCAGAGGAGGGAGAGTGAGTATATTGGTAGGAGAATGTTGGACATGGAGCTGCCAGGCAGGAGGCAAAGAGGAAGGCCAAAGAGGAGGTATATGGATGGAATTAATGAGGATATGAAGCTAGTGGGTGCAAGTGTTGAGGATGCAGAAGATAGGGATAGGTGGAGAGAGATGATTCGCTGTGGCGACCCCTGAAGGGAAAAGCCGAAAGAAGAAGAAGATGATTATTATTATTATTAGTAGTAGTATTAGTAGTAGTGGTGGTGCTTAAAAAGCATCACTACTACTATTCCTCATACTTATTATTAGTGGTGCTTACTATGCAAAGCACACTTACTATTCCTCATACTTATTAGTGGTGCTTGAAAAGCATGACTATTACTTATTCCTCATACTTATTATTATTATTATTATTATTAGTAGTAGTAGTAGTAGTGGTGCTTGAAAAGCACTGTTACTGTTCCTCATACTTATTATTATTAGTGGTGCTTGATAAGCATCACTATTACTATTCCTCATACTCTTACGGGACAGAAGGCACGGAGACAGAGATTCATAGCTCGTATGATTTATTGGATCAAGCAGCAGAGAGAACTGTCCGATATGGATGGAATGGAAATGAAGGAAGAGAGAGAGAGAGAGACTGCCCTGGGATGAATGCCGTGGAAGAGCTGGATGAGATCGCGGGAACGGGAGCAGATCTGGAGGAGGAACACAAGCGCACACACACACACACACACACACACACACACACACACACACACAAAAACCCAGACAGGAAGACGTGGGAAGCGGAGAAACACTGAATGCATACAGAGTGAGTCCTTAAGTCCTAAACGAGACCGGACGGTGAGTGATGTGTGTGGGTGTCCTTTTATGTGGGATGGTGATTGGGAAGGTGATTGCGTGCAGGTGTGCGTGATTAGGATTCTGGTGAGTGGGTGCGCTGTGATTGGTTCTCGTTGGAGACTGGCATGTCTGTGACATTACCCCCCTCCCTACGGCCCGCTCCTGAGGGCCGCGGGCCCCGACGTCGTGGCAGTCTACCTCTTCCACGAGGAGCAGGTCTGTGTGGGTGCGCCGTGTGGAAGGCCTCCAGAAGGTTGGGGTCGAGGATGTCATCGCGAGGAACCCATGAGCGTTCCTCCGGGCCATAGCCCTCCCAGTCCACTAGGTATTCGAGTTGACCGCCACGACGCCAGGAGTCCAGGATCTCCTTCACCTCGTAGGCGGTTCCGTCGTCCAGTAGGAGTGGGAGGGGGGGTTCGACTGCTCCGTCACCAGGCTCTGTGGAGGAAGAAACAGAGGGGTGGTGAGGTTTAAGGAGTGACACGTGAAATGTGGGGTGAATGCGGTAACCTGGTGGTAGCTGGAGCTTGTATGTGACCGGGTTGATCCGCTTCAAAATGGTGAATGGGCCAATAAACCTGGGGCTCAGCTTGCAGCATGGTAGACGTAGACGGATGTCCCTGGTCGACAGCCAGACCTTCTGCCCCGGTTGACAGGCAGGTGTGTCAGACCGCCGAAGGTCGGCTGTCCGTCTACGCCGACGCAGGGCACGTTGCAGCTGGTAGTCTGC
The DNA here is from genome assembly GCA_033459395.1 of Hemibagrus guttatus. Classification (NCBI taxonomy): domain Eukaryota; kingdom Metazoa; phylum Chordata; class Actinopteri; order Siluriformes; family Bagridae; genus Hemibagrus; species Hemibagrus guttatus. Next base: position 18,563,549 of record JAUCMX010000004.1, read on the forward strand.
TGAGTCCCAGACTCTCTCGCTCTCGCGGAACCAGTGATCGACCGCTCTTCTGACCAGGGGAATAGTGATGGTTGGTAGCCAAGTACGCACTGGAAGGGAGTCAGGCTGGTGGGAGGTTGACGAAGGGAATTCTGTGCGTACTTGGCCCAACCCAGGTACTGGCTCCACGAGTTCTGGTGGCTGTGACAGAAGGTGCGGAGGTAGCGGCTGATCTCCTGGATCTTTCTTTCCGTCTGCCCATTAGTTTGAGGATGGTACCTAGATGATAGACTAACGGCCACACCCAGGCGTGTGAGGAACGCTCTCCAGACTCTGGAGACGAACTGGGGACCTCGGTCAGAAACGATGTCTTCGGGGATGCCGAAGTACCGGAAGACGTGGTTAAATATTAGTTCCACTGTCTCCAGAGCCGTGGGAGGTCCCTTTAACGGCAGTAGGTGGCACGACTTGGAGAATCTGTCAACCACCATGAACACGCAGGTGTGACCTCTGGAAGTTGGCAGATCGGTGATGAAGTCGACCCCCAGGTGTGACCAGGGGCGGCTGGGAACGGGCAGAGGAAGGAGCTTTCCTGATGGTAGATGGCGTGGGTCCTTAGACATAGCACACTCTTCACACCCCTGCACATACCTTCTGACATCCGCTGTCATGTTGGGCCACCAGAAGCGATCTTTCAGCAGCAAGAGAGTTTCCAGGGTGGCCAGTGCCAAGTGAGGTGTGGGTGGAGTGAATAAGTGCGGTGTGTCGTGCTCTGTGTATATACTGTGATCCAGGTGGGCAACCCGGCGGAGTGTTGGTGGAGGCATTGGCAGGCGGAAGGGTTTCCTCTGACCAGGTGATGGGGCTGACAATTATTTTCTCTGGGAGGATTGGTTCGGGTGTCTCTGGGTTCTCTTCCGGAGCAAACATCCGGGAGAGGGCGTCCGCCTTGGTGTTTTTGGATCCGGGCCGATATGAGATGGTGAAGTTAAATTGGGTGAAGAAGAGGGCCCAGCGAGCCTGTCGGGGGTTGAGCCTCTTGGCAGCTCGAAGGTATTCCAAGTTTTTATGGTCTGTGAGCACTAGGAACGGATGTTTGGCTCCCTACAGCCAGTGCCTCCACTCCTTGAGGGCTAGTTTGACCGCCAGCAGCTCTCGATTCCCGATGTCGTAGTTCCTCTCCGCTGGGTTGAGCTTACGGGAGAAGAAGGCGCATGGATGGAGGCGGCTTAGACGCTCTCTTGGGGCAGAAGACGTCACTGAAGGGGGCGTAGCAGGTTGGGATTTCCAGGGGTCGGTTCACGAACAGACTTTCTATGGAGGTAGCATGGACGTGGAGAGGAGTCAGGCGCAGGGAGTGCGAAACGGGCAGGTCAGGAAAACAGTCTGGAAAGCAGGTGTCGCCCCACTTCAGGACTTCGCCGGTCCACGAGAGGATAGGGTTATGCTGCTCCAGCCAAGGGCGCCCCAGAATGACATCAGCCGTGGACTCCTCCAGAACCAGTAAGGTGGTCTCCTCCATGGGGAGCGCGCCGACCTGGAGCAGTACGGGACCGGCGCTACGGCTGACCTGCCGGCGGCTTACAGGCTTGCCGGTGATGGACCGTATCTGGTACGGGGTCGCCGTGGCCTTGGTCCGGAGCCCGAGCTAGCGGCAGAGGGTGCCCGAGATGAAGTTGCCCGCTGACCCAGAATCGAGGAGGGCGACCACTGAAACAGAGGCATGAGTGGTAGTTAACATCCCATGCGTGGTGAGTGGTTTCATTTTTGGAAGAAAAGGAAAGATAGTACTCACCATAGGACGCGGAGGACGAATGGGGCACGCGGGAAGAGCATGTCCCTGGGCCCCACAGTACAGACACAGGTTCTGGGTCAGCCTCCTCTGCCGCTCAGTGGGGTTCAGATGGGACGTCCCCAAGTGCATGGGCTCCGGAGCTGGTTCTGGAGGACTGACGGTTGCTGGTCGGTTGAGCCAGGTGTTGTGCGACAACTGGTCCTGGGGTTCATCGACACACGACTGCATACGGGCGGCGACACGGATGGAGAGTTGGATCAGCCTCTCCAGCCCTATGGCGTCCTCGTACGCAGTGAGATGCAACCTCACCTATGGATTCAGCCCCTGACGGTACGCGGCGAGGAGAGCTTGCTCGTTCCAACCGCTTTTGACGGCCAGAATCCGAAACTGGAGTGCGTATTCCGGAACCGTCAGTTTGCCTTGTTGGAGACTGAAAGATCTCTTCACCCACCGACGAGTCCCAGGAGGGTTTCCCGAACACCTCCTTGAAGTGTTCCACAAATCCAGCGTAGGATTGTGTTACTGGGGAGTTCTGGGACCAGAAGGACTCGGCCCAGAGAAGAGCCTGGCCACGCAGCTGTGAGACGACAAACGCCACCTTGGATCTCTCAGTGGGGTACAGGTGTGGTTGCATCTACAGGATTAGGGAGCATTGCAGAATGAACCCGTTGCAATCCTCCGCCGAGCCAGAGTAGGGTGCTGGTTGGGCCATGGGACTGACGTACAGTGACGCAGAAGAAGTGGTGACGGTGTTTACGGAAATAGTAACGGATGATGTCGGAGCGTGAGCCGGAAGCGTGGCGAGAGCCTGCCGCAGGGCAGCGACCAGATTGCGGAGTGGGTCTAGTGGACTGCTGCTTGGATCCATGCTGTATCGGTCCGGTCTTCTGTTACGGGACAGAAGGCACGGAGACAGATTCACAGTTCGTATGATTTATTGGATCAAGCAGCAGAGAGAGCACATACTTAATAATAATAATAATAATAATACTATCATCATCTTTATTATTATTATTATTAGTGGTGCTTGAAAAGCATCACTATTACTTTTCCTCATACTTATTATTAGTAGTGCTTGAAAAGCATATTACTAACGTAATCGCAAATTTTTTGCAACATACACATGACATATCAAAATGCTCATGATGTCACATGTGCGCCCCCCCACCCAGAATTATGGGTGATCGCAAAATTTCCACAACACACACGTGTCGTATCAAAACACTCAGCACAACGTCATGGACGAGTTTTGGCACGGCAAGCACCACTCACATTTTCTTCATGGAATGTACATGTCTAGTTAGTGAAATGTCTTGTTGTACATGTCTTGAAAAGCATAAATATTACTGTTCCTCATACTTATTAGTGGTGCTTGAAAAGCACACTATTACTATTACATTATTCCGCTAACTAGTCCTGCACCGTTTGTCGTAGACCCACAGTTGAGGTACCATATCATGCGGCTTGTTCGTGAACGATGTGCTATGACTTTTATAAGTGATCGGAATTACTGTATTCCTACCACACCCCCCGGAAATCCCCAAAAAGTCCCATAGAAATGAATTGGCGGAATTTTCAATCCTCAAAAAAACTCACACATGCACTGCAACATAGTCATATCACATATCACAACACTCAGCACAATGAGGGGAAATGAATGACGTGTGTCCGGATGACGTCACCTGAAGTCACGTGACCCCCATGGGAATTATGGGTAATCGCAAAATTAGGGCTACATACACGAGACATATCATAATGCTCAGTATGGTCAGGGGAAGTAAGTGGCATGTACACGGGTGACGTCACGTAATGTCACGTGACCCCCCCAGGAATTATGGGTAATCTCAAAATTATGACTACATAGAAATGTGACATATAAAAATGCTCAGTACAATGAGGGGAAGTGAGTGACGTGTGTCCGGATGATGTCACATGATGTCACGTGACCCCCCCTGGGAATTATGGGTAATCGCAAAAGTTTTGCGACATACGCATGTGATATATCAAAACGCTCAGCACAATGTGGGGAAATGTGTCACGGACCAAGCACCACACACATTTTTGTGGGTTTGTTTACGTTTGTCGTAGACCCATGAATGAGGTATCATATCGTGCGGTTTGTTCAGGAAAGAAGTGATCGGAATTTCGGTGTTCCCGCCAAGGCCCTCAGAACACCCCAAAAAGTCCCATAGAAATGAATGGGCAGAATTTTCAATCCTCAATAAAACTCAGACACACACTGCAACATAGTCATATCACAACACTCAGCACAAGTAGGGGAAGTGAGTGACGTGTGTCCAAATGACGTCACGTGAAATCACGTGTCCACTCCCCGGGAATTATGGGAAATCTCAAAATTACAACTACATACACGTGACATATCAAAACACTCAGCACGATCAGGGGAAGTAAGTGACGTGTATCCAGGTGATGTCAGATGACGTCACATGCACCCCCCACCGGAATTATGGGTAATTGCAAAATTTCTTCAACATACACGTGACATATCAAAACGCTCAGCACAATGTGGGGAAATGCGTCACAGATGAGTTTTTCCACACCAAGCACCACTCACATTTTCTACAGGAAATGTACGTCTAGTTTTTTTCTTCTTCTTCTTCTTCTTCTTCTTCTTCCGTACAAAATTTTGTCCGCTAACTAGTCCCGCACCGGTTGTTGTAGACCCACTAATGAGGTATCATATCGTGCGGCTTGTTCGGGAAAGATATTCTATGACTTTTATAAGCGATCAGTATTTCAGTATTCCCGGCACGCCCATAGGAATGCCCCAAAAAGTCCCATAGAAATAAATGGGCGGAATTTTCAATCCTCAATAAAACTCACACGCACTGCAATATAGTCATATCACATATCACAACATTCAGTACAATGAGGGGAAGTGAGTAACGTGTGTCCGGATGATGTCACGTGACCCCAAACCCCGGAAATTATGGGAAATCCCAAAATTACGGCTACATACACATGTGACATATCAAAACACTCAGTACAATGAGGGGAAGTGAGTGCCATGTGTCCAGATGATGTCATGACGTCATGTGACACCCATCATGGGAATTATGGGAAATTGTAAAATTACAGCTACATACATGTGTGACATATCAAAACGCTCAGTATACTGAGGGGAAGTGAGTGTCATGTATCCGGGTTATGTCAAGTGATGTCATGTGTGCCCCCCCCACAATTATGAGTAATCACAAAATTTCTACAACACACACGACATATCATTTTTCTTCTTCTTCCATACAAAATTCTGTCCCGTAACTAGTCCCACAATGTTTGTCGTAGACCTATGAATGAGGTACCAAATCGTGTGACTTACTCAGGAAAGATGTGCTATGACGTTTATAAGCGATCAGAATAACAGTATTCCCGATACGGCTGCTCGAACGCTCCAAAAATTCCCATTGATATGCATTGACAAAATCTAGAATCCTGAAAAAAAACCTCACACACAGCGTGTGCAGAACTGAGGCACCACTTGTGTCCCTCTCTCATAGGCACAGTAGCTGTACAGGAGACTCTCCATTCAATTACCTATCCATTCCACAATATCTATCCACTCACATCTATCTATCTATCTATCTATCTATCTATCTATCTATCTATCTATCTATCTATCTATCTATCTATTCAATATTATATATTGCATATGTTGTTGAATGTAGTATACACTCACCTCTAAAAGCATTCAAACTTTATCCATCTACTCACCTTACCTCTATCCAACGTGATATATCGAATCTCTCAGCATAATGAGGGGAAATGAGTGACATGTATTCCAACCCTAGAATTATGGGAAAACGCAAAATTACTGCAACATACACATGTGACATATCAAAACACTCAGCACAATGAGGAGAAGTGCGTGACGTGTATCTGCGTGACGTCATCTGACGTTTTACTTGCTCGTCAATCCCAAAATAAGGGGATTCACAAATTTACCATAACATACACGTGACATATCAAAACAAAACACAATGTGGGGAAATGCGTGATGTATCTTGGTGACTTATCCACTCGCATCCAAAAGTATTGGTACCCTGTCTGTTCACTCGGGGACAAGTTTTGCCACGGCAAGCACCACTCACATTTTCTTCAGGAAATGTACATGTTTAGTTCTTCTTCTTTCATAAAAATGTTGTCCCGCAATTAGTCCCGCACTGTTTGCCATAGACCGATGAATGAGGTATCAAATCGTGCGGCTTATTCGTCAAAGATGTGCTATTACTTTTTTAAGCGATTGGAATTACGGTATTCCCAATACGGCCAGTCAACCGCCCAAAAATTACCATTGAAATGCATTGATGGAATTTAGAATCCTGAAAAACACTATCTATCCATCTATCTATCTATCTATCTATCTATCTATCTATCTATCTATCTATCTATCTATCTATCTATCTAATATGATGTATTGTATACGTTGTTGAATGTAGTATAAACTCACCTCTGAAAGCATTGGCACTTTATCTATCTACTCAACTTACCTCTATCTAACTATCTGTCTATCTATCTATCTATCTATCTATCTATCTATCTATCTATCTATCTATCTATCTATCTATCTATCTATCGCTCTGTTCATTCAATATTAAGTTTCATCACAAAATTACAGCAACATACACATGTGACATATTCAAACGCTCAGCACAATAAATTGAACAAGGTTTGGCATATGTCGATGACTTCACGGGCTGTCACGTGAGGTCACGTGCATGTCAACCCTGAAATTAGGCGGAATCACAAAATTATGGCAGCATACACATGTGACATATCAAAATGCTCAGCACAATGAGGGGAAGTGCGTGACATGTTCTGGTGACATCAAGTGACGTCATGTGTGCGTCAGCCCCGGAATTATGGGAAATCGCAAAATTACTGCAACATACACGTGACATATAAAAACGCTCAGTACAATGAGGGGAAGTGTGTGACTTGTGTTCTGGTGATGTCACATGCGTGCTAACCCCAGAATTATGGGAAATCGCAAAATTACTGCCACATAGACATGTGGCATATGAAAATGCTCAGCAAAATGAGGTGAAGTGTGTGATATGTGTTCTGACGTCATGTGTGCACCAACCCCCAAAATAAAGGGATAAACAACTTTACCGTAACATACACATGAGACATATTAAACCACTCAGCGAGGGGAAGTGCGTGACGTGTATCCAGGTGACGTCATGTGTGCGCCAACCCCGGAATTATGTGAAATCTTAAAATTACTGCAACATACATATGTGACATTTCAAAACACTCAGCACAATGAGAGGAAGTGCATGACATGTATTTGGGTGACGTCACGTGTACAGCCACACTCAAAATAAGTGGAATTGCAAAATTAAAAGCAACAGACACATGTGGCATATCAAAACGCTCAGCACAATTAGGAGAACTGATAAAGTTCTTCTATGAGAAATAAGGGGATGTGCATGACATGTGTCTGGGTGACATCATGTGATGTTACGTGTGCACCAACCCCTAGAATTATGCTGAATCGCAAAATTACTGCAACCTACACATGTGACATATCAAAACGCTCAACACAATGTATGGAACTGTGTGACATGTATCCTGTTGACATATCCACCCACCTCGAAACTCAATTAAAATTAAGTGGAATCACAAAATGACCAGAACATAGACATGTGGCATATCAAAACACTCAGTACACTGAGGAGAACTACATAATGAGCATTCTGATGACATCACTTGCACTTATCCATTTGAATCCAAAAGTATTGGCAACAAAAGTATTCTGTAAACATGCCTCTAATAGTATTGCTACCCTATCTACGCCCTGCAGCAGATCTGCATGACAAGTATTCTGATGACATCATGTGACCTCAGTTGAACCCCTCCCAAAATATCAGGAATCACAAAATTTAAACATACACCTGTGACACATCAAAATGCTCACAATGTGCAAAAATGTGTCGCCTGAATTTTGATTAATGTTCATGTAATCGAAATGCTTGATACAATGAACTGCATTATGTGTATTCTGTTGATGTCTCTTGCACCTCACATGACATGACATGCATGTCAATTCCTAAAATAAGTGGAATCCCAAATCTAACACAACAATCTGATAAACTCAATCATTTAATCAATAAATTTTATTAAATGATACATGACATACAAATATAATAATTTAGTGTATGTGGGGAATTCAGGAATAATCTGATAATTATGTAGCATTATACTAAGCATATAGTCTAAGCCAGGGGTCTCCACCATTTTTTTTTCTCTGAGAGCTACTTTGACAAAATGAAGGTTGCCAAGAGCTACTCATGTTTGATCATTAGTTACATTTATTTACATAGATCATTGCCATAAACCAAACCAGCTGGATAAGCTATTGTTGCGTGAACTTTTAAAAAAATATCAGTCAAACAGGGATAATTTGTCTAATGTTATCTAATGGATCAGCCATGTTTTCTTTATAATTTATTCAATCTACTTCAATTTGTGATGATAGATTTAAGTTTATAATATATATGCTGTGTGTGAAATCGATTGATGAATAGCTTTATTAAACTGTGTGATGCACGTGGACGTGCAGAGGAGCATGATTTGTCCAGGGAGTCAAATTTCAGTACAACATGGGAAAGAGCGGGACGTTTGATTGGGATTCTTTTTTTTTCACGTTTATTCGATATTAACACGATCAATGTACGACGTGCTTGATTGTGATAAAATATAAACGGGTATATTGAGTTAATTTGTTTTTATCAATTTTGTAGATATTCTATGAAACTTTAGGTGAGCTACTCAAAAGTAGTTCTGGTAGCTCGCAAGTGACGTGTTGGAGACCCCTGATCTAAACTGTCTTACAAAAAAACAATCATAGACATATGTTTTAATTTTACAGTGTTTATACATATTTTAAATCTAAATAAAAAAAATAGCTTGTATAATTTCAGGAAGAAAAAAACAACAACAAAAAACTTATATATATGGATATTTTATTCATTCATTGTCTACCGCTTATCCGATCTATACTCGGGTCACGGGGAGCCTGTGCCTATCTCAGGTGTCATGGCAGGATACACCCTGGACGGAGTGCCAACCCATCGCAGGGCGCACACACACACACACACACTCTCATTCACTCAAGCAATCACACACTATGGACAATTTAGAGATGCCAATCAACCTACAATGCATGTCTTTGGACCAGAGGAGGAAACTGGGGAGAACATGCAAACTCCACACACACGGCAGAGGTGGGAATCAAACCCCCAACCCTGGAGGTGTGAGGCAAACATTCTAACCACTAAGCCACCGTGCCCCCATATATATGGATATAAAATGAATAATTCATGACTATTGGTTGTATATCTGAGCTGCTGATAAATACGCTATAACATCGCGATGAGCGGCTGATCTTCCAAAAATTTCCTGAGGTTAGTGGAAATGGTTTGTTCATCTCACTGCTGCCTTTTATAACAAAATTTAAGAACTAAATTAGCATGCTTAAAATGCTGAATCTGTTGTTAATGGAACTTTGTGCGCAAGTTGTTGATTTCTGTATATTAAAACAATATTGCACAAGCAATACTTCAGTTTCCCAGTATATTAGCAGTGATTAGCCCTTAAACATGAGGCTGCTGGAGAGCGGAGATGCATTTTATTTTTCCTCCTTGAGAGTACTTTTAAAATTTATATTAATTTATAATGTCAATTGTACCATATACATTCATTTAAGGTGGTTGTGTGACTTTAGAAATCCTTAACGTTTGATTAATATTTCATGTTGTGTTGAATAGAAAAGCAATAGCGATTGATACATACATGATCCCAAAACTAATTTGTTCATGAATTGGATTGTTAAGTTAATTTCGGTCTGTTAAACACATTCGTATGGTTATGAAAGTTCAGTATATTTTAATTCATATATCCACAGTACATCTTTGCTGTGCAGAAAAAAACATGTTTTCTTTTTTGTGTGTGCACTGATTGTAGTGAAAAGGCAAGCTGAATTCACTTGTTATCATACACTAGCGGCTAAAAGTTTGAAATATTTAAGCAACTTTCCCATAGTAGTCACTGCAGTGGACAGCTAATTAAAAGTGTTTTTTAAATACAATGGTTTCTATGGTGAAATTGCTTACCAGCCATTGGAGTGCTCTCTGCTGCACCACTCCATTGGGGTTTATTTAGTGGTCATTCATTGTAACTGCAAGTGAATTTCCTCTGAATCTAAGATGGCCGACAGACAGCCACACCTGTTGACTACTGCTGGCACATCCTGTCAATCCTTCTATTCTAGAATAACCTTAAAAATATGATGATATTGAGTAACATCTAAGAAATAATATTATTCTTTTATTTTTTTTTTTTTTATTTCAAATAAGTAGTAAATTACGATTAACCATGTGTCCAATGAAGTGAACATCATGCATTGCCAAGCATATTTCCAAGACAAGTAATGTTATTACTTCACATTTCTTGTGACTGTTTTGTTTGTAAGTCAGTGTATATTTGTAATGTTCATGACAATATAGGGCATTGTCATGTTACACATTCGTTTGTTATTCTTTACTACCATCTTGTGGCAGTTCCATGTAACAACAATGGGCATTGATAATTGTGAGCTATTTACTTAGTGGTTGATTTAGATCATGAGACTCTTGGGTTAGAGGTTAACCAAGAAGTGATTGCAACGTTCCAGATTTTCTCCATGCGATCATCCTAGATGCTTCTGTACTGTTTTTCCTTTACATTTGTGCCTTGGAAAGGCTTTTTCTGTAAGTCTGTTATTTTCTTATAATGTTTGTAGGAATGTATATACATCTATAAATGTGAAATTCATGTTAGAGCTTAAAAAGAACTATTTTCAGTGACGATGCTAAGCAAGGCATGAATGCAGCCCTTTGTCATGTTGGTTCAGATAACATTGTGAATAATGTAAATTCATTTGCATTAATTTGTGAACTCTGTAGTAAGACATTTGTAATCTTTGTGTTTCAGTTTTACAAAAAAGAAAAGATTGAGAAAAGGAAAAGGAAAGAACATAATAGTAAAACGTTAAACTTTACTCCTGCATCTGCCACTTTCCTGATTTCTGACTGTTAGTTATCTGTCAATGTTGCATAGATGAAACATGCAACATTGGGCAGAATAGTAAAAAGGCATCCACACAACAAGCACTATAGTTCAAGGAGAGCGAACTTCACCTCCATTATTCCTCACTCATCATCATGTCTTCCACTCCTAGACAGTATCAGCGATACATGTTGGTGGAGAAAGCCACGGAGGTTAAGGAAACGACAGAAAATCCAAGCATTAGAAACTATATCTATAGCTTTGGTTTCGACTACTAGATCAACAAGTTCATTGGCTAGTATAGCTGCTGCCAAAGCCCACGTCTTTAACCTTACATGAGCACGGTGGTACAGCTCAGCCTGAGGTCACTTCCAAGTGTACTGAGGTCTGTGGTTATGACAGAAGCTCACGGTCTTGCACTAAAGTTTAGTCTGGCCAAAGTCTACCCAGAGGAGCGTCCAGAAGAAGCAATCAGGCTTTATGTGGTCCTGGATGACCAGAGTAACAGATCACTCACCAAAAGTTCTTCGACTTACTGCATATAAAAGGAGAAAGCTCGACGTACACATTGCATACCCGTGCGGGTGTGACAGAGACAGCAGGGAGACGAGGGTTTGTTATAGAGTCTCTAGATGGGGTGGTAAAAGTGAAATTGCCAACTTTGATCGAATGCAACAATATACCAGATGACAGGAATGAGATACCAACCCCTGATGCGGCACGCTGGCAAAATCCCATCTAATGCCCATTTAAAGCCCATTGCCCAGTGCATTCCTCCTTTGGATCCAGGAGCCCAAATTCTTATTCTTTTGGGTCGGGACATCCTTCAGGTTCACAAAGTATGAGAGCAACGTATCGGACCAAGGACGGGTCATAGTAGGGAGACGTCTGCTTGGGATCTGTGCATAAACCTGTATCACATAGCACCTACTGCACTCATGTACTTGATAATGGACGTCCGTCTTCATCTTCGATGATCATGCCATAGGGGGATACTTATGTATATATCTTTGATATCTTTGAGAGGTCAAAGGACAATAACAAAGTTGGCTTGTCTATTGAAGATAGATGCTTCCTGGAGATCATGGATGGGGAGATATTCATGGAGGAGAGCAATAGTTGGGTCGCACCACTCCCGATCAGGACCAGGTATTAGCTTGCCTAACCTCTCTCTTGCGCATGCTGGAGAAGAAGCCAGAAATGAAATCTCACTTTGTAACTTTTATGAAAAACATCTTCGATCATGGCCATGCAGCAGTAGCCCCTCTTCTTCGAGAAGATCAAGAATTTTAGTATCTACCTATTTTTTGGGTGTATCACCCACAGAAGCCTGGTCAGATCCGAGTTGTCTTTGACTCCAGCGCTCAAACACAGGGTGTCTCCTTGAACAATGTTCTTCTCTCTGGCCCGGATTTAAATAATAGCCTCTTGGGTGCCTTACTGCGTTTCAGAAGGGAGCTGGTAGCTGTGACCGACGTTTCACAGCTTCCTTGTGAACACCAGGATAACAACACCAGGATAACAATATCATCGAATATCGTATGAGGGTGCACATATTCAGAAATAGTCCAGTTCCTGCTGTAGCCATATATGGACTCTGACGTGCAGCAGCATATGGTGAAAAAGAATATGGTTCATACGGCAAACTTTATGTATAGAGAGAATTCTACGTCGATGATGGACTTCTGTCGATGCCTACAGCTGCAGGAGCCATTGACCTGCTGACAAGAACTAAGGAGATGCTAGCCACTTCAAATCTAAGACTGCATAAGTTCGTCTCTAACAGCAAAGTAGTGATGAATGCATTCCCGGTTGAAGATCATGCAAAAGGGTTCAAAGATCTCAATTTGGATATTGACCCTACTCCCATCCAATGTAGTCTTGGACTTAGCTGGGATGTGAAGAGAGACACATTCACCTTTCGGGTCACAGATATAAAGAAACCCTCTACTCGCAGAAGAATACTGGCTACTGTAAACAGTCTTTTCAACCCTTTGGTGTTTGTTGCCCCCGTCGTCATTGAAGGGAAATTCCTGTTAAGAGAACCTCAGGTGAAGCTCTTGACTGGGACTTACCTCTTCCTGGAGATAAAAAAGAGGCATGGAGAAGATCTTTACAAGATCTCCAAGAGCTGGAGTTTCCAAAACCATATATCGACAGTACCCTTTCTACAGCTCTGAAAAAGGAGCTACATGTTTTCTCAGATGCTTCTATCAGAGCAATCGCGGCAGTGGCATATCTTCGTATCATTAGTGAAGTAGGTGCATGTCACACTGGGTTCGTCTTAGGGAAGGCGAAGTTGGCTCCACAAGTTGCTCATATGATTCCTAGACTGGAATTGGGAGCTGCACTTTTAGCTGCAGAGTTGGCTGAGACAATCATGGATGAATTGGACTTCTCTCTAGATGCTGTGCAGTTTTACACAGATAGCAGAGTTGTCTTGGGATATATCTATGACCAGACGAGATGGTTTTATGTGTATGTTGCAAATAGAGTACAGTGTATCAGGAAGGTGTCAAGCCCAACACAATGGCATTATGTCTCTACGAAGCATAACCCTGCAGACCATGCCACTTGCTCTATACCTGCAAATCTGTTGAGCACCACTATTTGGCTTACAGGACCTACTTTGCTGTTACGAGCAGAACGAGATCCTTCGTCAGAGGAGAAGTTTGAGCTCATTGAGCCAGACTAAGACATAGAAGTTTGTTCTCTGGTCACCACTCTGTCCACTGATGGTTCTTACCTCAGATGCCAATGCTCGAGCGATTCTCTTCTTGGAGGTCTCTAGTCAGAGCCATAGCATCTCTCATACATATCATACAGGCTTACAAGTCAAATGACCGTGACAATATTTGTAGTTCATGGCACCACTGCCCAAAGCCTCACTCAGTGGAGGAAGTACTACAAGCAGAAGCGGTCATAATAAAGAGTGCGCAGAGAGAAGCCTACAAGGAAGAACTGACTTGCATTGCCAAGAGGAACAACATTCTAAGGAACAGTTCTTTGAAAATGCTCAGCCCTCACTTGGACAGCGTAGGATTTCTCAGGATAGGAAGTTGGCTCAAGGATGCAACACTGGATCTTAATGAGAAGTTTCCTTTGATTATTCCAGGCCGCAGTCATGTGGCAAGATAATTTGTGGAGCAACGCAGGCTATTGGATTGTGGGTATCGGGAGACTTATCAACAGTGTCCTACACAAGTGTGTCATATGCAACAAGCTTTGTGGGAAGGTAACTGAACAGAAGATGGCAGATCTACCCATCAATCACTTGAGCACTGAACCACCATTTACGTATGTTGGTCTGGATGTTTTTGGACCATGGATGGTTGTCGCAAGGAGAACGCGAGAAGGACAAGCTCAAAGCAAAAGATGGGCTGTTCTTTTCACTTGTACGGCTACTTGCGCAATACACATGGAGCTGATTGACAGCATGGATTCATCCACCTTTATAAACGCCTTGAGGAGGTTTTTTGCGCTGCGAGAGCCCACAAAACAAATCCGTTCTGACTGTGGGACAAATTCTGTAGGAGCTTGTAAGGGGCTGGAAATTATTCTAGCTGACTCTCTAGAGCCTAACGTGAAGAAATACCTTGGTGGAGAATGTTGTACGTGGGTCTTGAACCTTTCCCACGCATCCCACATGGGAGGAGTCTGGTAACAGATGATAGGAGTCTCCAGGCGCATACTGGATTAATCCATCCTGCCTGACACATGAAGTGTTGTCTACTCAGATGGCAGAGGTTACAGGAATTGTTAACTCAAGACCTCTTGCTCCTATTTCTACAGACCCAGACTAACCTTTCTTGATGACGCCAGCTATGCTTCTCACCCAAAAGGGACACACATTCCTTTTGCCTCCAGGTGACTGAGGAAACCAAGCTCCACAGGCAGCAATGGAGACGAGTACAACATCTTGCCAATACTTTCTGGAACAGATGGAGATGTGAATACCTCACAACACTCCAAAGCCAAAGCAAATGGCAAAAGGAACATCGAAACTTAAAAGTGGGTGATGTTCTTCTTAAGGATGTCCAAGTCAAACGTAATGAATGGCCAATGGCTCTTGTAACCAAGATTTTCCTCAGCAGTGACAAAAAGGTGAGAACCATTGAATGAAAAACTGCAAGGAACGGGACAATCAAGACATTCCTTAGACCTATCTCAGAAACAATTCTTCTTATGCCAGCAGAGGACTGAATCTTTACAAGGATTCCTTGTGTGGACATTCGCTGTGTCTCAGTTGGTTATATAGTGGTATCTGAACAATAGCAGGTGGGGAGTGTCATGTTACACATTTGTTTGTTATTCTTTACCACCATCTTGTGGCAGTTTGATGTAACAACAAAGAGCACTGATAATTGTGAGCTATTTTCTCTCTCTAAGACTCTTGGCTTAAAGGTTAACCAGGAAGTGATTGCAACGTTCCAGATTTTCTCCATGCGATCATCCTAGATGCTTCTTTACTCTGTTTCCTTTACATTTGTGCCTTGGAAAGGCTTTACCTGTAAGTCTGTTATTTTCTTATAATGTTTGAAGGAATGTATATGCATCTATAAATGTGAAATTCATGTTAGAGCTTAAAAAGAACTATTTTCAGTGACAGTACTAAGCAAATCATGAATGCAGCCCTTTGTCATGTTGGTTCAGATAACATTGTGAATAATGTAAATCCATTTGCATTAATTTGTGAACTCTCTGTAGTAAGACATTTGTAATCTTTGTGTTACAGTTTTACAAAAAAGAAAAGATTGAGAAAAGGAAAAGGAAAGAACATAATATTAAAACGTTAAACTTTACTCCTGCATCTGCCCCTTTCCTGATTTCTGATTGTTAGCTATCTGTCAATGTTGTGTAGATGAAACACACATCTAGGACAGAATAGGTATTCATTTAAAAATATACAGTTTTGTGAAGATTAGCTGTAGATTGTGTGAATTCACTATTAGTTTATATGCCTTTGCATACTAAGCCTTGTTTTTAAAATTAAATGTTAGTAGTGATCTAATTTCAAACGTTTTTTTTCTTAATTGCGTGTTTGTTTTTGTTTGTTTGTTTTTTGCAGACTCACAACCTTGCAGACTCTCATAACCCTCACAACCTGCATTTTCCTCTGCAGTTGAACAGCTGGTTAGTGTGCACAATGTCTAAATGTTTTGCTATTGTAATATTCATTCATTCATTGTCTACCGCTTATCCGAACTATACTCGGGTCACGGGGAGCCTGTGCCTATCTCAGGCGTCATTGGGCATCAAGGCAGGATACACCCTGGACGGAGTGCCAACCCATCGCAGGGCACACACACACACACACACACACAGCTATTGTAATATGATTATTGTTATTAATTACTAATATTTATGTTTCTTTACAGGATTTCTGTGTTCTCCTGTGTTTTTCTCTAGGCAGCAGTTTTACTTCTTTATAAAGGAGTCCTTTTTTTAATTTGATTTTAATTTATTTTATTAGCTGTGTTTACAGACTTCTATTTCTTGTCAATTAATATATTTCTCTTCTACATGACCAGAGCTTTATCTTCAAGTAAGTTGCTATTTATTGAAAACATTCTGTAAAACACATTTTACATCCGTAAAATATTTTACATTTTTTTATTTGTAAGATTCTTTGTATGTCAGCACTAAAATGCAGCTAATTGCTGAAGGAAGATTCCAACAGGATCATCTAAGCATGGAAGAAATAACAGTGAGCATAACTTGTAACCACACTTACAGTGTACAGAAGTCAGAAGTACTGATGGGATATCTAAGAGCCAGAGAGGCTCCTGAAATGGAAGGATGGTGGATTCCTCTCAATGAAAGTCTTCAGTGTTTCTCAGCAGATGTTAGCCATGCACTGCTGATAGTTTCTCCAGAGTATACTGCTGTATTCAGAGACAGATATGTTTTTTTTTTATTCACAATCCAGAACTGCTGAAGGTTTTCCACATGCTACTGGTGATGGAACTGCAGTTATGCTAACTTTCATCAACCTGAATGACATGATCAGCAGACTACTTGAGATTTTTCAGAATCGTCCTGATCAAGCCAACTATGAACTCATGCCTGTTTCATTTTAAATGGAGCAACAGCTTGCAAAACTATATTCATCACCAGCTTGTTATTCACTTTCACAAATAACTTCATCTCTGCCAAAACCAAATGCTGGTGTCAAAATCCAAGAAAATCTTGCAGAAGACAAAAAACAATCTGAGATAAAAGTAATTAAAACAAGCAAGCAGGGAAGAAAAAAAGAAATGCATAAAATTGCAAAACAGAATCGATATGTAGGACCTGAGGGGACAACTCCACATTATAAAGTATGAGAACAAAAAAGGGAATATGAAAGATAAATATGCCACCAGTTTGCAATTTCGAATGAAGAAAATACAGGCCATTACAAAGAAGTAAAATCACGATCCTTTCACCAGAAACAAAAAAGAGAATACATGACCAAGAGGTACAATGCCAATGCTGTCATCCAGACAAAGAAGAAAGAGTACATGACCAAGAGGTACAACACTGATGCTCTCCTCCAGACAAAGAAGAAATAGTACATGACCATGAGGAACACCATGATGCTCTCGTCCAGACAAAGAAGAAAGTGTACATTTACAAGAGGTACAACACCGAAGCTGTCGTCCAGACAAAGGAGAAAGAGTACATGATCAAGAGGTAGACCACTGATGCTCTCTTCCAGACAAAGAAGAAAGAGTACATGACCATGAGGTACCACATTGATGCTCTCCTCCAGATGAAGAAAGATTACATGACCAAGAGGTACCACACTGATGCTGTCTTCCAGAAGAAAATGAAAGACTACCTTGTCAAAAGATATAAAAGTGATTCAGAGTTTAGGTCACACCACATTCTACTTTGTACTCTCCAGAAGAAACAGAAGTGTCTCACCGATTCTGGATTCCGCATTCTATACAAGTTGCGATGTGCATTATGAATCAAAAGGAAATACAAGCTATACACTCTTTGAAACAAGGATACACCCAATCATGATGCAACAAACCAGTCTGTGTCCACCAATGTGATACAAACAGCCATTGCTGCATTTCATTTTCAGATTCTGCAACTTAGATCTGCACAGTCTGCCACAGGACTGTTTCCAAATCAAGTCAAGATATGTAATTGAACGGCGATCTATCAAAAATGTTCATATTACAACCTCTTGCTTAACCGGGAAATATGTTCATGCTTGTGACAGTGCCTTCTCAGTTTCTTGTGTAGTTCCAGAAGAGAGGAGACAAGCATGGATCTGACAAACTTGTGACAGTCATTCAATTCACTTCAATTGTATAGTGCTTTTAACAAAGAGCATTGTCTCAAAGCAGCTTTATAGAACATAAGAAACAACAAATATACAAACAATCCTAGATGTTAGACAAAATTTTCCCTAGTGACTCCCTTAGATAGTATTAGGAAGAAACCTTGACAGGAACCAGACTCAAAAGGGAGCCCATCCTCATTAGGGTGACACCGGAGAGTGTGATATGAACAATGTCCTTTCTGCATTAGTTGTGTGATGCAGATACAGCATGTGTAGAAAGTTATGTGTAAATTAATTAGGAGGCTGTTGTCGTCCACATAGGGTTGGCAGTGTTGCTTTGAATAACCCAGTCCTCATGAAGCAGAACCCGACTGGAGCTGGTCCATCTCTGGATGCCACTGGAGCTGGCACAATCTCTATATGTCTCGGGATGGGTAGAAGAAGGGAAACAAATGGAAAGTAATTAGCATAGCTGCTGTTCATAATATTAGCAGGCACTAGATGATAATGTGCAAGTCATCTTAAGAGAGGATCAATGCGTTCTGTTGCAGTGGCAAACAAACTAGAATCGTCTTCAGTCCCTGCAGAATTAATTGAGTTGAATGTGCTTGAACGACAGCTTATTGCCAGGATTGTTCCATTTGCAAAAACAGTTGCATTGCCCAAAGGACAGCAAAAAGCAGTGCATGGTGCTGCTGTGTGTGTGCCCTCTGAAGCAGAGAAAACAGTCAACTGCCTGCCAAGACCCAGTAGTGAGTCCCAGCTACTACAGGTGAAGCTCAAAAGACGTGCATTTCAAAGGATACCAACACTTCCATACTGTAAATATGCATAATGTGCTAGCAGCTTTAGCAAAACTGAAAGCAATGCATTCGAAATACAAGGATACTGGCAAGCGACACTGCCACGTTTGAATTCCCCTCTGATGATGTGCTAGATGATCTTTAGTATTGCATCTGCTTAGGGGAAAAAGCCTGTTAGATTTTTCAAAATACCCAAACTTGAAACCATGGCGTTCCCTGTACAGTTCCCCACTAGACAGAATACAATCGATGAGGCATGTCACGTCATGTCATGTCAAGGCATGTCATGTTCAAGAAAGAGTGGATGCGCTAACGACTCACCTGCTTTTGTCACCTGCCCAGCTGATTGGTGAAGTCGAGGATTACTTTTATTGAGTTGAGTTTCAAGCCAGAGGAAGCCTACATATTCATATACTGGCTTTGGTAAAGGGTGTGCCTGAATTCAAAAACGATTCTGACAAGAATGTGTGTGACTTAAATGACCTTCATATAATCTGCCAGTTGCCAGACACAACCGCAGATCCCGAGCTTCATAAAATTGTCACCAAAGTTCAACTTCACAGCAGGAAGCACTCAAAATCGTGCAAGAAAGGTTATATGTTGTGTAGATATGGGTACCCTAAACTACCCAAGTAGTGACTACGAGCACTTGTAGGGTTACATCTGAATATTTTCTTTAAAAAACTAGGATATGTTGAATAATATTAATTTGCTTCTAGAATTTGTTAAAAAAAAAAAAAAAAAAAAAAAAACCCCCCCCCCCCCCCCCCCCCCTTTTGGGGTCCCCTACAGCTTGACCTGGTTCCCCTCAATTTGGGAAATTTTTCCCCGGACCAAGTCCGCCCAACCTCCCATTATTTCCGGCTTGGGGCCGGGCCTGCATGGGGCTTTGGGGTCTTGCTAACAACCCCTGGCCCTTGAAAAGGTGGGCCACCAGGGCCCGACCAATAAAAAAGCATTTCAGTACTGGAAATGTAAAAATAATTTCATCCTGAAATCCCATAAGGGCGCAAATCTAACAGTTCAGTGCAAAATTTGTTTGCCAGCTGTTAAAATGCTTTCGACTTCAAAGGCTTCAATGTCGAACCTGAGGACGCATCTGCAGGTATGTAACTTAGCCTTTCTTTATTTTATAAAAGCATATTTTTTTTCATTATTGTGAGTGTACAGAAATAAAAACAGACCCTATAGTTTGGAATGATATATTACTTGTTTCTATATAATAAAAAGTGACTGAGTAGTCAGTCGATTTACCGTAGCTGTTATACGGAAAAAATCCACCAAAACGCACCAGCACGTTCATCGACCCCATAGTGTATTCAAGACCTGTATTCAAAACATTCATAACAAATTAGCTAGTCTGTTAGCTACCTTTACCAGGCACACTTCTTTTTATCAATCATTTGACAGAAAATATATAGCTCCCATTTTTCCTCCTTGAAAATGTGTTGGTAATGTCAGATCTAATATAGCTTAGTTATTTTAGCATTGTAGCATATGTTATGATGACTCACAAAGTCATCGAGTTGTGAAATTCAGGGCACCAACAGACTCCTCTGGCCAAAGCAATGTTATGTTAAACCATTTTAATTTTGAAATGAAAAGTGACTTATGATGTGAATGATGACAATCTGCTGCAGTTTCATTTCGAAAAATATAATATATATTATATTATAATATATATATATTCTTCTTGAGGGTTGTCCAGTTTAATTTTTGGAGGATAAAGCATGTAAATGCACACACACACACACACACACACACACTTAAATCATTTCTTTCCCTAATTGCATTGAAGGCTCTGAGATACCTCTGAGATAGGTTTTATTGCCTATTTGGGTTTATGTATATGCTTTCTTTTTTCAGATTGTTTTTTTTTTTTCAAGGCATTGTTACTTGCCATTGTGTCCTGTCATAGCTATGCAAAGATTTGATTCCTAAAACAACAACATAACAATTTTTGTTATGAAGTCAATAACAAAGTAATTTGTAATCTGTAACCTATTACATTTCCAAAGTAACCTTTCCAACACTGCGCATATATATAGATAGATACAGTGGTGTGAAAACGTCTTGGCCCCCTTCCTGATTTCTTATTTTTTTGCATGTTTATCACACTTTAATGTTTCAGATAATCAAACACATTTAAATATTAGATAACATTTAATATTAAAGATAACAAGTAAACACATCATGCAGTTTTTAAATGAAGGTTTTTATTATTAAGGGAAAACAAAATACAAAACTACATGGCCCTGTGTGAAAAAGTATTTGCCCCTTAAGCCTAATAACTGGTTGGACCACCCTTAGCAGCAACAACTGCAATCAAGCGTTTTCGATAACTTGCAATGAGTCTGTTACAGCGCTGTGGAGAAATTTTGGCCCACTCATCTTTGCAGAATTGTTATAATTCAGCCACATTGGAGGGTTTTCGCAAGTCTTCCAGGTCCTGAAGCAGCAAAACAGCCCCAGACCATCACACTACCGCCACCATATTTTACTGTTGGTATGATGTTCTTTTTCTGAAATGCGGTGTTACTTTTACGCCAGACGTAATGGGACACAGACCTTCCAAAAAGTTCAATTTTTGTCTCGTCAGTCCACAGAGTATTTTCCCAAAAGTCTTGGGGATCATCAAGATGTTTTCTGGCAAAACTGAGATGAGCCTTTATGTTCATTTTGCTCAGCAGCGGTTTTCGTCTTGGAACTCTGCCATGCAAACCATTTTTGCCCAGTCTCTTTCTTATGGTGGATTGATGAACACTCACCTTAACTGAGGCAAGTGAAGCCTGCAGTTCTTTGGATGTTGTTGTGGGGTCTTTTGTGACCTCCTGGATGAGTTGTCGCTGCGCTCTTGGGGTAATTTTGGTCGGCCGGCCACACCTGGGAAGGTTCTCCACTATTCCATGTTTTCTCCATTTGTAGATAATGGCTCTCTGTGGTTCGCGGCAGTCCCAAAGCTTTAGAAATGCTTTATAACCTTTTCCAGACTGATAGATCTCAATTACTTTCTTTCTCATTTATTTTTGAATTTCTTTGGATCTTGGCATGATGTCTAGCTTTTGAGGATCTTCTGGTCTACTTCACTTTGTCAGGTAGGTCCTATTTAAGTGAGTTCTTGATTGCGAACAGGTGTGGCAGTAATCAGACCTGGGTGTGGCTAGAGAAATTGAACTCAGGTGTGATAAACCACAGTTATGTTTTAACGGGGGACAAACACCTTTTCACACAGGGCCATGTAGTTTTGGATTTTGTTTTCCCTTAATAATAATAATAACCTTCATTTAAAAACTGCATGATGTGTTTACTTGTGTTATCTTTGATGTATATTTATGTGTTTGATTACCTGAAACACTAAAGTGTGACAAACATGCAAAAAAATAAGAAATCTGGAAGGGGGCCAACACTTTCACACCACTGTGTATATAATATATATATATATATATATATATATACACACACACACACACACACACACACACACACACACACATATATATATATATCCTGGGTTCCACGTACGCAGACCAAGGAGGACACCACTTCTCCAGATAAGGCACACAAAAGCCCGCTTGGCCTTTGCAAATGCTCATCTGGACAAAGAAGAAGACTTCTGGTCTTCTGTTTTATGGTCATATGAAATAAAAATTTAATTGTTTGGCCACAATGATGTAGCCTTCATTTGGTGTAAAAAATAATGGAGAACTGTTCAGTGTAATGCCAGTGAAATATGGGGTCCCACAAGGATCAGTTTTAGGACCTCTGCTTTTCTCAATATACATGCTTCCCTTAGGCAACATCATTAGAAGGCATGGGATTAGTTTCCATTGTTACGCTGACGATACACAGTTATATATCTCATCAAAACCAGATGAAATGTCTAAACTGTCTAGATTAACAGAGTGCGTTAAAGATATTAAAGACTGGATGACTGATAATTTTCTATTACTAAATCCTGATAAGACGGAGATATTACTGATTGGTCCAAAAACCAGTACACAGAAGCTCTCACAATTCAACCTGTACTTAGAAGGATGTTCTATTACTAATAGCTCTACAGCATAATTTTAGACAGCAGTTTGTCCTTTGAAAAACATATTTCCGATATTAAAAAAATAGCCTTCTATGATTATTGAGAAGGGAATAATTTTGGACATGCCACTTTTTGTTCAAATGTAAATAAAAGATGAGTAATAATTTTTTCCACAATGATGCCTCTTCTACATAGTCTTATTATCTTCTGGGAGACACCTGTGTCATTTCTAATCAAGAAAAAACTTGCTGGTTGAATAAAAGTAACTTTAAGTCAGAATTTGCCAGGGGTATGAATAATTTCGGGCTTGACTGTATATATATCTATCTATATATCTATAATCTATAATCTAATATATATATATAATATATATATATATATATATATATATATATATATATATATATTAGTACGTTTTCAGTATGAAGTAATCTTTAATTATATAATTGTAAACATACACGTGGTATATCTATCTATCTATCAATTCAATATTAAGTGGAATACAAAAACTACAACAATATAGACATGTGACATATGCAAATGCTCAATACAATAAGGTGAACACAGTTATGTGTACGCTGATGATGTCACTTGACATTACATGTGCACCAACCCCAAAATAAACTATTACCACAACAGGAACATGTGAGATATCAAAATGCTCAGCACACTTAGGAGAAATGCAAGATGACATCACATGCGCACCAACCCTCAAAATAAGTGGAATTGCAAAATTACTATAATACTATTAATATCAAAGCACTCAGCACAATGAGGGGAGGTGCATGATGTGTGTTCTGGTGATGTCATGTGTGCGGCAACCCCCTAAAATAAGCGGAATCACAACCTACACATGTGACATATCAAAACACTCAGCATTTTGAGGGGCACTGCATGACGTGTGTTCTGGTGACTTCACATGCATGCCAACCCTAAAAAATTCTGTGGAATCGCAAAATCATTATCAAAACATTCGGCACATTGAGGAGAAGTGGGTAATGTGTATTCTGATGACGTATCCACTTCAGACTCGACTCCAGAAGCATTGGAACCCTTTCTGTCTGCTCAACACCAAATGTATTGTTGACCTGTCTATCTGAAAAGCATCAAGTCAATCATAAAAGTTTGTTGCGATGAACATTAAAAATTTAGTTAAGTTGGCGTAAAAAAAGTCAAAATTCCGACAACATGGACACTCTTAAATTACCATCGATGTTCATTGTTTGAGAAAAATCACATTGTTAATGTGATTAACGAGGTGTGTGATCCATTGTCCAATCACAAACTGGCACTCGCCCATGCCTTCGCTGCGATATACACACACCACCTGACACAGGCTGGGGAGCTGTCCAGCTTGCAGCCAGCTTCGCACCTCTACACCCCACCCAAATGGGAGAGAACATCCACCACAGCCATCTGTATCCCCATGTGGACCACATGGAAGTTAAAAGTCTGTAACTCTAGATACCACCAAATGATTTGCACGTTTGCATCCTTCATGCGACATTCATTTCAACATTTTCGAAAGTCGACAAAGAGTCAAACTGGATTAGACCAATTGCATGGATGCATACAACAACCCCTTGGGGTCAGCATGTTCGGCAGGTCTTCTTGCTACTTGATCACAAGCTGTATGTCAACAAAATATGCAAATTCCACTAGCACAGCATCACCTTCTTGGGGTGCATCATTTCACCAGAGGGGGTGGTTATGGATCAAAGCAAGGTTTCAGTTCTGGTAGACTGGCCCGTACCTAGGACAGTCAAGTAGCTACAGTGTTTCCTGGTGTTAGCCAGTTTCTTCTGACATTCCATTACGGGCTTCAGCACCATCGTCTTCCTATCACTAAATTATGAGACTTATGCCTTTCTGATGCCCACCACTGGCGTATTACATCATCCTTCCACTTGTCACATTTAAAGCCTGTCAGACCATGTCCTTTGGTCAACAACCAGCCAGCTATGACTCATCTCCCTCCCCCATCCTGACCTTGTTCTACAGAGGGACCATCGAGAGCATCCTGAGCAGCTGCATCACTGCCTGGTTTGGGATTCTTGGATCACAAGACCCCACAGCGGATAGTGAGGACAGCTGAAAAGATCATTGGAGTCTCTCTCCCCTCTATCACGGACATGTACACCCCATGCTGCATCCGCAAAGCCAACAGCATTGTGGATGACCCCTCACACACACACTCCTGCCATCTGGAAGGAGGTTCCCAAAGCATTTGGGCCCTCACAACCAGACTGTGTAACAGTTTCTTCCCATAAGCCATAAGGCTCCTCAACACTCAGAATTGAGTTTTGCTACTGCATTTTTGCACACTCCACACCATCATGCTACTATGTATATGTTTACAAACATATATATGTAATTAGTTACCTGGTTTTTACAGTTTCTCTAGTTTGCACATCATTACATTTTGTTTTGTTGCACGTGTTTTTTCGGTGCTATGTGTCCTGTCTTGTGTTGTTTTTTTTTGGTACTTCGTGTCTTTGCACTGTCTTGTCTTTGCACTGTTTGCACACGTTGCACTTTATGTAGCTAGGACAAACTTCTGTCCTAGCTCTGTGTTATTGTTTTTGTTGTAACTATATGTTGTATGCTGTTTATGTAGCACCAGGGTCCTGGAGAAACGTTGTTTCATTTCACTATGTACTGCGTCAGCTATATGTGGTTGAAATGACAATAAAAGCTTCTTGACTTGACTTGACTTTTCATGTAAGAATTGCATCCAGAATTGGTACAGACACTCATTTTGTGCAGAAAAAAATGGCAGCAGGTGATCTAGACTGATGAGTCAAAATTCGAAATATTTGGCTATAGCAGGAGACAGGTTGTTAGGATGAAAGGCTGGGGAGTGATACAATAATAACTGTCTGCAGGCAACAGTGAAGAATGGTTCTTGCAAGTTAGGGACTGCATTTCTGGAGTTGGAGTTTTGGTCAGGCTTAATGGTGTCCTCAATGCTGAGAAATACAGTCAGATACTTATACAATATGCAATATGATATGTGTTCCTTTAGTCTAATTTCTTTAGTCTTTTTTTCTGAGAACTCGGTCTCCTCTTGCACAACAATTCAAAGTCATGGGAATGAACTATATTGGCCTCTAGAGCACTGAAAATATTTAGTGCATACATCACATATTCCTCCCCACATAGTGTTGTACTTACATCACTAACAAGGTTACCTTCACTGAACATAAACAAATTTACATTTACACAAATAGCATGGCACAGTTATACATCTGATCAATATTGAACAATATATGAACAATATTTCTAGTAATACCAGAAATACAGAACAACCATGTTGTGCTAATTCTTTTAAACTAGCATCAGTAATATGATTCAAAATATATACAACAATATACAACAGGTGACTTTTGCCACCTAAGTGAACCTTAAGGACTAAACCAAACCAAAGGCTCAAGGGTAAGTTCTGGATAATGCTTAGTCTCTTTATGTGGAGTGCCTAACCCCTCCACTGTTTCACTTGAGGATGAATCCACAGACTGTGCTATCACTGACTGGTTTGGCTCCACACTAGGGACACCATTCCGAGTGGAATGTTCACAAAGATCTGTCAGATTCCCCTCAGGAACATCACTGCCTTCCAAACAAATTTCGTCTCCATTGTCACTGTAAGTTTGATACATTATCACCTCAGAGAGTTCCACATCAACAGTGTATGACACAGGACCAGTCCTTGCTGAAACAACACCAGGCGTCCACTTCTTTCCCCTACGATAATCACGAACTAGTACCCTGTCACCTACTGCAAATGTTCTGTCTTTAGCATGCACTGAATGTCACTGATACAGTTTACATTATGCTTTCTCAACCACAGAAGCAACATTAGGTTTCAAGAGATCAAAACAAGATTGCAACCTGCGCTGCATAAACATGTCGAGTAATTCTTTGGTCATGGCATGTGGGGTGTTTCGGTATGTCAGTAGGAAGGTGTCTAGGCTTTGTTGAGTTGAAGTTGACTCCTTTGAACAATGTAGTGCCTGCTTAAAAATCTGAACTATGCATTCAACTAAGCCATTAGTAGCTGGGTGAAAAGTTCCAGTATGTATATGTCACTTGATTAGCCTTTAGAAATGTCTGGAACTCAACTAAGCTCAACTGAGACCCAATGTCACTAAACAGCACTAAGGGGAGTCCATAGTGACTAAACAATCCTCTCAGCTCTTGAATGGTCTTGGCAGAGGTAGTTGAGTCCATCATAGGCACCTCAGGCCATTTGGAGTGAGCATCCACTACTACCAATTATGTGTCCTTCAAATGGACCTGCAAAATCCACGTTTGCATTGCCAAGGTGACTCTGGCCATTTTCAAGGGTATAGTGGTGCAGCAAGCAGGAACTCATTGCATCTGTTGGCATGAATGCCAAGTTTTTGACAGTTGTTCGATTTGAGCATCAATACCAGGCCACCAGACATAACTACAAGCAACCGCCTTCATCCTTACAACTCCCGGTGTCCAGTGTGCATCTCTGTCAGTACACTGGAGTCAATTAATCTTTCCTGTTTCTGTATGGAGCAATCATTGTTTGAGTCTGAGCTTTGTGTAAAACTTCCAGTTTCCACCATCTCCATTACTTGTGACAAAGTAGGGTCTGCCCTTGTTTCCTTACAGACATCTAAACACAATAATGGCAGGGCATCAGGTGTTTCACTTGGGGTAATTCACTGTATCCTGCTTGAACCGAGACGTGCCAGGCAGGGGTGAACATTTGTTAAATGTGAGCCAAAATCATCACAATTAAAAGAACCGAAGACTTAAACTACTTCAGTCTGTTTGCATTGAATTTATTTAATACACGAATTTCACAATTTGAGTTGAATTACTGAAATAAATGAACTTTTCCACGACATTCTAATTTACTGAGATGCATATATACACTATATTGGTAAGTTTTGGCATGTCTACCTTTACATGCACATGAAATTTAATGACATCCTGTCTTTAATCTGTAGGGTTTAATATGGAGTTGGCCTGCCCTTTGCAGCTATAACAACCTCAACTCTTCTGGGGAGGCTTTCCACAAGGTCTAGAAGTGCGTTTATTGGAATTTTTGACCATTCCTCTAGAAGCACATTTGTAAGGTCAGGCATTGATGTTGGACAAGAAGGCTTAGCTTGCAGTCTCTGCTCTAATTCAACCCAAATGTGTTCTATCAGGTTGAGGCCAGTAAAATTCCTCCACAACAAACTTGCTCATCCAGGTTTTAATGGACCTTGCTTTGTGCACTGGTGCGCAGTCATGTTGGAACAGGAAGGGGCCATCCCTAAAGTTGGGAGCATGTCCAAAATGTGTTGGTATGCTGAAGCATTAAGAGTTCCTTTCACTGGAACTAAGGGGCCCCACACCATAATCCCCCCTCCACCAAACTTTACACTTGGCACAATGCAGTCCGGCAAGTACCGTTCTCCTGGCAAGCACCAAACCCAGACTCGTCCATTGGATAGCCAGACAGAGAAGAGTAATTCATCACTTCAAAGAACACATCTCCTCTGCTCTAGAGTCCAGTGGCAGCATGCTTTAAACCACTGCATTCGACGCTTTGCATTGCACTTCCTGGAGTAAGGCTTGAATGGAGCTGCTTAACCATGAAAACCTGTTCCATGAAGCTCTCTACGCACTGTTCTTGAGCTAATCTGAAGGCCACACGAAAGTTTGGAGGTCTGTAGCTATTGATTCTGCAGAAAGTTGCCGACTTCTGCATACTGTCCCATTTCAATCTGATGTTCACTGGTTTTGATAGCTTTGCCCTTTCACCTTGTCTCTAACAGATTTCAAGAACCCTTGATGGACATACCTTCAGCTTTTTACTGCACGCTTTCATGTAAATTAAAATGCAAAGAGTGTTATTTCATGTTTTATTTCAGTACCATTTTTGAACACACATACAGGAAAGGAAATGGCAAATGGGGGATTTTTAGTTGTTTTTAGTTGTGCAGAAAAAAAATCAAGGTAATACTCTGTGCAATTTTTTCAGCAAATAGGGAAAAATACTTAAATGGCCAATATATATGGAAAAATAGTAGCTGTTGCTAGTATGTCATGCACACACAATATAAGCCATGCACACACTATATCAGCATTCCTGGACAGGGATGGATTCTGAGACAATGAGACCTGGAGCATGGACCCACAAAAAGCTCCCCCATTTAAATGCTGCTTCAAATTAATGGCTTTCCTGGTATATTTTCATACTTTCATAAAAGTCATACTCACTTTTAATACAATTCAGAAACAACTTAGATGTGGGCTGTGATGTAAATGACGTAAATTAATTTTGGTTTAATTTTACAAAATAAAATCACAGTAATGGTCTCATAAACTACCTTATGTCTTACTTTATAAATCCTGATCTACTTTACTTCTTTATCTCTTCCTGCAGTAAACATTCAGTAGGTTTCTTTCCTAGCTCTCACTTTAATATCTCTATGATTGTAGTATAGCTGTTTGGCTAGTATCTTTCAGACAACTGGGAAAATGCATGATTCCAAGTGGTTAATATTGTTATCGGCGTAACTTATTATCTAATAGTGTGTATACATAAATAGATTGTGTTAGCTCTTCTTTATTCTAGAAAATACCTATTCTGATTTCAGAATCATTAATGTATTGTTATATAATGCATGTCATGTAATATATAATTATTAATGTTAAATCAATAGAATATTTAATATGTTGTGAATTAATAACTATTCATAACCGACTGTTGGCTATCACTGAAAAGCTACATGCTTCTAAATCAGTTCAAACTGTTATCAGTCTTCATCTTTATTGACCCCATCAGCAGTGTTTTACCCAGCTAAATGCTAAACTCTCTTATCCATCCTGAAGAGTCTTGGAATTCATGGCACAGCAGGACAATGGTTTGCTTCCTACCTCAATGAACCTCTTCTGTTGTCCCTCTCTAATCTATCTCTGTAACTGATCCAGAATGCAGCTGTGCAACTTGTTTTCAACCTTCCTAAGTTCTCTCACACCACCCAATTGGCATACTTCCTCCACTGGCTTTCAGTAGTTGCCCTCAGACTTATAACACTCATGCTTGCCTAAAAGGCGAAAAATAACCAGCACCCACTTACCTCAAAGCACTTATCATACCCTGCACTGCACCACACTCTCTCTGACATTGTCAGGGTACAACAAATGTATGCATTAAGACTCTTCTTTGTTCTGGGACATAGGTGGTAGAATGAACTAACCCAAGTAAAAAGTACAATTATACTATAACAAAGTCGGGGGCATTGGTGGCTCAGTGGTAGGCACCAACTAGAACTAGAATGAACTAGAATCTCGCCTATCATCCGGGCCTTCCGCATGATAGGCGAGATTCTAGTTCATTCTAGTTCGATTCCCAGCCAATGCCTCAACCCCAGCCACTGGATGCAGTGCCGGTCCCAAGCCCGGAAAAATGGGAGGGTTGCGTCAGGAATGGCATCCGGTGTAAAACATTTGCCAAGTTGTTGTGCGCACCAGTTGGTCCGCTGTGGCGACCCCGAACAGGGAGCAGCCGAAAGCAACTTCTATACTATAACAAAGTCGTATAACAGAATATTCACCTATCCATCCAGTACATCCATCCATTGCTTATCCTACTGGGTCATGGGCAACCTGGAGTATATACAAGGAGACTTGGGGCACAATGCAGGGAACACTGCACAAGGCAGGAAACACCCTGGACAGGATGCCATCTATCACAGGGCGCAATCACACACACACATTATGGACAATTTAGAGGTGCAATGCATGCCTTTGAACTGGTGGGGAAACCTGAGTACCTGGAGCAAACCCAGAGGCATGGAGAGAACTAATCATTTTGGTGAATGAAATAAAAAAGAATTGAGTCATGGGAGTCACCTGAAATTACCACTACTATTTTTTTTGGTTATGCTGTTAATGCTGCTAAAGAAATAAGTAAGAAAACATCACTGACTGTATTTGTATTATTATTATTATTATTATTATTATTATTATTATTATTATTATTATTATTATTATTATTATTATCACAATATACACACCTACATGAAGCCTATTATTCCAACCTTCTCCCTGTTATTATTATTATTATTATTATTTACTATGACTTTTACTTAATTTGACTAATTTATAGACTTATTTTTAGTGGAGATTAGGTTATAGTTAATTTTTAATAGAAAGGCTAGGTTTAGAACTTAAAGCATTAAAACATTATTTTTGCTGTAGAAAACCAATTACAGAATGTTAACAGCTAACAGCGGAACAATTGCGGAGTATTGTTTCCGCCCGACAGGACTTTGAAAGCACAAGGGTTAGCCAATAGAATTAGCCAAGCTCAAAATTAACTAGACACGAATACGGTTTTCATAAAGCATATTTTCCCAAAGTAACTCGGCTGTTTTTAAGATACACTTTTGTGGAACCGAAAGTGACGGAATTTAGCCGAGCATGCTGAAATAAAGATTATCGAGGTACCTTACATCGTGGAATACCCCTGTGGTCTCAGTGTAAATCTATTGCCTCTCAATAGGGTTTAAGATAACCTTAAATTAAACCTTATTTATTTATTTATTTATTTATTTAGCAATCATTCCCTGTGTTTTCCGCCCTTCCACCCTTCTCCCTATCACCTACGT
The DNA here is from genome assembly GCA_033459395.1 of Hemibagrus guttatus. Classification (NCBI taxonomy): domain Eukaryota; kingdom Metazoa; phylum Chordata; class Actinopteri; order Siluriformes; family Bagridae; genus Hemibagrus; species Hemibagrus guttatus. The sequence goes on from JAUCMX010000004.1 coordinate 18,595,152, forward strand.
TCCTTGTCTTTTGTGTAAGGGGAGGGGCAGTGCAGCTTAGCGTGTCAGTTACTCGCCACACATATGTTTGCAACGTGCTCAAAACTGCATTCGACATTGAGCTCAGTTAACCGTAGGGAAACCTGTTCTCTCCTGCCAAATTTAAGGATATTTGTTACGTGGATGGCTTCCATATTTGAGCAGCAAAAACGGAATTCAGATTTTATCTCTCTCATCGGCTTTGAATAATGCTCTGGAAAGCAAGCCTGGACAAGAGTGAGTCCTCACTGGTTGTTACAGATTACGTTGTATTGTCTCATTAACTGCTAGCTGTTAATGATTAATCCCGAACTGCTGGATGTTTGCTTAGTGTGTAAAACGGGAGTTTACAATACTGACCTCGTCCTGTCGTGGAAGTTATGGCTTTGTTTACGTGTGGTGTCAGTAGGGGAAGGGGCAGGTGGAGACTCTTCTCTGCAGCAAGACCTTATCCGTCTTTTATCCGTACCAACACCCGCCCCGTACCCCCTTTTAAATAACAGAGTAGGACTGTGTTACTAAAAAGATGACTGAAGTTCCCTGGAACACTTAAACGACCCCCGTCCCCTCCCTCTCCCTCTCCCTCTCCCTCTGACACACACACACATTACCACGCACATTGCGGCATTTGAAGTTAATTACAAATTCTGACACATTAGCAAATTACAGCTAAGAATTTCTGTTGATTATTTGTATTTGAAAGTAGTGCTTTACAGGGAATTGTGTCAACTGCATAGCTAAGAAAATGTTAAGTCTGTTAATCCCTAAACACCTCCAGATACCTCAAGACTTTTTATTGTTCATTCTAGTGCTAGAGTGGTCAGTAGTGTTCTGTAAATAAAAAGAATTAGAATTAAAAAAGAAGTAAATAATGAGGAATTAATTAGTTTGTTGTTATATTATAATATATCTGTATTCGATTTAGGGGGGCACGATGGCTTGGTGGTTAGCATGTTAGCCTTACACCTCCAGAGTTGGGTGTTTGATTCCCGCCTCCGCCATGTGTGTGGAGTTTGCATGTTCTCCCTGTGCCTCGGGGGTTTCCTCCCCCAGTCCAAAGACATGCATTGTAGGTTGATTGGCATCTCTAAATTGTCTGTAGTGTGTGATTGCATGAGTGAATGAGAGTGTGTGTGTGTGTGTGTGTGTGTGTGTGTGTGTGTGCCCTGCGATAGGTTGGCACTCTGTCCAGCGTGTATCCTGCCTTGATGCCCAATGATGCCTGAGATAGGCACAGGCTCCCCGTGACCCGAGAATAGATCGGATAGACAATGAATGTATTTGATTTACTGAACTTACTGGCAAGCTTTCTATCCGGTATCTAGTGTAAATAACAATGCCTTTTTCTATCTAAATTTACAGCATATGAATGTCTCCTATTCCATGTTTTTTCCTAGATGTTTTTCTTACTTTCCCATGCCTTTTCTTCTTTTAAAGTCATATGACCTCTATTTGCCTTTTTTCTTGTATTCACACTAGACTAATAATTAGAGTTAGAATATCAGATTGTGCCACAGCATAGCTCTTACGGTAAACATACCTATTAAGCTCACCAAATCTACACTGATACAAATATTTAGAATGCAAGACATTCATTCAAGATTTCAGTTGGAAACATTATGCTAAAATAAAGTATTAATCTTTCATACAATAATATGCAACTTTATTTCGAATTAATAAAGTATGTAAATTAAAATCTAATTAATTAAAATTCAAAAAGTCTGGCTGTGCTTAATGGGTACATTTTTTTCACCCTTAAGCACACCCCTGTTCCAAATAAGTTCACAACACTTTTTATATTAAAAATTCTTGTTTAATTTAAACCTTTTTAAGAAATAAGTTTTATTTGGAGATTCAATGAAAAAAAATCACTGAATTCAAGCCACAAGCCATTAAAAGTGTTCACTTATTCATTCATAATGAAGTGACATTCATAGTATTTATAGACTTAATACATAGACTTAATTTCTTCAGTAACATATGGTGGTAGCTCAAGTAGTTAAGGCTTGTGGATTGTGGTTCAAGCCCCAACACCGTCATCCTGCCTTTGTTGGGCCCTTGAGCAAGGCCCAAACACCCTCTGGGGTGCTGCATCATGGCTGACCTTGTGCTCTGACCCCATATATGCGTAGAAAGAATTTCACTGTGCAGTAATGTATATGTGACAAATAAAGGCTACTTAAATTAACTTAATATTCCAAATATTTAAAAACAGATAAAACATTTCATTTATCTGGGTTTCCCAAGACTCATAGAACTACTGGTCAGATATGACAGGCTCTCTTTTAGTACAGACAACATGCCTCTTATCTTTTGGCAGATAACTATATATCTTTTGGAGTGAACTTGATTTTGTCATCAAGGCTGTTAAAAATTGATTAGCTTAATAATTCAAATATTAATTCAAAATGACAGTTATCAGTGAATATTTGAAGTCTGTTTATGAAATAGATCCATAAGCATTCAGTGTAAGTGAGCTTAAAGGGAGCAGATTGTGATGTCTGTCCCAGACATCAAATACGATAGTATATACAGTCAAGCCCGAAATTATTCATTCCCCTGGCAAATTCTGACTTAAAGTTACTTTTATTCAACCAGCAAGTTTTTTCTTGATTAGATATGACACAGGCGTCTCCCAGAAGATAATAAGACGATGTACAAGAGGCATCATTGTGGAAAAAATTATTACTCATCTTTTATTTACATTTGAACAAAAAGTGGCATGTCCAAAATTATTCAAACCCTTCTCAATAATCAATAGAAAAGCCTTTATTGGCTATTACAGCAATCAAACGCTTCCAATAATTGCTGACCAGCTTTTTGCATGTCTCTAGTGTTATTTTTGCCCATTCATCTTTAGCGATGAGCTCCAACTCTTTCAGGTTGGAGGGTCTCCTTGCCATCACCCTGATCTTTAGCTCCCTCCACAGATTCTCAATTGGATTTAAGTCTCTGAACTCTGGCTGGGCCACTGCAAAACGTTAATGTTTTTGTCTGCTAACCATTTCTTCACCACTTTTGCTGTGTGTTTTGGGTCGTTGTTGTGCTGAAATGTCCACTGGTGCCCAAGGCCAAGTTCCTCTGCAGACTGCCTGATGTTGTTGTTGAGAATATTGATGTATTGCTCCTTTTTCATGGTGCCGTTTACTGTGATTATGTTCCCTGGTCCATCGGCTGAAAAACACCCCCAAAACATTAGGTTCCCACCACCATGTTTGACAGTGGGGATGGTGTTCTTAGGGTTGAAGGCTTCTCCTTTTTTACGGCAAATGAAGGCTACATCATTGTGTCCAAACAACTAAATTTTTGTTTCATCTGACCATAAAACAGAAGACCAGAAGTCTTCTTCTTTGTCCAGATGAGCATTTGCAAAGGCCAAGCGGGCTTTTGTGTGCCTTATCTGGAGAAGTGGTGTCCTCCTTGGTCTGTGTCCGTGGAACCCAGCGGTGTGCAGTGTCCGCAGGACTGTCTGCCTTGAGATGTTGCCACCAGCAGAGCCCAGATTCATCAGGATGGCCTTGGAGGTGATCCTTGGATTCTTTTTTACCTCTCTCACGATCCTCCTGGCCAGCACAGGTGTCACTTTTGGCTTCCAACCACGTCCTCTGAGTTCCTCACAGTGCGGAACGTGTTGTATTTTTTAATAATACTTTGCACTGTAGCCACCGGAACTTCAAAACATTTAGATATGGTCGTATAGCCCTTTCCTGACTTGTGAGCAGCCACAATGCGCAGCCGCAGGTCCTCAGTGAGCTCCTTTGTCTTAGCCATGACTGTCCACAAACCAACAGCAGAGACCTTCTGTTTTTCACCTGTTGAGTTGATTAAAACAGCTGTTCCAAATGAATCAGGGTAATTAGGATGCTTTAGAACAGCTTGGACTATTTGGAATGGTATAGAACTTTGGATTTTCCCATAGAATGTGACAGTTTGCAAAGGGTATGAATAATTTTGGACATGCCACTTTTTGTTCAAATGTAAATAAAAGCTGAGAAATATTTTTTTCCACAATTATGCCTCTTGTACATCGTCTTATTATCTTTTGGGAAAAGCCTTTGTCATTTCTGGTCAAAAAAAAAAAAACTTGCTGGTTGAATAAAAGTAACTTTAAGTCAGAATTTGTCAGGGGTATGAAAAATTTCGGGCTTGACTATCTATATATACATATATATATATATATATATATATATATATATATATATATATATATATATATATATATATATACGTATATATATATTTATATATATATATATATATATATATATATATATATATATACGTATATATATATTTATATATATGTATATATATATTTATATATATGTGTATATATATATATATATATTATATATATATATATATATGTGTGTGTGTGTGTGTGTATGTATATATGTGTGTATATATATATATATATATATATATATATATATATATACATATACATATATACATATACACATATATGTATATATGTAAACATTTTTTTCACACAGGGCCATGTAGTTTTGGATTTTGTCTTCCCTTAATAATAAAGACCTTCATTTAAAAACTGCATGATGTGTTTACTTGTGTTATTGTTGACTAATATTTAAATGTGTTTGATTATCTGAAGGGGGGCACGGTGGCTTAGTGGTTAGCATGTTTGCCTCACACCTCCAGGGTTGGGGGTTCGATTCCCGCCTCCGCCGTGTGTGTGGAGTTTGCATGTTCTCCCCGTGCCTCGGGGGTTTCCTCCGGGTACTCCGGTTTCCTCCCCCAGTCCAAAGACATGCATGGTAGGTTGATTGGCATCTCTAAATTGTCTGGCGTGAGTGAATGAGAGTGTGTGTGTGCCCTGCGATGGGTTGGCACTCCGTCCAGGGTGTATCCTGCCTTGATGCCCTATGACGCCTGAGATAGGCACAGGCTCCCCGTGACCCGAGTGTAGTTCGGATAAGCGGCAGACAATGAATGAATGAATGATTATCTGAAACATTAAAGTGTGACAAACATGCAAAAAAAAAATCAGGAAGGGGGCCAACACTTTTTCACACCACTGTGTATATGTATGTATGTATGTATGTGTGTGTGTGTGTGTGTGTGTGTGTCTGTATATATATTTATTCTCAGGATCCCATGAACACCAAGCTGGGCCCTTAAGCAAGGCCCTTAACCCTCAATTGCTCAATATATAAATGTGTCACTTTTTAATTTTGTTGGACATCACATTAGCTTATAAGAAAGCTAGTCTCTGTCGCACTAATTTTGAAACCTGCTGGCCTGTATCAGCTTCCCAGTTGGCAGTGAGCAAGCCTTTACTTTCTTTTTTGAATCAATGAGGACAGGCTGATTCAGCTAAATATAGAGTGTGTGTGAGAGAGAGAGAGAGAGAGAGCGAGAGAGAGTGTAAGTGAGTGTGTTAGTGAGTCTTGCTGAATGTAGGATATAGTGTCCTACTACAGAGCTTCCCACAGGTCTGGGATACATGTCAGTCTGATTTGTGTACATTTCACTTTGCTTGATGGTATACTGTTTTGTTATTATGGTAATACTAACTTGTGAACGAACAGATATGTCTGCATTGTTGTCTGTTACCATGACAATAGAGGTGCACCCACTGATTCCTTTTCTGGCATACAAGCAGTATATTTAAGCAGCATACCAGCAATATGTACATGCACACAAAAGTGTGGACAAACTAAACAAATCAAATCAGATAAACTAATTAGTCAAACTAGAGAAGAATTCTTACATCTTACCTCAGTGATAGCTTTTGCTACCTCGAGTTTCAAAAGTGACTTGAAGAGCCACCTTTGCTGACTTATTCAGCAAAAAAACAATGTTTCCCCAAAATCTTGGACAACATGCACTGATATTAACAAATATGACCGATCATTGCCATATCTAAAATTATATTGGAGTACGATTCCAAGACCATTGTCAATTGATTTCTGCCTAATCTATTATAGATAAACAATTATAAAATGGTACCTGTGTAATAGGGCTATGTGTTTGTGGGTGTCATTTTTCTCTTTTTTTTCTTGCTATTTCATTTTATTCATAAAGCAATGAAGACACTGTGAAATGGCATTATTGATAGATGATTGAAATAATTTTTTTTTTAAATAAAAAATGAATGACTAAAAGGTTCACAGGCCGCTTACAAAAGATCCATGCTACCTGTTCAGTGCTTAGAAAATATCCACTATGTTTGCAACACTCTAGTAGAGGTATCAGGTAGGATAATGCAGGTCCAGAGAGCAGAAGGAATTAGGATCACTGGACCTCTCAGGAGCTTACTAGCAGAATGTTATGGGGAAAAAAAACCCTTCTCTTTAAGTTGTTTTATGCAAAGAGATGTTTACAAAGTAGTCAAGGTCAGAGTTCATGGACCAAACTTAGATTCAGTAGTCTGAGCAAAATAGTTCAAACTGTTATTTGTATAGTAAAGTTCTCTGACTACTGTTCTGATATTTGTCTTGGACACCAGAGTGAGCTAGCAGTTTCTGTCATATCTCATGGCTATCACTTCAGACAGAAGACGGGTTACAAAGGCACCAAATGTAAAAGAAAACAAGTTGTCAAAGCACAAGTTTGTTAGGTCAAATTCAGTTAGGTCACATTTTGACAAATTTGACACATCAACTTCCCCTTTTGGCATAAAATGGCCACATTAAAGGTATACAAATTCACAAATATTCTAATTTGTCACAACAAAAGTAAACAATTCGTCAGGCTGAAGTATACCATTAACTGTTACATCGAAAACACAATCCTCTTGGACATGGACATCCTGAGGTTTCTAGCAAGCACAAGCCTTCTCTGAAGCTACACTACAGACATTAGAATGAGTGTCAGGGGTATCGTTGGTCTGGCTGTGATTTTGCCTCCTTTCACACATTTACCCAGTGCAGCCTTTTTGTAGCTTGTGTCGGAACTCAGAGTCCCCTCTGAGTGGACACTCTTCTGGGTGGTTCTGAGGTATTCTCCAATTGCCTATATTTACCAAACACTTTGCTAATTTATAAGAAAGAAAATAATGAAACTTCTCCAGGCTTGGATAAGACGAAGCAAGTAGCTTTATTGGCCACCGAAATACACAGCTTCAGGCCTGATGCAGTCAAGTGCACCCCCCTGTACAAAAACCCCTTCTATTTATACAGGCATCCTTACCCCTCCTACAGCTTGTTTGTCTGCGATTGTTTTGACGTTAGAAAATTATCCTGCTGAATATGCCCCATAAAATATCTTCATTTGTCCATAACTGCTGGCCTTGAGGATACCAACTGCTGGCATTTAAGTCAGGCCTAAGCCTGTCTATCATAGTTTGATTTTAATTTAACATGTTATAGTATTTGTAGAAATGGGGTATTACTGGTTATACTTTAGGAACTTATTTATTATATTCCATACATCAGTGTACTTGAGTACTTGCTTTGTGAGGTTACCTGGCATTTACTTAGAGCACTAAGACCTTGAGACTTAAGACCTTGTTTATTCACTTACTTGGTTTTATTGTCTGAGGTTAAATTTATTTGCTCTGTTTACATCTTAATTTTAGCTTAAGCCTAGATATATGAATATATGAATTCTCAATGACTCCTGTCTTTCCACAGCAGACTTCTCCCCCACCTCCTCTATCAGGTCCCATCTCCTGTGTCTCTAAAAATCATCACTGCAGAGGATGTGAGGAGAGAGTTCAGTCGCCTTCACCCTGGTAAGGCTGCAGGCCCTGACAGCCTTAGCCCCAGGGTACTCCGCTGTGTGCAGTGTTTCATCACGTATTGAGCCTGAGCATAATGACTGTAAGCTGGTCCTGACGCACCTAAGAACATCAGTTGAACCATCTTTGGACACCCTACAGTTCTCTTATCAGCCCTGTACTAGTGTACAGGATGCTACCATCTACCTGCTCAACAGAGCTTACACTCACCTTGAGGAAACAGGCAACACTATGAGAGTCATGTTTTTTGAGCAGGTTCTTTAATGTCTGCAGAACTATGCTGCAGATGTTCTAACACTTGGTGGTAGCCTGCATTATCTTCTACACTGTAGTGTGCTGTGGTAGCAGGGTGAAGACACCCGATGCCAACAGACTCAACAAGCTTAGTAGGAAAGCACGCTCTGTCATGGGAGTGGAGCTAGAGTCTCTGGTTAAGGTGTCTGAGAGGACAATGATGAGGCAACTTGTCAGCATCTTTGACAATGCGTCAATAGTAATTGCTATATATACGTTAATGTAATACCATGTGTAACACCATACCATGTGCAATATCACATCATGTGCAATATCATATTATTTGCAATATCTTATTAGTTCCCTAGCACCTTTTTATACTTTTGTATACATTTTGTATATATAGAATATTTCAATTATATATATTCAAAAATATATATTTTTCTTTTAATCTGAAGCAGTCTCTAGCAAAAGAATTTTCTTCGGGATTAATAAAGTTTTATCTTATCTTAATCAGTGCAAGACATTGCAAACAGACAATACAATACATTACAAGACAGATATATAAAGATAACATCAAGCAGTATACAGTCTGTTTGGTGGGCAAAAACAGTTGAGCATCATTTAAAAATGTAAAGATGTAATGTGGAAAATTAGTTTGTAGCTGCATAAAGAAAGCAGAGATGCTGCTAGGCTTTCTTGGTGGTGGAGCTGGTGTTGAGGGACCAGGTGAGGTTCTCTGCCAGGTGAACAACACCAAGGAGTTTGGTGCTCTTGACAGATCCTCATGGAGTATCCATCAATGTTTAGCAGAAAATGGTCACTATGTGCTCTCCTGAAGTCAACAACCATCCCTTTTATTTTGTTCACATTGGAGACAGGTTGTTGGCACTACACCAGGCTGTTAGCTGTTGTAGTTCCTCTCTGTATGCTGACTCATCTTCTTGCTATTGAAATCCACCATGCTTGATGTGATCAACTTGATGATGTGGTTTGAGTTGTGCATTTCTGCACAGTTTGTAGTCAGCAGAGTGAAAAGCAGTGGACTAAGCACACAGCCATGAGGCCTGAATGGTCGTGTTGGTGACACTGTTCCTGATCCAGACTGACAGAGGTCTCCCAGTCAGGAAGTCGAGTATCTACTTGCACGGGGAGGTGTTTAGGAGGTGTTTACTTGTTGAGGGATGATTGTGTTGAATTCTGAAGTCTATGAAAAGCATTCATACATATGTGTACTTTTTGTCCAGTAGTTTGAGGGCCAGATGGAGGCTGATGGCAATGGCATCATCTGTGGAGCAATTAGGATGATACGCAAACTGCATGGGGTCCAGTGAGGATGGCAGCAGGGTCTTGATGTGCCTAATGACAAGCCTCACAAAGTACTTCATGATGCTGAGTGTGAGTGTGACGGGATGATAGTCTTCGGCACAGGGATGAGGGTACTGGTCTTGAGGCATGTTGGAACAGCAACACTGCTCTAGGAAATGTCAGTTAAGACATCTGCTAGCTGGTGTGCACATTCCCTGAGCACTTTGTCAGAAGTGTTGTCTGGTCCAACAGCTTTCTGTGGGTTAACTCTGCATATAGTTTTCCTTACATCAGCCTTGGTGAGTACCTGGTTTTTGAGAGGAGGGATGGTCTTTTTCACTGTAACCTTGATCTGTGCCTCAAACCGAAAATCATTCAGGGAGGCGTCACTGTCACAGGTAGGTGAAGTCCTGTAGATAGTAATCACCTGGATGCCCTGCCACATGCCACAAGTCATTAATATAATTCAGTACTGGTGTATGTTCCTTACCACTCACATCCCAAGGCTCCACCCTTCATTCACAAACCGGCACTCGACCATGCCCCAGCTTTCAAAGTTTGATTAAGCAACTAAAAAAAAAATTTGGAGTTAATGGCTTAATTTTGGGTTTGGGATTAATTTTGGGTATTCATTCTTGCTCAGGCTTTAATTGAGCCAGAAGATTGACTGAGATGCATTTCTAAATGGTGGTTTGTTTTTTTTAGGAATGTTTAACACATATTTCACTGTTCTAGTTTTTTTTTCTTTCATTTGTAGTACCACGTTTAAAACAGAAATTAAGTTTTTTGTAATAGTGTGAAATGACTCAGGGAAAAAGTATTGAACACACTTACTGAAATTTATTTAATACTTTGTACAAAAGCCTTTGTTGGTAATGACAGCTTCAAGATGCCTCCTGTATGGAGAAACTAGTTGCATGCATTGCTCAGGAGTGATTTTGACCCATTCTTCCACACAAACAGTCTTCAAATCTTGAAGGTTCCATGGACCTCTTCTATGAACTCTGATCTTTAGTTCTTTCCATAGATTGTCAATTGGATTAAAGGGAGGTGATTGGCTGTGCCATTCTAGCAGTTTTATTTTCTTTCTCTGAAACCAACTGAGAGTTTCCTTGGCTATGTGTTTGGTATTATTGTCTTGCTGAAATGTCCACCCTCGTTTCTGTCATGGTTGGCAAAGTTCCCTGTTGGGCCACTAGGGGGCTTCTAGCAGGGGTTTTTGTTTCTCTGTGCCATGTATGTTTTGTGTTGACATTTTTAGCCCCGCCTGTTCCCGCCTCCGTTCACCTGTCCCTTGTGTTCCCTTGATTATCACCCTTATTTATATTGGTTGTTGTGCCTGTGTTTGTTGCTAGTTCTCGTCTTTAATGTGTGTCTGTTCTGTTCTTTGGATTTGGTTTTATGTTTGGTTTTCTCCCCAGTGTTCCTATGTAAGTGTCTGTTTATTGTTTAATAAACCCGTTTTATGTCTATCCCTGCAATTGGGTCTGATCTCTTTTGCCTGGTACCACCGGCTCATGACAGTTTCATCTTTGTCATCCTTGTAGATGGCAGCAGATTTTTATCAAGAATGTCTGTACATTTTCAATTATATGAAGTTTGCCAGTACCACCATCACACCATGATGTTCCCACCTCCAAACTTAACTTTTGGTATGGTGTTTTTGGGGTCATGTTCAGTGCCATTTGTCCTCCAACAATGTGGTATGTGTTATGGCATCCAAAGTGTTACATTTTGGTCTCAATTTACCAGACTATATTCTCCCAGTATTTCACACGTTTGTCCAAACGTTGAGCAGCAAACTTTAAACGAGCTTCAAAATGCTTTTTCTTTAGCAATGGAGTCTTGCATGGTAAGCATGCATACAGGCCATGGTGGTTGAGTGCATTACTTATTGTTTTCTTTGAAACAATTGTACCTGCTAATTCCAAGTGTCTCTGAAGTAATCCTTGTCTCTTCGACAACTCTTCTGATAATTCACTCTGTCAGAAATCAGAAGGAAAAAAATCTAATCATATATGCAAGCAAGAATAAAAAAAAAATATACCATGTAATGTCAAAGGGAAGGGGTTATTCAGAAGGCTGAACAACTTGCAGTGAAGGCAAAATGCACAATTCATAAGAACACAAGTGCTCAATGTATCATGCTATCTTGGGTTTACAGAGGAACATTATGGCAGTATTGACCGCAAAGTATTCTCAATCTGCATGAATTCTGGTAAACCTGAACAAGATTTACATTTACATTTCTGGCATTTGGCAGATGCTCTTATCCAGAGCGATGTATAAAAGTGCTTTGAAGTCTCTATTAATGAATGCATTAACACTGGTTTTAATGGTTGTTTTTTTTTTTTTAATTGGAGAGGTAACTGAAACTGCATGGAATACAAAAGAAGAGATGGTTAGATGAGACAATGGGAGAGGTGTGAAACACCATCTCTGTGACAACAGCAGACCTGTACCACCACCCCTGCCTGATTCTCATGGTGACTGAGAGAAAACATAGGCAGAGGATAGAGCAGTCTCAGTTAGCGAAAATATCCTACCAAAGCCACCATTTCTGGGCAGTACATAATGCTATCAATTTAAATATTGGATGAAACAAGTACAGTACTACAATTAGCACAAAACAGCCGCAGAAATTCCTGAATATTGTCAGGAAAGGCTGTGACAAGTGGACTGTAGACCTTGTCCATTTGTAATCCTGATACTCCTTATCCCTAAAGTGTGTGCCATCCATGTAATTGCTATATTTACCTATGGTCACACCAGAAGCCAGCACCTCATCAAGGACTGCCTTTTTATTTAACAACTTATACAAATGTTGCAGAATTGGTCTGTACACATAATATTGATTACTGCCATCAATGCTGTATTCAACAGGCATGACAACTGGAAATTATTTCATGAAGTATGAGGCTCTCCTATTGGCTATGGAAAGATGACCTTCATTTGTACAGTGTAACAGCACATTGCTGTCAATAACTGCCCTGACAAGCTTTTTCACAACTGGGCTGTCTCCCTCACCATAGTGTTTCACAATAACCTAGAAATATTGTGCTATTTAATAGAGGCTTAGATAATAAATCAATCTGATTCAACTGTTGGATAATTTCTTGTGTTGTGCTATTGGAAATATGCAAAATTGTCCGCATTTTCAGAAAAAGGGGTGTCAAATTGTGTTCCCATTTTTGTTTTGTTATTCAAATTAATGTGTTCCTCTGCTATATTAGATTTATCTTCACTGCCTGAGCTGTAAATGAGCGGATGTGTTGGACCTTCATCTGTGTGACTAAATGGAGTACTTGACACAAAGCCCAGTTTAAAATGCTCATGGCAGTGGTGCTGATGTGCCTTACTTTTATGGGCATTAAATGTAGAGTACACACATGTATCAAATGTGAACTGTCTTTGAAAGGATACTGAACTTTTTCATTATTCGTCAAATGAGTACTCAAATGGGCAAAACTCTGACTTACTGCATTTCATAAGTCACAAACATGGCACTTGTAACATACCTGTTAGAATTTTGGGGTTCACTCGGAGAAGAAGCCTGAGTCGTGCTGCTGCCACTGCCTCTACTGATATCAGGGAAGTTTTCTGCCAAAGAACCACACAGACAGTGATTGAATGGCAAATCTCTTTGAAATGTACTGAGATGAACATGGATTATTTATGCAGAAGAAACGTGTAATATTAAGTATACAAAAGATGTCAGCAGAAACAGACATGGTGGTCGACGTGTTCACTGGCGGGTTGGCGAGTTTATTATGAAAATGGTTATCTAAATAACTGTTAGCGAGTGTCTGTGTTTGGCACATGTTCATCAAAACAGAACAGAAAGAATTTTCTAGAACAAAACAAAGTACATCACGATCATAAGATGAGGTCATAAACAAATAGTATCACACAGTCAGCCAAGGGCCACAGTTAGCCCAGGGCAGAGCATGCCGATATTCAAAATATATAAAATATATTCAATACCAGAGCACGTCCAGGCCTACATGATTTTTGATAAATGTACTTTTAAAGCATTGAAACACTTAAAGTGCATGGACACTCTAAATGGAGGCATGGTAAAGGAACAATTGATTATGTTCCATGGCTTATGTGATAGTGCTTAAGAAGTTGTGCCCTCTTTTCAGATGTGTAAGTGCAGAGCTTACATTTCCACTGTATGACAGATCATCAACACACAGTCTGTATAAAAAAGAAAAAAATGTACCCTTTCATTTTAGATTGGTTAAACAAACATGAAAATCAGATGAATAGATCAGTGTTTCTTCAAAGTGCACATTATATTTAGTTGAGCAATCCATACTTATTTTAAAAATAAGACAGTTAAAACTTACAAATTAACACATTATTAAATAACTTTTATTGCTGTTTATACCATGGTCTATCAAAATACTACCTAATCTTGCAGCAAAGATCTGTGCTAGTAGATTTACAGTATTAGTCTGTAAATGAACCAAATTAGCTTACTCAAGTAATCTCAAGTTTACTTAAACTCAAGTAAAAACTCGCTGACAGAAACCCTCAAAATGGTCGTCTTTTTTGAGGCGGCCTGCAAATTACTGTAAACTGTACCATAATATCAAAATAAATGTGCACACTATTATTGTCGCCACTGGCTTGACTAGTCTATATTCTTTCACGTTTTTTGCAGCATGTAGAGTTAAAAATGGTTATTCTAAAAGAACCTGTCTGAAGACACAGTGGTCTGTTGCAGTCATCTGTACTCATCTGTCTGGATTTCCCTCTCTTTAGAGTAAATGCGGCCTTTGTCTGTCTGTCTTGCCACACTTGTTCAAAAGTAAACACAGCCTGAGTACACACGCACATGGTACCCTAAATGCTGCAGAATATTATTCCCACACAATAATACTAATTCCCTTACAATCATAAAGCAATTTATTTGACACTTTTTTGGTGAGTTGTTAATGCATGTAATGGATTTCAAAGCACACATGAGCAAACATTAATTCAAAGTACTCGGGTACTTGTGGCGATCCATAGTTGCCTAAGTTGTGCGAACATGGGCTACTATGGGCTAATAAGTACCACAAAATAGCATGTATCTACCAAAGTCTGGAAAATGTCACACTAATTAAGGCTAGCAAATAACTTTATAAAAGGATGTTTAAACTATAAGAGTGCCTTGAATTTGTTGAAGGAAACTCGCGCCACAGTTAGCATCTCTTGTTCCAAATCCTCAATCCACTTGCTATAACAAGGTGTGGGGGAGGGAAAATTGTGCTCTAGTGCACATGCGTAATAGAAAGACTTGCCCATTTTGAGTCATTGTTAAATTATCTTAGTAATGTCAACTGTTTGTTCTAACATTTTACCAATAATTAAAAAAATTTAGTAAACTCAAGGTTTGTTTAAAATCAAGTAAATGTACTAGAGTTTTTATAGTAAGATTTACATTTACATTACAATTACATTTCTGGCATTTGTCAGACTCTTTTATCCAGAGCAATGTACAAGAGTGCTTTGAAATCTGGTTCAATAAGTCGCAGACTTAGGATACCGTCAGCCTACTTCTTTCTTTTTTTTTTCCTCTTTAAATCAATACATAAAACAAAACGGAAAAACAGGAGCTTGTTTATGTGCTTCAGGAAGAGGTAGGTCTTCCTCTGTCCTTTAAAGACAGTCCATGACTCAGCTGTATGGACACCTAGGAGAAGTTCATTCCACCACCTTGGTGCCAGAACAGAGAAGAGTCTAGATGTGTACCTATCTTGTACAGTGAGAGTTGGTGGGACCAGTTGAGCAGTGCTAGTAGATTGGAGGGAGAGAGGTTCAGTGTGAGGAGTAATAAGAGCTTTGAGGTAAGAGGGTGCTGGTCCATTCTTGGCTTTGTAGGCAAGTGTCAGTGTTTTGAATCTGATTTGTGCAACCTACTGGAAGCAAGTGGAAGGAATGTAGCAGTGGGGTGGTGCAGAAGAACTTAGGCAGGTTAAAAACCAAGTCACACAGCTGTATTTTGGATCATTTGTAGTTGATGAATTGCATTCAGAGGTAGACCTGCCAGTAGAGAGTTGTAGTAGTCCAGTCTCGAAATGACAAGAGACTGAACAAGCACCTGAGCAGCCTGTGTGGATAGAAATAGCCAAATCCTTCTGATGTTGTACAGAAGAAACCAACATGAGCATGTGACATTGGTAACATGGGAAGAAAAGGACAGTTGATTGTCTGTGGTTACCCCAAGGTTGCGAACAATGGCTGAAGGGTAGATCAGGGAGTTGTTTAGAGATATCACAAGATCCTGGACTGGGGATGGATCATCTGGAATGACCAGCAGTTCAGTTTTGCTAGGATTGAGTTTCAACTGATGAGCCGGCATCCACGATGATCTGTCCACCAGTCATGCTGAGATCTGAGCACAAGCCGTGGTATCTAAGGGAAGGAAGGAGAAGATAAGTTGGGTGTCATCAGCATAGCAGTGGTAAGAGAACCCATGTGAGGATATAACTTTGCTAAGAGAGTGAGTATAGAGGGAGAAAAGGAGGGGACTAAGTATTGAGCCTTGTGGGACACCAGTGGAGAGTCTGCAAGAGACAGACGTGATTATAAACAATGCATTCAAGAATTTTAGAAAGAAAGGAGAGAAGTGATACCGGTCTGTAGTTGCTGATGTCTGGGGGATCCAGAACAGGTTTCTTCAGTATGGGGATAACCCTTTATTTTACAGTGCATGTTTTCTAACACTAAGGTGGCGACGATCTTGAGAGAGCTCTTTGGTTCTACCCATCATGAGATGTTTCTTGTGTGACACCTTGGTAAAGAGACACCTTTTTATAGGCCATTAGTTGGTACTGAATCAGCTGATATTAATTTGCACTGACAAGGGGCAGGATTGCTGATTTATTTCAGCTGGTGTCTTGGCTTTCCATACCTATTTGCATCTCCCTTTCTTCATGTGTTATGAAGCAAACATATATGGTTTGCTTTCTTTGCATGTGTGGATTGCATGGGTTGTTACCAACGTCTGTTGAAAATTTCATGTCAATAGAAATGGTGAAAAATTGTGACGTGCTCAATACTTATTT
This sequence comes from Hemibagrus guttatus, assembly GCA_033459395.1. NCBI lineage: Eukaryota > Metazoa > Chordata > Actinopteri > Siluriformes > Bagridae > Hemibagrus > Hemibagrus guttatus. The sequence goes on from JAUCMX010000004.1 coordinate 18,611,475, forward strand.
TACCAACTGTATTCATGGTTCATTATTACAGGAATAAAAACAGTGCTTAAAAAATCGTCAAAAATGTCAAAATTCTTTGTAAAATTTAGAATATATAGATCAAGTAAATCACAGTAGAAAACCACCACAAAATTGCAAGTAACAATTTATAATTTATTTGTTGCAGAAGCAGAATTACCAAAGATAAAAAAATAAACACAACTTCTTAAGATGTTGTCCAATTAAATTTTATGGCAAAAACACCTAAACAGGTTATGAACCATATGTCATCACTGCAAATGTTAGCCATACAGGGGCACTATGCCAGAAAAACAGAGGCAAAAATATTCAAATGCCTAAAACCTCAGAACCAAATCAGATCTTTCAACAAAATTTCTTGGAAATCATCTCAGTAAATGACCCTAGCCGTGAAACCATGAAACCTTTTTAGGCCATCTTGATATTATTGTTGTTTTAATGGCAGAGCATTCAAGCCCTAACTGGTAAAAACTGGAACCTACCTAGATCATAGTCCAAGGTACCCATGCACCAAATTTTGAGCCAATCCATCAATCCCTCTATAGTGCCATAAACAGGCCATTTCAGAATGTGTTTTTGGTTATAATTGTTGAACTGTTTGTCCTAGAGTTGTTTTTGTCTTACAGTTGTTTTTGACAAATCTTTTGCACACTAGTCTTATCACCACTGAAGTTGGTACATATCATTTACAGAGGGTTCTGACCACAATGTATTCAGAATTTATTCAACTTATTAAGAATTTTGCCAGGACATATAATACTGTCACTGTCCTCCAATAAAAGTCTATGGTAAAGACACCAAAAGAGGAAGTGAGTCATATCTCAGAGGAGTGCTTTGTTGGAGTGATGCCAGTCTTGGAACACATTGTTGGTATTAGCAAATGTGGGCATGTACCCACAATTTCATGAATGCCAAGAAGATATTCACTACCAGATTACTCTGGCATCAAAACAGATATTTCAGCAACATTTTATATGCTTCATATTAGTTAAGAATCCTCTCTGGGAACTTGTGAAATACTGTGGAAAACATGTTACTCTGTTTTAGAAGGGTCAAATTATTGGTCTGCATCAAGTAAAGAAAACAATTAAGGTGATTGCTGAAACTACTAAAATTGGTGAAGAACTGTCTAACACATTATTAACACCTGGAAGAATAGTGGTGAACCACCATCGTTGAGGAAGAAATTTGCTCAGAAAAAAATCAAGTAATGAATAAATAGTAACGAAAAAAAAATTAATAATTGTCACTCTAGGTCACTTAAACCTTTTGTGAAATCAATCATAAAGAAAACAGCAGAACTCAAAGCTATGTGAAATTAATAGCATTTCTACACGCACAGTGTGAAGAGAACTCAAGGTATTGGGACTAAACAGCTGTGCAGCCTTAAGAAAACCAATTATCAGTGAGGGTAATTGAAAAATAAAGGATTCAGTTTTTGAGGGAGCATAAAGATTGGACTCTGGAGCAATGGAAAAGGGTCATGCTGTCTGATGATTCCAGATTTACCCTGTTCCAGAGTCATTGGCATATGAGGGTATAAAGAGAAGCAGATAAAGTGATGCCCTCATAATGCCTGGTGCCCACCAAACTAGCCTGTGGGGACAGTGCTATGATCTGGGGTTGCTTCAGTTGGGCAGGACTAGGTGCAGCAATATTATGTGTCCAAAAAATTAGGTCACCTGATTATTTGAATATACTAAGTGACCAGGCTGTTCCATTAATGTTTTTTTTTTCACCTAGTGGCACAGGCATATTCCAAGATGACAATGCCAGGACTCATCTGTCTCAAATTGCGAAAGAGTGGTTCAGGGAGCATGAGACATCATTTTCACAAATGGATTGGCCACCACAGAGTTCAGACCTTAATCCCACTGAGAATCTTTAGGATGTGCTAGAGTAGACTTTTCTCAGTGGTCTGACTCTCCCATCATCAATACAAGATCTTTGTAAATGACATTGCATAAGCTTAAATGATGTCACAGCAAATTCATCCTGTAATTAAAGCAAAAGGTAGTCCAACAAACTAATAGTGTGTTACTTTTTTTCGCCAGGCAGTGTATAATTCACAAAATTTCTGTTTGTACATACATGGAGACTTGAGTTTGCTACTGATAGATGTAGTGAAACTAGTAGTCCAACAGTGATCAAAATCTTGACTAGGAATTTTTGGTATCGCTTTACTGTCTCCAGGAACAATGCATTTCACCAAACAAATGAGTATAATTCTGTTTATGTTCATTTCTGTTGTTCAGATTGTTTTTTACTTGCAGTCAACATTTAAATAAACATAAAAAACTGTCATCAGGCACTATGAATGCAACAAAAAAACGTGAACAAGAAGAATCTCCACTAATGATAAATATTACTTTATGACATGGCTGTTAATAACATTTTATTTATCTTTGTGTTAATTAGATTTAAATGTACTTATAGAAGAAAACAGCCATTGCTTTGCAAGTCATATTCTCACATATATGAAAAGCACCAGAAGCTAGACCAGGATCATGGTTCTGGTTTCACACATTTGGTCTATAAGACCAAGATCGCGTGCACAATGCGAGGCTCAGCGTCTCCCCAGATTTCGCAATTTAGTAGTTATTTCTCTACTATTTGCAAGTTTATTCACTCAGAATAGCCTTGCGTATATCTCATATAGCCGACAAGCATTGTTGGACATTGGTCATAATTGGATAGATGGTAATTTACCGATCTTTTCAACTCCCTTGGGAAATCGCCCAGCTCACCCAGCAGAGAGAGCGCAGCGCTGTCACTGCGAGCGTAAACAAAGATGGGGTTAAGGCAAGGAGGTGCCAGAGTGAGGATAAAGCTAAACCCTCATTAAACATCGCTCCCAAGCATCTTTCTTGCAAATGTACGATCTCTGATGAATAAAATGGACGAACTGCGATTTTGGATATCAATGCAAAAATGGATCAAAGAATGTAATGTCATTATATTTATGGAAACATGGCTTAACAACAACATTCCCAAGGGTGGAGGTCTGCACATATATGTTAACAAGTCATGGTGTGCAGACTCGACTGTAATTGAAAGTCATTGCTCAGTTCATCTCGAGTATTTGATGATTAAATTTTATCTGTCAAGAGAATTCTCAGCCATTGTTGTGACTGCAGCATACATCCCTCCGGATGCTATGGAAGAACTGCATGCAGCTATCAGCAAGCAACAGGATGCACATTCTGGTGGAGCTATTATTGTTGCTGGGGACTTCAACCACTCCAACTTAAGATCTGTACTCCCCAAATTTCATCAGCATGTTTCCTGCACTACTAGAGGGGACAACACACTGGACCAGGTTTACACTAACATTGCTGAGGCATACAGGGTTATTTCCTTCCCCTACTTTGGTCAGTCTGATCACCTCTTTTTGTTCATGCTACCCAAATACATTTTACATTACATTTCTGCGTCACCATTGTCAAACACGTGAAACGCTTTCCTAATCAGAAGCCATGGATGAACTTTGAGGTACACCTCTTGCTGAAAGGGAGAGATGCTGCTTTTAAATCTGGCAATGCAGAGTACTGTAGCAAAGCCAGGGCCAACCTGAAAAGGGGCATTAGGAAAGCCAGCTATGCACATAAACCGGGCATCGAGGAGCACTTCCACAGCAACTCCGACCCCATATGCATGTGCAAAGGCATCCAGGCCATCACTAACCACAAACCTACAATACAGTCTCTACCAACCATTGCTGGTTGGTAGAGACTGTATTGTAGGTTTGTTTCCTCCCAGATGAGCTCAACCACTTCTTTGCTCACTTTGACCAAGGTGTTACAAATCACACCACAAATGGTGACTCCTCCACGGTTGTTCATCCAATATCACTCTCCACAACAGAGGTACACTCAGCACTGAGCAGAGTAGATCCATGTAAGTAAGCTGGTGCTGATGGCATACCTGGGCGTGTGCTCAGGATTTGTGCTGACCACCTGGCACAAGTCTTCACTGACATTTTCAACCTGTCACTGTTCCCACATGCCTGAAGACTACAACTATTATACCAGTGCCCAAGCATTCTTCTGCACAGTGTCTGAACGATTTCCGCCATGTTGCAATCACTCCTACTGTTATGAAGTGCTTTGAGAAACTGGTTCTGAGTTACCTCATAGCGAGTCTCCCACCTACACTGGACCCACAACAGTTTGCTTACCATCTGAATAGGACACCAGAGGATGCCATTTCCGCTGCTCTTCAACTAGCTCTCACCCACGTGGACAATAACAATACATACATTAGAATGTTGTTCATTGACTTTAGCTCTGCTTTTAATACAGTCATTCCTAGTAAACTGATCGCTAAGCTAAGTGAGTGACCTGGGTATCTGCACATTTTGTATGCAGTTGGATTATGGACTTCCTAACAAATAGACCTCAGTTTGTAAGGTTGTGTAATCACATATCCTTAACCCTCATCCTGAACACTGGCATCCCACAAGGTTGTGTGCTGAGCCCACTGCTCTACTACCTGTTAACCCATGACTGTGTTCTGCAGCATAACTCCAACATCTTCATCAAATATGCAGAAGATACCACAGTTGTTGGTTGAATCAGCAACAATGATGAATCGGCCTACAGGATCCAAAGCCTGTCAGCATGGTGTTCCATGAACAACCTTACCCTCAATGCCACGAAGACCAAAGAGCTCATTGTGGACTTCTGGAAATCTAACAGCAGCAGAAACTCTGACACTGTGAGTGTCTGATAATTTGTTAACTTCACATTTAATTTACTGATTTTGAAAAAACATAAAATATCCACAGTAAAATATGAAAAAAGTAGCCTAATAATGGACACAAATAATAGTAATGCAGCCATATGAATGTCCAGTTATATGTTATTGCATGAGTGTAATGCATTGGAACATTATTTTAGGTGCTTTGTAAATGCACAACCTTCGGCACAAGATAATAAATATTTACTAAGTAAAACAAAACAGTACTGTGAGTGCTTGAGCTGTATAATGCGCTTAAGAGATGCTATTCTCCAAAGCATATTGTACATTTAATTTGAAATATTCTGTAAACAGAATCAGGTCAGCGTGATCTTTATGTATCTGTCTTGTAGCTGATTGTATTGTTTACACAAGGATGCATACATGCACTTTATGTTAAAAGGTTAATTTTTGTTTCATTTCTCTGTGTATTGTATTAGCTATATATGTTTAAAGTGTGTTTAAATAAAAGCCTCTTGACTTGACTTGATTTATGCAGTTATTCCATCAATCATGTGGCAGAAGCATAGTGTATAAAATCATGTACATACAGGTCAAGACCATCAGTTAAAGTTCATATCAAACATCAGAATGGGCAAAATGGGTACATTCTGTGACATAACAGTGGCATGGCTGTTAGTGCCACATGAATTTTTTTTTTAACATTTTACATAAAACTGCAGATAATTTATCAGGGTAAATACAAAATATTCACCTTGCGATGAGACTAATGTGACTGTTGTCTTGTATTCTGTTTGCAGGTTTCTTTGAGGTGCTGTAATCACATGAAGGCTGAAATGAGACTGCATGATCTTGGAGAATTATCTGTTTGTAGATGGATACTCGGTTGAATTCTAAGCTCAAGCATTTGATCATCATCTTCATCATCAATAAACAGCTCTGCCATTCAGTGCAGTAGTACTGGGATTCAGAAAAAGAACCTTTCAGGAAAGAAGGAATGTTATTTGTGCATTCCTTAAACACCTGAATGTTCATGAAGGTAGTAAATTTAGCAAGAAGCGACATAAGGATGGAAAGTGTGGCATGGCACTCTTTCTCAGCCTGTTCCCTTTTCCTCTTGACCGTCAACATTTTCATGACTGTTTCAGTGCTAAGAGCTGAGGAAGATGTTACACCACGGCTAAGCTTTGTATATGGTAAGAACAACACACAGACACAGGTGCAAGTGATATCACAAGTGATACTGCTTGCACTATTGCCTACAGTGTATATCTATAACATATCTGAAATAAGTTACAAATGTTGAGCAGAATTTCAATATCTAGATGGACTGTGAGATGTCCCTAAAGTTGCTGTTCTTGGACCTGCTTTCTGTGACTGCAAAACTTGCTCTTACGCTTAATGAACAAAGCAAAGGGGACCATATATCCTTAGTTGCTAACAGTTCTGTTAGCTTTTCAGCAGTAAATGATGGTAAGCAAGGCATGGTGTAGCAGATGGTGAAGCAGACATCTGTGCTTTCTTGTGGTACACAGAGAAACATAGTAAACATGTCAGCTTTTGTCCATAAAGAAATAGTTAGTCTTTCATGTTTAAAGACTGCAACATAGACTGCAATAACGCCTGGTGTAAGATTTAAATCATATTTTTGTTGACATTATAAAAATGTTATGTTATATAACAAAAAAGGATTGTTGGACATTGTTGTAAAAACAGTTTAACTCACAGTCTGTACAGTTACAATACAGTACAATAGAGAGAACAGGTTTTACTACAATTTTTGTATAAAAATTGTATAACTGTATATCTGTCTAATTTCGAAGAGATGCAGAAACCAAAACACTGTTATGAAATATCATTTATTGCTAAATATATCTAATATAAAAATATCTAAACATTTCTTGTTTCCTATCTTGTCTACCTCAGTGACAGCAATAGTGACAACACTGAAAATATTAGTGAGATTAGCTCAAAAAAATGCTGTTAACAATAGTTAAATTGAAACAAAGTCTAGTAAAAACTATTACTCTCATAAAAAAGTACATTTAACTAGAAGTTAAATTAATCAGTTTTTAATTAGTAAATTTTACTCACACTTAAGCTATAGTAGTGGCCAAAAATGATGTATTCGCTATTTTAGAGTGCTAATACCAAGCAGATTGCTGCTTATGGCTTTATTTATTGCAATTATTAAACCAATTAGTCCAATCTTAGTCCAGTGTGTTTTGCTTCTGGGATTTGTAATGTTAATGGTGATTCAATAACTAAGAGGATAAAAGATGATATGAGATCACAGATTGCTAATTTTATTTAATAGCTGATGGCATTAGCCTGATTAGCTTTATGACTTACAAATTTTACAACATATGTGAAAATTCTTAATGCCAGCAGTGACCATTACAGTCACCAAAAATTAAGCAAGTGTAATCCACTCTTCACTAGGACAGATATGCCCCATAATCCTATTGGGATATTACAATGTCTACATAGTTTAGAATAATATCATCTTTGTTGATGGAACTGCCACATTGTGGATATAAGTAACTCCATAGACAAGTGACTACACTACACAAATACAGGTAAAAGCCTTTAGAATTGAAATTTCTCTGAAACAGGACAATTATTGTTCATAGGCCTATAGGAGGCTGCATTTTGTTTACCCATAGAATTGTTTAGTGTAGATTCTTAGATTTCAGTGACCTTAAATGAATTCTGGTGCTCTTTTCAAGCCATCCTATTCTGTGTTAGACAGGTTGGACAAAAAAAAAAAATCAACATTATACTGTCAAAATATCCACCCACATAATCATGCATCAAAAAAGAGCAAAAACATGGGATTTATGCATGTCTGCACAGGCTTCCCGGTTTCTGAGAAGTATAAATCCTTTCTATTGAAAAACAAGTCAGATAGTATTTCATGATCTACATCTAGTTTTTCTTTGGGCTGTCTCTTTTATCTTGGTGTAAGCCTGAGGAATATTTCTTTTTGTTGATTGCTTTTTGTCAGTGGGCTGTTTGAGTGTTTGTTTAGGCCTTTTGGCATGAGTAGAATTTTATCCTCATGGATGTAAGGACTTACAAATGGAAATCTTGTCTAAGTATGTCACATACTCTTGTGATCATGTATACAGCTTTGGACCTGCAGACCTCACCTTAACATGAATGTACAGTCCCATCAAAAACTATTGGAATAGCAAAGCCAGTACATTTGTTTTGCTGTAGACCGACATTTGAGAAAAGGCATTTTGGTTTGAGATTTAAAAATGAATATTTTCAGTTCAGTTTAATGTATAGCACGTTTAACAATGGGCATTGTCTCAAAGCAGCTTTACAGAAGTATAAAAACATATAATAAAAACTAAAAGTTTAAAGTTAAGTTACTATTTATGCCTAACATTTATCCCTAATAAGCAAGCCTGAGGTAATGTTGGCAAGGAAAAAATCCTTGAGATGATATGAGGAAGAAACCTTGAGAGGAACCAGGCTCAGAAGGGAACCCATCCTCATTTGGGAAGCAATGGACAGCAATAGTGTTTATAGTCATAATAATAAGTTTATAGTCACATGGAATTGTGCAATCAAGAGCTCCTGAGAAACTAATAGGTCAGTGTAGTTTCTGATTTCATTATCCTTCTTGCCAAAAGCTGACTGATGCAAAGGCAGTTCAAATGGCTGTCCATGCAGATCTATCCCCAGCATCAATGATACTTATCAAAAGTAAAATTAACATTAACCATGAAGGAAGAGTTACTAAACATCCTGCAGCTCAAAACTGTATGTGCTGAATGATTACGTACCTTTGTATGCAGAGTGAGACAATATTTACATGTGCCAAGTACAGAGTCCCTTGAAAACATTACAAGTTCATTTTGATAACTGCTGTACATGTATGTGTGTGTGTGTGGGGCATGTGTCATTGCATCTAAGGGTGGGGAGGAAGCATACATATCAAATAGTATCTAACAGTTTAATTACAGATAATATAAAAAGCAAATAACAATAATAATAATAAGCATTACATTAACATTGGGAAATGGGTGGAGGACATTGAAGAGGGCTAGTACAAATAATAATATTAATAATAATAGTATTAAATTATAAATTAATAAACATTTAATAATTATTAGGGTAGCCTCTGATCCCTCCATGGCTATAACATACTGTAACTTAATCCTCCGCCAAAGTCACACCACAACGGCCTCTGATTCCTCCACGGCAAAAACATACCATATCTTAATCCCACCCATGTCACGCCACAACAGGAGACTCAGGGAAAGATGCTGTGGAGCAAAAGGGCCCCAACCCCCCCATCTCCCAAAACACCAACCACCCATGGCCACTACCTACATGCCATGCTTACCTTATATTATTTATTTATTAATTTACTTATGTTTTAATATGTATATGTGTATATGTCTCAACTAGTTTGTGATGCATTAAAAAAGTGAGACATGTAGAGCAGCCCAAGGCAGAGACCCAGCTCACCCACACAGTATTTTTTTTAACCTACTCGTATAGTTAAGCATTTTAATAAATGTGTGGGTATTCAAGTTAATATGCAATGTATGAACAGAGCGAGGCATGCAAGCCAGAACCAGCAAGGGCAAGAGGTCCCGGAAGAGAGAGCTAATGGAGACAGCTGGGAGACACAAGCCCCTAGTCCCACCTCACATCCACCCACCTTTATTGCATTTCAATAAATTAGAATGCCGTGGAAAAGTTCATTTATTTCAGTAATTCAGAGAGAGTTGAGATTGATGAATTGGTGGGTTTTTGTTAAATGTGAGCCAAAATAATCACAATTAAAAGAACCAAAGACTTAAACTACTTCAGTCTGTGTGCATTGAATTTATTTAATACACGAGTTTCACAATTTGAGTATAAATGAACTTTTCAACGACATTCAAATTTATTGAGATGCACCTGTATATTTCAATTCCTCTACACCAGATACAGACCTGGATGTCACAGCCTACTGGGGACCAGAGGCCAAAAATAAAGAGAAGAAAACACATATAACAATATACTGTGTGTGTGTGTGTGTGTGTGTGTGTGTGTGTGTGTGTATGTGTATGTATATTATATATATATATATATATATATATATATATATATATATATATATATATATATATATATATATTAACACACATATATATATATATATATATATATATATATATATATATATATATATATATATATATATATATATATATATATTTACACACATATATATATATACACACACACACACACACACACACAAAAGTATATATATATATATATATATATATATATATATATATATATATATATATATATATATATATATATATATATAAAACCACTAAGCCACTGTGCCCCCCTACACAGACACACACACATATACATTTTATATATATATGTATATATATATTGTGGTTGTGCTTTGGTACCTCTTTCCAGATTGCAGGAGGATGAAGAGTGTGTGTGAGGGGTGTGTGGGGTCATCCACAATGTTGTTGGCTTTGTGAATACAGCGTGTGGTATAAATGTCCGTAATAGAGGGAAGAGAGACTCCAATGATCTTTTCAGCTGTCCTCACTATCCGCTGCAGGGTCTTGCGATCCGAGACGGTGCAATTCCCGAACCAGGCGGTGATCAGGGTGCACTCAATGGTCCCTCTGTAGAAGGTGGCCAGGATGGGAGGTGGAAGATGAGCCTTCCTCAGCCTTTGCAGGAAGTAGAGATGCTGCTGGGCTTTCTTGGTGATGGAGCCGGTGTTGAGTGACCAGGTGAGGTCCTCCTCCTGGGGAATGGTCACTCTGTGCTCTCCTAAAGTCAACAACCATCTATTTCATTTTTTCAAGTTCAGAGACAGGTTGTTGGCTTTACACCAGGCTGCACCTCCTCTCTGTATGCTGACTCGTTGTTCTTGCTGATGAGACCCACCACGGTCATGTCATCGGCGAACTTGATGATGTGGTTGGAGCATGGACTCATGGAGGTCATGAGTCAGCAGAGTGAACACCAGTGGACTGAGCACACAGCCCTGAGGAGCTCCAGTGTTCAGTGTGGTGGTGCTGGAGATGCTGTTCCCGATCCAGACTGACTGAGGTCTCTCAGTAAGGAAGTCCAGGATCCAGTTGTAGAGGGAGGTGTTGGTGCCCAGCAAACTCAGCTTCTCGATCAGGTGCTGAGGAATGATTGTGTTGAATGCTGAACTGAAGTCGATGAACAGCATTGCGTACATAAGTGTCTCTATTGTCCAGGTGTGTGAGGGCTAGATGGATGGTTGTGCTGATGGCATTGTCTGTGGAGCAATTTGGACGATATGCAAACTGCATGGGGTCTAGTGAAGTGCCTCTCGAAGCACTTCATGATGATGAGTGTGAGTGCAACAGGACGATAGTCATTGAGACAGGACACTGGAGACTTCTTCGGCACAGGAATGATGGTGGTGGTCTTTAGGCACGTTGGGACGATGGCGCTGCATAGGTAGAAGATGTCAGTGAAGACATCTGCTAGCTGTTCTGCACATTCACTGAGCACTCTGTCAGGAATGTTGTCTGGTCCAGCAGCTTTCCGTGGGTTAACTCTGCATAGAGAGTTTTTCTCACGTCGGCTGTGGTGAGACAGAGCACCTGGTCCTCTGGAGGAGGGATGGTCTTCCTCGCTCTCACATCATTCTGTGCCTCAAACCGAAGCTGTTCAGTGCAACTGGAGGTGAAGCTGGCCTGTAGGACTGGATACCTTGCCACATGCGCCGAGTGTCACCGCTGCTCTGAAAGTTGCACGAGTTTCACAAGCTTGCCAGAGGGATCAGTAGAGGTGCAGTCAATGGTGTACAGGGAGAAGAGCAGTGGGGAGAAGATGCAACCCTGGGGGGCGCCAGTCCTGGTGGTGCGGCTGTTTGACATGAATTTCCCCAGTTTCACTAGATGTTGCTCGTTTGTCAGAAAGCTGGTGATCCACTGACAGATAGATCTAGGAACAGAGAGCTGGGTTAGTTTGGTCTAGAGGAGTTTTGGGATGATTGTGTTGAAGGCCGAACTTAAGTCCACGAACAGGATCTTCACATAAGTCCCTGATTTATCCAGATGCTGTAGAATGAAGTGCAGTCCCATGTTGACTGCATCATCCACAGACCTGTTTGCTTGGTAAGCAAACTGCAGGGACAGGACCCAGTAAGGGTCCAGTGATGTTCTTCAGATAAGCCAACACATTCATTTTTTGTATTTCAAACTACTTCATGACCACAGACGTTAAAGCAACAGGTCTTTGGTCATTAAGTCCTGTTATCTTGGATTTCTTTGGGACGGGGATGATGGCGGAACATTTGAAGCAGGCAGGGACTTCACACAGCTCCAGTGATCTATTGAAGATCTGTGAAAAGATGGAGGCCATCTGATCAGCATAGGTTTTCAGACAGGCTAGTGTGACACCATCTGGGCCTTGTGCTTTTCTTCTCTTCTGCTTCAGGAAGACCTGATGCACATCATCTTCACTGATCCGAAGTGCAGGAGGGTGGGAGAGGGGAGTCGCTGGAGGTGTTAACAGTTGTGTAGAGAGATGTTCAGATTGGGCGTGTGGTGTTAGACCGTGAGTTTCAAATCTACAGTAAAACTCATTCAGGTCTTCAGCAAGTTGTTGATTCGCCTCAGTGTTGGGGGACGGTGTCTTGTAGTTTGTAATGTCTTTCAGGCCTTTCCACATTGAAGCAGGGTCGTTGGAAGAAAACTGGTTTTCCAGCTTTTTAGCATAGCTCCTCTTAGCCAGCCTAATCTCCTTATTCAATTCAATTTATTTGTATAGCGCCTTTTACAATGGACATTGTCTCAAAGCAGCTTTACAAAAATAGAGAACCAGAAAGTAGAGGGAAAAAAAGAATCATTAAATTATTAAACTATTTTATCCCTATTTATCCCAATTTATCCCTAATGAGCAAGCCTGTGGTGACGGTGGCAAGGAAAAACTCCCTGTGATGATATGAGGCAGAAACCTTGAGAGGATCCAGACTCAGAAGGGAACCCATCCTCATTTGGGTGACACTAGACAGTAAATAATGTAAATAGTGTCCTTTCTACAACAGCAACCAAAGGCCCAAGAGGAACTATTAGGTCAATGTAGTTTCTGAGTTCATTATAGACACTAATTCCTTGCTGTCAAAGCTGACAGATGTAACAGCAGATCTGTGACAGTGTTATAGTCCCCAAGTGGCTCTGTCCAGGGCTGTCTCCTGGTCACAGGCTTTCCACACAGATCCATCCACAGCATCAGTGAGCACCACCAAGTGAAGAGACTCCGACCAGGGGTAGAGCGTGTGGTCACACTGGAAACTCTGAACACTGGGAGCTCGGGAGTGGGACGTATAGCTCGACAGAGAAAGACAGAGAGAGAGAAAAAGATATTAAGTATGCTTGTGATCATGTGATTCATTCAGTGTGTTTCTGGCCTGATTTATATAAGGGGTGTAATTCTACTGTATTACTATGAAATGAACTGGATAATCTTTCCATCGAGATATAATTAATTAGTAGATTCTTACAGAATCCAATATGTTTGCAATTTTTTGATCTTCAGTGCATGATGATAATTTTTTGGCAATAGTGCGAATAGGAGTAACTGACTGTTTATATTGTCTAACTTTTTTATGGATATATTGCCTAGTAAACAAAGCGATGGAGAAATTGGGATGTGATATCCCATTGTGATGGATAGTGAATCAATGACATTTTCTCAGAAATTTTTAATTGGCATACAATACCGAAAGGAATGAACATATGTGTCTGGGTTATTTTGAGTGCAATGTGAACATGTTTCTGAAGTGAATCCCATTTAAAAAAAATCTGGCCGGTTAGGTGAAATCTGTGAAGTACCTTACACTGCATCAGTTGCAGGTTGCCATTTTTTGTCATAGAATAGATATTTTTGCAGATTTGTGTCCAGACATTGGCGTCAGGAGCAATAGATAGGTCTGATTCCCATTTATCATGTGGTAAACTTAATGTGTTGTCTGATTTTAGTATTATTCTGTATATTTTGGAGAGTAATTTTTTGAGGATGACATTAATTAACTCTGAGATTAAAAGTGGAAGGTCTAGATTAATTTTTCAATTCAATTTATTTGTATAGCACTTTTAACAATGAATATTGTGTCAAAGTTTAAATTAAAGTTACTATTTTATCCCTAATGAGCAAGTCTGTGGCGATGGTGGCAAGGAAAAACTCCCTGTGATGATATGAGGAAGAAACCTTGAGAGGAACCAGGCTCAGAAGGGAACCCATCCTCATTTGGGTGACACTGGACAGTAAATAATGTAAATGTAACTAAATAATGTCCTTTCTACAACAGCAGCCAAGGGCTTATGGGGAACTATTAGGTCAGTGTAGTTTCTGAGCTCATTATAAGCACTAATTTCTTGCTGTCGCAAGCTGACAGATGTAATGGCAGATCCGTGAAGTTGTGATTGTAACCAAGTAGCTCTGTCCACGGCTGTCTCCTGGTCACAGGCTGTCCACACAGATCCATCCACAGCATCAGTGAGCACCACCAAGCGATGAGACTCCGACCAGGGGTAAAGCCAGTGGTCACACTGGAAACTCAGAACACTGGGAGCTTGGAAGTGGGACAGACAGAGAAAGATATTAAGTATGCATGTGATCATGTGATGTTTAAAGACACTGTAGATTATGTGTAGATTAAGTGCAGGCAGGGACTCCGGCAAGACTAGCTATGACAGCATAGCTAAAAGCGAGAGCCAGAAGGTGACAGACATGAAGGCTTCCCGGGACATAAAGCATCCAACCACTTCACAGTCAGCAAGGTTTGCTTAATAGATTAATGGTCCGAGTGTTGATTTTTGATTGGCCAGATGATTTTGATTTGTAGATATGCCGAGGAGATTTCTGGACCAAGTATGAAAATGAGGCTAGCTTATTACTATTAAAGTTGTGTGATGCCCTTTTCCGCACATATGTGTAAGTTTAATATAAGGAAATAAGGCTTCTTATTAACTGTTAACTAAGTGTTTGCGATTTGGTGAAATTTCCACCAGGCTGTCAAAGCTGCTGCTATAGTTAGTGTTGTAAAACAGGAGTGTTTTTTGATTGTCTGTCTATAGAACATTCATTGTCTACCGCTTATCCAATCTATTCTCGGGTCATGGGCATCAAGGCAGGATACACCCTGGACAGAGTGCCAACCCTTGGGCACATGCACACACACTCATTCACTATGGACAATTTTAGAGAGGTCAATCAACCTACAATGCATGTCTGCATGGGGGGAGGAAACCCCCGAGGCACGGGGAGAACATGCAAACTCCACATGGCGGAGGCGGGAATCAAACCCCCAACCGTGGAGGTGTGAGGCAAACATGCTAACCACTAAGCCACCCTGCCCCGCCTATAGAACAGTAAATCTGAAATTCAAATATCCTTACAAATTGTTTGCTCAATATCTAGCCATATGTTTTCTGATGGGTTTGGGTGTATCCATTTGTATATATGTTGGAGCTGATTAGCCAGAAAGTAGTGGTAGAAATGTGGTGCTTCCAATCCTCCTTGTATTTTTTGTTTCTGTAGAGTAAGTTAACTTAATTCTTGGGGTCTTATTTTTCCAATAGAATTTGATAATGATTGAGTCTAAAGATTTAAACCAGGTGAGGGTGGGTTGGGTTGGAATCACTGAGAAAAAATAGTTTACTTTAGGGATACTTTAGTTTAGTCATTTTAATTACTGATGTTCTGCCCATAATGGAAAGTGGTAAGTTCATCCTGCCATTGAAGATCATCATTTATTATTTTGAGCAATGGGGTGAAATTAAGACTAAACAGCTCTGGGGGAAATGCTAATGCATAAATACGTGATGTGATTGGTGCATAAAGGGATAGGTGTTATCTGGGATGTCACCTCTCCAATGTGGAAAACAGGAATTTCCAGTTGAGTCTGTCAAATGCTTTGTTTAAAGATTGACTATGATGGTTTTTGCTTTTTGAATTGAAGAATAATACATTAAGTTGACCAGTATTGGTAGAACCTAGTTTACCTTTAATGAAACCAGTTTGATCTGGGTGTGTTATAGATGGTGTGACCTTTTCTATTTGTGGGCTAATACTATTTTGGTGATAATTTTAATGTCAGCACTGATCAGAGAAATGGAACGATAGCTTGAAGGTAATCTGATAGGTTGAGGGTTTGAGAAGAAGTGAAATTGTGGCTGTATTCATATTAGATGGGAGTTTTGATTTTGCAAAGCGTGGAATCCATCAGGACCTGGTGCTTTATTAATTGGCATGAGTTGTAGTTCTGTAAGAATTTCAGGTTGTGTTATGGGTGATTCCAGGCTGTTTCTTTGGTATTCATTCAGTTGTGGTAGATGATATTGTTGAGAAAAGAGTCTGTGTCATTCTGATTTGGGTCTTTTTCTGATGAGTATAATTTGCTGAAAGAATTTTGAAAGATTTGGTTAATTTCTTGTGGTGAGTTGGTGTATTTCCTCACTGAGTCTGTAATAACTGAAATTAAGCCTATGAATCAGGAATTGTGTATGTTTGTTGATTATTGCATTTAGTTTTAATTTGTATTCTCGTTATTTTTTTTGCGCATCTTTTCTTGGGTTATTTATATTGATTTCTTGCTTCTTGTTCTTTTTCCTTCTTTTTTTGTAAATGGAGTATGAGATTATTTTTATTCCTATTATTTTTCCTCTTAGTACTGCTTTTCCTGTTTCCCATAGAAGAGAGGGAGATGATACAGGGATGTCATTCTTTTCTAGAAAGAATGCCCACTCTCTTTCAAAATAACTGTCAAAGTCTGGGTCTTTCAGAAGAGATGTGTTTAAAAGTGCCATCTGGTAGTAGGTTTATGAGGTTCACTTCTATTCCATTTTAATGTTACTGGAGCATGGTCACTAATGGTAATTGGATGAATCTTTCATCCGGAAATATTTGATATAACAGAATTATTGGTGAGAAAGAAATCAATGCAGGCATATGAATGATGGATTGGTAAGAAAAATGAATATTCTTAAGCATTTGGATGTTGTAATCAACTATCGCCAGGACCAAAATCACTCATGAACTGTTTTATGGTTTCTGCAGATTGCCAGATGCGTTTATTAATTGAACTATTAGATCTATCTATTGTTGGGTTGAGAACTGTATTGAAGTCACCTGCTATTATGACAGGACAATTGGAAAGATTTGAAATGAAGGAAAATAAGTTTCGAAAAAAAAACCCCATCTGTGTTTGGGCCATATTGATTACCAACTGTAACTGGGCTATTGTCTATTGAAATGTTTATTATAATAAAACATCCCTCTGGGTCTATAATGGTGGTATTCAATCAGTAACTGTGACACCGAAAATATGCAACA
This sequence comes from Hemibagrus guttatus, assembly GCA_033459395.1. NCBI lineage: Eukaryota > Metazoa > Chordata > Actinopteri > Siluriformes > Bagridae > Hemibagrus > Hemibagrus guttatus. The sequence goes on from JAUCMX010000004.1 coordinate 18,628,554, forward strand.
TTAACATTAACCCGGGGTTTAGGAATGTACAGTGTGAAATGTCTGTTAATGAATACCCAGGATTAACAGTTAACCCCAGGTATCGTATGAGCAGTTTGAAGTGTGATAACCCAGGATTCCATTTATCCAGGGTTTAGGATGATCCATGGTTAATAATTCAAGTGTGAGAAGCCCTTTGAGGGCAGCAATATACAGGCCATACCACAAGATGCAAACCACTCATCAGCAGTGAGTACTGGAAGGCCATATTGGAATTCACAAAGAAGTAGAGAGATGAGCCACAAGTTATATAACCAAGATTATTAACTAAATATGCCAGGACTCAACAAAGGACTTTATCAACTGAAAAAGTGGAAGGTTTAAGTCAGGTCAAGACAATCACCAGACCATAACCCAACTGATCATGCAGTTTACAGACTTTGAAGTGTGAAACCTCCTGTAACAATCAACAACTGAAAGAGGCTGTAGTAAATGCCTAGAAAAGTGTCAGAAAAATCAGAAAGAGCTTTATTGCCAAGTATGTCTGAGCATACAAGGAATTTGTTTTGGTGTCACAAGCTCCAGTACACAGACAATAAGAGTAAAAAATAGGATGAGAAATAAAAATACACATTTATATAGAAGAATAAAATAAATTGTACGTACAGAATATAATAGAATAAGATGAGATGTAGGAATGTAAGCGTGGTAACAAATAAATATGAGGTTATTGCACATATTTATATTGCACAATGTGGAGAACATTCAACTATTCATAAGGAACAAACTGTTCTTGTGCCTGGCTGTCTAAGTATTTTGGTGCTCTGTAGTGCCGGTCAGATGGCAAAAGTTCAAAAAGGAAATGGCTTGGATGTGAGGGGTCCAGCGTGATTTTCTGAGCCCTTTTCCTCACTCTAGATATATACAGTTCTTGAAAGGTGGGCAGGGGAGCACCAATAATCCTTATATATAAAGTAAAATAGTCCGAACCGTTCTCTGTAGTCTTCTGATGTCTGATTTTGTAGCTGAGCCAAACCAGACAGTTATAGAAGTGCAAAGAAAAGAAGAAACCAACAATTTGGTGATTTAGTTGCAAGCTTGATGCAGATACTGCAGCCAAATATTAAGTGTTAGTTATGTTAATTTATTTCAAGACATATGTATTTCTGTTCTTTTGCTCCCCTAAAAATGGGTGGTCTAATACAAATGGTTCTGTTTCATGTCAATTAACACATCTAGATGAAAATACCAGGAAATAACATCTGAAATCCAAATCACTCATCTCATATCCATCTTTTAATCTCACACCCAATTGAGGTATTGCACAAGCTAATGAACTGGCATTGTCTTTCCAAAAGCTTTGGAGGTGACTGTATGTGAATAACAAAACCAAAACTTGTCAATCCTGACCAGTTTGCACACAAAGACCATACAACTAACTAAAAAAGAGGGTTAGCTCTTTACCTCTACCAAGAAAACATTGTGGCACTAGATATAACAGAACATTTTATAACACAATACCCCTAAGCCTTAAAGCCAACACAAAGCAAAGAAATATTGAAACAATCCCTTCCATACATGATATGAAAATATTTTAAAGTTTCTCAGACCCTTAAAATAAATGAATGCAGATGATGATATATTTCAATATTATGAATTGAATATACTTTAATATACAATAATAAGATTTCAGTGGCTTTTGCATTTTTTTTAATTTAATTGCAATATTAAAGGTGCAAAAATCTCTGACCTGATTTAGCTTTCATTTTAACAGGGGTATGCAGACTTTCCACAAACACATTTTACTCACTCAAGTTTACACATGAAAAATCTTTTTGTTCCTTTATTTAATGTGGTATAAAGCTATGTATGTATGTGTGCATATGTTATCTATGTTTTTGAGGTAGCTTTGTCTTCACATGTGTGTACATGTTAAGGCAGTGGTAGCTCAAGTGGTTAAGGCTCTGGGTTGTTGACCGGGAGTTTGGGGTTCAAACCATAAATAATGCATAGTCAGTAGTCATCGCAACATGGACTCATGAGTGTTTGTCGTTGAAAATTATCCCAAAATGAACCCATAATTGCTGTTCAGTGCCTTTTTTGCAGACAATTCAATGTGGGTTGTCACAGAAACATGTCACAGAAACATGTCCTTCAGCTAGGTTAAAGCGTTCAAAACAACAGGGCTTAAGCTTCATGTTGGCACAGGGTGTTTGCTCGCATCTTTCAAACTCAAATCAATAAACATTTTAACAAAATAATACTCACAGGAGCAATGGGTGAGAAAAACAAAAATATAGTTTATTGCAAAATAGCAATCAACCTGAGATCAATTCATCAGGATGCTCCTGAATGATCTGATCTAGTTCTGAAATTCCCATACATATATACTATATGTCCGCGGATGTGCCTCTGGTGCCCCTCCCATGTTTCCTAAGTTTCTTGCCTGAAAAATTTCCCATTATTCCTTTATTTTCCTCCACACCTCTTCTAGTATATTAAAAAAAAAAACATGACTGCACTCAGCATTCTCTATCCTCCCACCAAACTGAGTGGGCATTCCCTGGACAAGCTCCTTTTATGGACAACTTTTATCATGTGCAAGTGTTTTCTTCTTTTTCCCATATTTTTTCTCTTTTTATTTCATAATATAATCTCTTTAATTCATACTGTGTCTGTGTATTCATATTTGTGTATTTAATAAGGCTTAATCAATGTCTTGTATTGTTTACAGTTTTAGAGTTAGACTGTGTTAGTGAGTGCCGTGACTTTCTCACGCACTTACATGCATTAAGTTATGTTTTGCTCATTCTTCGTGAGTTATTAATATGTATTCATTCTCTGTAAGTTATAAATACATCCCATTGTTTGCCTGCTCCCAGCTTCTATTATTAGGTCATCTTCACCTAGCAGGCTCAATCGTTTTAATCTGGGATGCTACATATGTCACCATCTGGCTCACCTTGCCATCGACCTAACAGTCCTACTGGAACAGCTCTATGCTTCTCATGCTCCTTCAAACTTTCCCCCTCCTCAGTTCTACCATGTCCTGTCATGTCCCATTCTTCTTCTCAGTCCGAGATAGACTACACCCCTCTCACTCCTTCTGGCTCACGCCTAAAGTTGGAATGCACTCTATGGCATCCTTCTGAAAGATATGGACCACCACCCAAATCTGCCAAATCAGAGATAATGTCCCCAACCTCCATGCGCTGTTGAAAAGGTCAGCCAAGACATCCTAACAGGTCTGAGCAAGTATATGTCCATCTAAATTGTTTTGTCTATATTGAATAAATGGTGTTATTTTGATGGCATCAGGTGTTATTTTGATTTGCAGTTTATGTCCCTGTACAACTCTCTCTTCTTATCTTCTGTTCTTGACTTTCACATGGAAGAAAGCAAAAATTATTACATCTTTTGCTGATTTATTTTTCAGAGCAATTTTCATTTCCTTTAGTTATTTTAGAGTCAGGTTTAACTTACTTCAAAAAGGTGGACCTATGTATGTTCAAGTCTGTAATATTTGCATACACACATTTTCCCTCCTTTCAACAATTAGCTTTCCTTAGAGGCAATACACATGCAATAGTAGTGCCAACTACATCAGTTTATGGCAATAACCAAAAATGATGGTTATAAAACACCTGCTGCTAACATTCTGTTTGCATGACCTCCACTGCCTTAAGTTTCAGATAATTTGCAAATATGAAACCTTTTTTTGTGAACTAGTTGCATAATTTTTAACAAATCTTCACAAAATTTAAACTACTTAGGACTGTGTGAATGTCAGTAATTATCAAAACATCTTGCCATATGTCAATCAATTCTAAGACAGCAGAACTGGTTCACTCAAATAGCTGTAATTTATGATTATCATTATGGATTGGATCAAAACTTGAATGTCATGTTCAGTACCCTGTTCTGTGGATGTCTGTCCAGTTTGGTGCATGGTTAGTGAAAGAGGACAAGAACAACAGAACAAGGTCGAAAGCATAGTCTGGTGTTACTGTCAGATAGCTGAAATTTGGTATGTTTTATCAGTTTGATTATTCATTCATTCATTGTCTACCGCTTATCCGATCTATTCTCTGGTCACGGGGAGCCTGTGCCTATCTCAGGCATCATTGGACATCAAGGCAGGATACACCCTAGACGGAGTGCCAACCTATCGCAGGGTACACACACACTCTCATTCACTCACACAATCACACTCTACAGACAATTTAGAGATGCCAATCAACCTACAATGCATGTTTTTGGACCAGGGGAGGAAACCCCCAAGGCACGGGGAGAACATGCAAACTCCACACACACATGGCGGAGGTGGAGGGCAAACGTGCTAACCACCAAGCCACCGTGCCCCCTCAGTTTGATTAATTTTTAATAATGACCTATTTACAAAAAAACATGGCCATCATTGGCCAATCAGGTGTCAGCAGGCATTTGACCAGGATAACATTGAACTATTGTCACGAAATTTTAATTGAGTTTTTGAAACTTCAGAAACTTGGGAAAAGAGGAAAAATAACTGAACATGGTTGCAAAATTGTCCACAACCTCCAAGTAATACTTAGTTGAAGGACCTTTAATTTTATTACCACATCTTAGCTTGGTACATCTTGATTGACAATATTTTCACACTCTTTCATGAAAAAAAAACCCCAAAACCTGCTTCAAGTCATTCCAAAGACATTTATTTTGATTCAATTCTGAGCTCTGTCTATGTCATTCAAAAACATTGATTTTCTTTTGCTTAAGCCATTACCTTATTGATTTGGATGTAATGCTTTGGGTCATGGTCATGCTAAAAGGTGGAACCTCCATACCCCAAAGCCCAGATATTTGAAGATAGTTGTAACATACATAGAGTAATCAGCAATTGTTAGATATTCCTGCAGTTTCTTTAATATTGCTACTGGTCTCATTCCAGTCTCTTTGATTTTTTTTCCCCCTTGTACTTTCATAAAAGTTTTTAAAAAATTGTTTATACCTCTCTACTGATTGATACCTTTCAACAATTGAAATACCATGCATGGCTTGTAAGATCTTTTTGGACATTGGCTTCAGCATTGATGACATTATTGGTTCACTTCCTGTTTTGGAATTCATTGCATGACAGCACATTGTTTGCCACAGCAAAATTATTTGAATAACTTGTGGTCAGAATCCTCTATACATGATGCGTACTTAATTTGCTGGTGATATAGTCAATGATCAACAAAAAAATCAATAGAAAATCCAATATGGCAGACTTTAATGCCAGTGGGTGCATTTCAATCACCATGACCCAAAGATTTATCAGAAAAAGATCACAAATTCAAAAGTGAAAATGTACCTTGAAGCTGGTCCTGTTTTTGGCACTACAGAGAAATATAGATTGACCCCAAATCTCATGCCTGTATACTTTGGATTGTTTTCTAATGTGTCAGATTTCATAAAAAATCCACCAGCGGGTTCTATGAGTTGCTATAGACTCCTATATTCATAAAGTATAATAATAATAATTGCAATGAAGGGGCCAAGCACCTCAGGGTCAACAGGTTGACAACTACGTACATGGGGACATTGGTGTTTAAACCTGTTTTTCAGTACAGCACCCCAAAGTGACCAAATTTCACTTTGGCCATGTTGTTCATCTTACCAGCTATCTTTAAGTCCTAAAGACAATGGTCCAAATAAGTAATACACAAAATCTCATTGTGCCAACTCTAACAGGAGATGGTTAAATGTGATTTTGACAAAATCAAAGATGATTGAAACACATAATGGCTGACATGGAGATTTCCAAGAAAGGGTGAAGCATTAGAAATTTAGTTAGTAATTTAGAAATGTCTGCTTTGGTCCCAGAGTAATGGTGTATTTCTTTAAAAATGGTATAGAATCCCCAAGTGGCCAAATTTAAAACTTGGTGCATACCCACAATTGCAAAGTGTACCAAGTTTGGCATCACTCCAACAGAGCACATTTGCGATTTTACTCACTTCCTGTTTTGGTGTCTTTACCATGGAATTTCATTGGATGACAGCAGCCATATCATTCACCAAATTATGTAATAAATTGTGATCAGAACCCTCTGTAGATGAGGGATTATCTCTAACAATTTTACTTAATTTACATACCAACTAAATTTGGTACTGGTAGATTCAGTGGTCTAGGGCTAGTTCACAAAAGCACATTTTTGGAAAAATTCAAAATGGAAGAAAATGCAATTTGTTGGACTTTAACGCCAGTGGGTGCATTCAAATCATCATGATTCAAGAATTCAGTAGAAAAAAAGATCAAAATTTTAGGACAAATGGATTAAAAGTTATAAGCAAAAAATATACTGTGAAGTTTGACCTGTTTGTGGCACTACAGAGAATGATATTATTGACCCCAAATTTCATGCCTGGATACTTTGGACTATCCTCTATCAATGTGCCAAATTTCTATGGGTGACCATAAACTCACTGAGGAGAGAGTATAGTAAAAACAATCTAACAACTGCAATATGTGCTTGGTTCTTGGCCCCTAATAATTGAAAAAAATTTAAATGGGCAGCTGAATGGCAGACCCTTTGTAGGAACTACACCAAATTTGTCAATGAATATGATTATTAGCATGCCAGGATGAACATGAGGTACATCTACTACTCTACGCATATTGACCTAAATCTTGTTCCAAAATCGTGTCATATAACAACCATGACCTGAGGGTATATGAGCACTTTTGTAAATCAGCTGTGTACAAGAGATAGGAAAGCTCTGTAATTGTCATTGTCTTATTCCATCTCAAGTGCTTACGTGCTTGCTAAATAATACATATCTTTTTACGCATGCACTTAAATTGCTTGAATCTGGATAACGGCTGCTTGTAGGAAATTTATTATTATTATTATTATTATTATTATTATTATTATTATTATTATTAGTATTATTATATAATATTATATAAAATAATATATATATATAAATTAATAATAATAATAATAACAATAATCTTTACTAAGACTAGAAGAGCAGCCCAACCATAGAATGGCTGGCACAATAGAAGTCATAGAAACACCAAACATTGAACTTTGCCACATGATGCATGCATAGGGGGTAGCACTATGGTCAGATAACTATTTCTTAGGACGCAATTATCTTTGGAGCTGAATCTAATCTGTAACTAGGTTTTAAGCATCACCAGAAGTTCCTGGAACCCGCAGCTTGCAGCTGTGATTTTTGTTGTTATTATTATGGTTATTCTGGTTCCAGAATATTTTATTATTTATAGTTTAACACATTATTTTAGTGCTGGGAATTTGTATAGTATTGTATTTGGTTTGTGTCTTCCATTTGTCCTGGGTGGGTCACAGTCCAGTGACTTCCGTGCTGGTCCCAAGCTCAGATAAATAGAGAGGGTTACGTCAGGAAGGGCATCTGACGTAAAACATTGCCAAATTTAATCATGCAAATCGTCAGTACTCTGAATTTCATACCAGATTGGTTGAGGCCCGGGTTAACCACGACCGCCATCGGCGCCATTGACCTACAGGGCACCAGTGGAAATTGGGCTACTGTTAGTCGAAGAGGTAGAGGAGGGAGGAGAGTGCATAGACAGAGAGAGAAGAGGAATGGTAAGAGTGTAGGACTGAGAATAGGAACTCTGAATGTTGGTACTATGACAGGGAAAGGTAGAGAGCTGGCTGATATGATGGATAATAGGAAGGTGGATATGCTGTGTGTACAGGAGACCACATGGAAGGGTAGCAAGGCTCATAGTTTAGGAGCAGGATTCAAGCTGTTTTATTATGGTGTGGATAGTAAGAGAAATGGGATAGGTGTGGTCTTGAGGGAGAAGTTTGGGTGGAATGTTCTTGAGGTGAAGAGAGTGTCAGACAGGGTGATAAAGTTAGAGATTGAAGGGGTGATGTTGAATGTTGTTAGTGGGTATGCCCCACAGTTAGGTTGTGAGTTAGAGGAGAAAGAGAGATTCTGGAGTGAATTAGATGAGGTGATAGAGAGTATTCCCACAGGTGAGAGAGTGGTGATAGGAGCAGATTTTAATGGACATGTTGGTGAGGGGAACACGGGTGATGAGGAGGTGATGGGCAAGTTTGGAGTTAAGGAAAGGAACCTTGAAGGACAGACGGTAGTGGACTTTGCTAAGAGGATGGACATGGCTGTGGTTAACGCTTATTTTCAGAAGTGGGAGGAGCATAGATTGACTTACAAGAGTTGAGGTAGGAGCACACAGGTAGACTACATCCTATGTAGAAGAGGCAATTTGAAAGAGACTAGTGACTGTTAAGTGGTAGTGGGAGAGAGTTTGTAGCCAGACAGCATAGAATGGTGGTGTGTAGGATGACTTTGATGGTCTGTAAGAAGAAGAGGTCAAAGATAGTCAGGGGAAGTAAAGCAAGTGGTGGAAGCTGAAAAAGGAGGAATGTTGTGAGGAATTTAGACAGAAGTTGAGGCAGGCTTTGGGTGGTTAGGTAGTGCTGCCAGATGACTGGTAAACTACAGCAGAAGTGATCAGGGTGACAGGAAGAAAGGTGCTGGGTGTGTCATCTGGAAGGGGGACAGAAGATAAGGAGACTTGATGGTGGAATGAGGAAGTTCAGGATAGTATCCAGAGGAAGAGGTTAGCCAAGAAGAATAAACAGGAGTACAAGAAGTTACAGCACAGGGTGAAGAGGGGGGTGTCTATGGTTAGAATTATTAAGGATAGAGATGGAAGGGTGCTTACAAGTGAGGAGGGTGTACAGAGGAGATGGAAGGAGTACTTTGAAGAGCTGATGAATGAGGAAAATGAGAGGGAAAAAAGAGTAGAAGGGGTGAACTCTGTGGAATAGAAAGTAGATAAAATTAGAAAGGATGAAGTCAGGAATGCTTTGAAGAGGATGAAAAGTGGAAAGGCAGTTGGTCCTGACGACATCCTGGCGGAGGTCTGGAAGTGTCTAGGAGAGGCAGCAGTGGAATTTTTGACTAGTTTGTTCAACAGGGTTTTAGAGAAAGGGGCATTGGTGGCTCAGTGGTAGGTTTCTCGCCTATCATGCGGAAGGCCCGGGTTTGATTCCAAGCCAATGCCTCAACCCCAGCCACTGGATGCAGTGCCGGTCCCAAGCCCGGAAAAATGGGAGGGTTGCGTCAGGAAGGGCATCCGGCGTAAAACATTTGCCAAGTTGTTGTGCGGACCAGTTGGTCCGCTGTGGCGACCCCAAACAGGGAGCAGCCGAAAGCAACTAGGACCAGTTGTCACAGGAGGTCAGACAAGAGTCTCCTTGGACAATGATGTTTGCAGATGACATTGTGATCTGTAGTGAGAGCAGGGAGCAGGTGGAGGAAAACCTGGAGAGGTGGAGGTTTGCGCTGGAGAGAAGACGAATGAAAGTCAGTCGTAGTAAGACTGAGTACATGTGTGTGAATGAAAGGGAGGGAAGTGGAACAGTAAGGTTACAGGGTGAAGAGGTGAAGAAGGTACAGGAGTTTAAGTACTTTGGGTCAACAGTCCAGAGTAATGGAGAGTGTGAGAAAGAGGTAAAGAAGCGAGTGCAGGCAGGTTGGAATGGGTGGAGAAAGGAGTCGGGAGTTCTGTGTGATAGGAAAATATCAGCGAGAATCAAGGGGAAGGTGTACAGGACAGTGGTGAGACCGGCCATGCTGTATGGTTTAGAGACAGTGTCACTGAGGAAGAGACAGGAGTCAGAGCTAGAGGTAGCAGAGCTGAAGATGTTGATGTTCTCTTTGGGAGTGACAAGATTGGACAGGATTAGGAACGAGTACATCAGATGTTGGACGTTTGGGGGACAAAGTTAGGGAGGCCAGATTAAGATGGTTTGGACATGTTCAGAGGAGGGAGAGTGAGTATATTGGTAGGAGAATGTTGGACATGGAGCTGCCAGGCAGGAGGCAAAGAGGAAGGCCAAAGAGGAGGTATATGGATGGAATTAATGAGGATATGAAGCTAGTGGGTGCAAGTGTTGAGGATGCAGAAGATAGGGATAGGTGGAGAGAGATGATTCGCTGTGGCGACCCCTGAAGGGAAAAGCCGAAAGAAGAAGTGATATAACTGCCTGACGCATGATTAGTGGTAGGGATTTTGATGAAAACGAATCTTCAAAAACTGATAACAATAAAGGGGAAAGCTGTTCTGAGAATTTTTTAAAGAAATCTGTTGGGAAACCATCCAGCCACTCTGCATAGATCTAATTGCTAATATTATCTCTTCCACTGTGAGGTCTTCTTACAATTCAGCAGCTATCGCAGGGTCTATAGAGGGAATATGTATAGTATCCAGAAAGTCTTCCAGTAAGTTGGGGTCAGTATATAAATAGGAGGTGAACAGTGATTGGTAAAAATTTTGGAAACATGAATTAATTTTTAAACTATCAGTGCATTTTGACTATATAGCCTATCTAGTTCCATTATGTCGTATGTCAGCTCTTTAAGGTGTGCAGTGGTGTTTTTATTTTTATTTGGCAGTACGAAATTATCTGGCCTTTAGTGACTTCCATATAGTTGAGAAAGACATCCCTGGCATTTGGTTGATCACAAGGAATAACGTAATTTCAGAGCAGATGAATTTAGTGAAAGTTTCCTCTGACAGAAGCAGATAATTAAGTTTCCAGGGACAATAACTGGACTGTATATTAGGAATACGCATTCTCATTAACGGGGTCATGATCAGATATAACTATAGCTTCGTAATCACACTCGGTAATATGAGGAAGAAGTCATTTATCTAGAAAAAAATTATCTATATGGGAATAGGATTTATGGACAGGAGATAAAAAAGAATATTCTCTGGATGTAGGATTGGCGAAAACACCAGGCATCAGCTATGCCATATGATTTGAGAAAAAGTTTAATTGACCATGCTGATTTAGACAAAGGGGCTTTTTTGGGTGAGCTATGATCTAAGACCAGAGAGAGTGTACAATTCGTGTCCCCACCAAGAATGAGGTGGTGTGAAGTCATATTTGGTAACCGAGAGAAAAGATTTGAAAAGAATGCAGGGTTATCCCAATTTGGCGCATAGATATTGACCAGGATAACTGGAAAAGAGTAAAGCTGCATCACCATGATAACATATTGCCCTGAAGAGTCGGTTTCTACATTAGTCCTAGTAAATTTTTCTTGATTAGTATGGCTACACCTCTAGCTTTTGAATGAAAATTGGAATGATATATTTGTCCTGCCCAACTCCCTCCATTGTACGTAGATGGGTCTCCTGAAGGAATGCAATATCTACATTAGGTTGCTTTAAATGTGCAAATATCTTTTTACCTTTCACTGGGTGGTTAAGTGACTTAACATTCCATCTCATAAAGTTGAATGGACAGCCATCTAACCCCATGGAAGTATTAATAAGTCATATTAAAGGGAAGTCACTGTATATATGAAATCTATACAAGCCACCTGACAGCAAGCAGGAATTGACATGGACATCTGGTAAAATAAGTCTGGTAAATAAACAAAACTGATAAACCCTCCACCCCCTTCCGCCCTTAACACCCACAGGAACATGGTGTACACAAAGCCCTTCAAAAACAAATCCACACATTAAGTGTTTATGTTTGGGGACTCTATAGAGCCAGCGGCCCAAGCCCCCACCGAACCCCCTTTACTGAAGTGGCATAAAAAGCGCTGTATGATATATAGCAGACTTTATGATATAATAACACAACAAAAAGTAAGCCTAATGACAATGGCAAAGACAATAATATTATATGCTTACCTCAAAACATAACCTAGCAATACAGGCTCCGACTTGAGAATGAACAATATTCTTCATCAAGAAGTACAGATAAATAACTTATAAAAAAAAAAAAAATAAAAAAAAAAAAAAGGAAGCCTTAACAATGCAGTAGTAACAAAGACAGCGGTACCGACATCAACAACAAGACTATCAGGATAAATATTGTCTTGTCAAAGCTGTGCATGAAAAGAAACTTCTCCTACTCACGACTGAGTGGCAAACTCTCACCCCCTATGAAGGGAACTAGAAAACAATACAAACAAAACTGTGGTATAATTTAAGTTGGTATAGGATATATATGAATAGAACTCAATCTCTGTATTATTTTCAAGCCTCTGTAGGGATAATGTTCTTCTTAACATACCTCATTGCTTCCTCTGCATCTGTGGATATCTTTTATTTACCGTCATGTGAAATATGCAGACGAGCTGGAAATAAGTTGCCAAACAGGCATCTTGATGATCTTGACGCCCTGACGATTATGCAGCAAATTCCGAACCACTGTGAACACAGCCCTGGCTTTGGCAACTCTTGCAGTATTATCCGGAAAGATGGCGATTGATTCTCCATTGAATCTCAGCGGAGCCTGAGTACGCGCACAATCAACACGTCGACACAGTCTTGGTGATAATGAAGTTTAGCCACCATGGTGTGTGGTTTTCCATTTGATCTTCTCAGGGCCAGACTTCTATGCGAACGGTCCACAAGCACATCGTTTTCCAGTTGTTCCAGTAGTTCTCTCAACAACCTCGAAACCGCCACAGTGGAGCCTATCCATCTGTCTCAGCTACCCCCAGTATCCTGATATTGTACCTTCTCATCCTCCCCTCCATATCTTTGCATTTCCCTCTGAGTACAGCCATCTCTGCTTTCAAGTCAGTTACCACCATCTGTGAAGTTGTCAGCTCATCTGACCACAACGATAGGCCACCTCCCACCTCCTTTATCATAGTCTTCATTTGATCCATCTCAGAGCGAATCGCCGCCATGTAGTTTATTATTTCCTTTTTAACTTCTTGTATTTCGTTTTTAAAGGAACTAAACTCATCAGCAAATGCACTCTTCAGTTCGAATTTGATCACTGGCAGAGATATCTGCTTTCAGTGAGCGAAGAATCTCTGATTTCAAGGCCGCCGCGTCCATTTTCTCTGGGCTATCCCGTGGGGATGGAGTCGTTCGAGAACGGGTGACGGTAGAGTATGAAGTCGAGGCGGAGTTAGGCCTAGTGTTAGATGATGCATTGTATTAATACTTGCGTAGCTTTTCCGCCATTGACCCGCATACCAACTATCTCCTTATTACAGGACCTAATCAGATCAGCTTTCATATAATGTTATATAGTGTCAGGTGCTTATTTATCGTATAAAATCTGAAGTTCGGCGAGAGGTCAAGCCAAACGCGTCCTACTCCATTACTATGCAAGAGTGCCCCTCGGAGGTCTGGAAGTGTCTAGGAGAGGCAGCAGTGGAATTTTTATCTAGTTTGTTTAACAGGGTTTTAGAGAGTGAGAAGAAGTGTATTAGTGCCGATCTTTAAGAATAAGGCTGACATGCAGAGTTGCAGAAACTATAGGGGGATAAAGTTGATGAGCCATACAATGAAGCTATGGGAAAGAGTAGTGGAAGCTAGGATAAGGAAGGTAGTGGAAATTTGTGAGCAGAAGTATGGATTCATGCCCAGAAAGAGCACAATAGATGCAATTTTTGCTCTGAGAAATTTTATGGAGACCTATAGAGGGTGGTCAGAGGGAGTTTCACTGTGTGTTTGTAGACTTGGAGAAAGCATATGACAGGGTGCCAAGAAAAGAGCTGTGGTACTGTATGAGGAAGTCAGGAGTAGCAGCGAAGTATGTCAGAGTGGTGCAGGACATGCATGAGAGGAGCAGGACAGTGGTGAGGTGTGGTGTAGGTCAGACAATGGAGTTCATAGTGGAGATGGGACTGCATCAGGGATTGGCACTGAGCCCCTTCCTGTTTGTTATGGTGATGGACCAGTTGTCAGAGGAGGTCAGACAAGAGCCTCCTTGCACAATGATATTTGCATATTGCATTGTGATCTGTAGTGAGAGCAGGGGACAGGTGGAGGAAAACCTGGAGAGGTGGAGGTTTGCGCTGAAGTGAAGAGAGAAGAGAGAAGAGATGATTCGCTGTGGCGACCCCTGAAAATCAGAAAGAAGAAGAAGACATATAGTATATATGTATGTATCAAACTTTGCCTTCATAAAAAAGCACCTTTTTCAGCAATTATAGCCTGGGCATTCTAGCTGCCAATTTTCCAAGAGTTTTCCTCCATATCTGAAATCAAGCTGAAATATGCAAACGATCCCAAACTTTTGAGCGTTAGTGCGTGTGTGTGTGTGTGTGTGTGTGTGTGTGTGTGTGTGTGTGTATGTATGTATGTATGTATGTATGTATGTATATATATATAAAATATATTAATATACAGTGGTGTGAAAAAGTGTTGGCCCCCTCCCTGATTCCTTATTTTTTTGCATGCTTGTCACATTTTAATGTTTCAGATAATCAAACACATTTAAATATTAGTCAAAGTTAACACAAATACACACATTATGCAGTTTTTAAATGAAGGTTTTTATTATTAAGGGAAAACAAAATCCAAAACTACATGGCCTTGTGTGAAAAAGTATTTGCCTAATAACTGGTTGGGCCACCCTTAGCAGCAACAACTGCAATCAGGCGTTTTCGATAACTTGCAATGAGTCTGTTACAGCGCAGTGGAGGAATTTTGGCCCACTCATCTTTGCAGAATTGTTGTAATTCAGCCACATTGGAGAGTTTTCGAGCATGAACCACCTTTTTAAGGTCATGCCACAGCATCTCAATCGGATTGAGGTCAGGATTTTGACTAGGCCACTCCAAAGTCTTCATTTTGTTTTTCTTCAGCCATTCAGAAGTGGACTTGCTGGTGTGTTTTGGATCATTGTCCTGCTGCAGAACCCAAGTTTGCGTCAGCTTGCGGTCACAAACCTACCAATCTCTCAGTCTGGGAAAGGTTATAAAGCCATTTCTAAAGCTTTGGGACTGCCACGAACCACAGTGAGAGCCATTATCTACAAATGGCAAAAACATGGAACAGTGGAGAACCTTCCCAGGAGTGGCCGGCCGACAAAAATTACCCCAAGAGCGCAGCGACAACTAATCCAGGAGGTCACAAAAGACCCCACAACAACATCCAAAGAACTGCAGGCCTCACTTGCCTCAGTGAAGGTGAGTGTTCATGACTCCAACATAAGAAAGAGACTGGGCAAAAATCGTTTGCATGGCAGAGTTCCAAGACGAAAACCGCTGCTGAGCAAAAATAACATAAAGGCTCGTCTCAGTTTTGCCAGAAAACATCTCGATGATCCCCAAGACTTTTGGGAAAATACTCTGTGAACTAACGAGACAAAAATGGAACGTTTTGGAAGGTCTGTGTCCCATTATGTCTGGCGTAAAAGTAACAGCGCATTTCAGAAAAAGAACATCATACCAACAGTAAAATATGGTGGTGGTAGTGTGATGGTCTGGAGCTGTTTTGCTGCTTCAGGACCTGGAAGACTTGCTGTGATAAATGGAACCATGAATTCTGCTCTCTACCAAAAAATCCTGAAGGAGAATGTCCAGCCATCTGTTTGTGACCTCAAGCTGAAGCAAACTTGGGTTCTGCAGCAGGACAATGATCCAAAACACACCAGAAAGTCCACCTCTGAATGGCTGAAGAAAAACAAAATGAGGACTTTGGAGTGGCCTAGTCAAAGTCCTGACCTCAATCCGATTGAGATGCTGTGGCATGACCTTAAAAAGGTGGTTCATGCTCGAAAACCCTCCAATGTGGCTGAATTACAATTCTGCAAAGATGAGTGGGCCAAAATTCCTCCACAGCGCTGTAACAGACTCATTGTAAGTTATCGAAAACGCTTGATTGCAGTTGTTGCTTCTAAGGGTGGCCCAACCAGTTATTAGGCTTAGGGGGGAAACACTTTTTCACACAGGGCCATGTAGTTTTGGATTTTGTTTTCCCTTAATAATAAAAACCTTCATTTAAAAACTGCATGATGTGTTTACTTGTGTTATCTTTGACTAATATTTAAATGTGTTTGATTATCTGAAACATTAAAGTGTGACAAACATCAGAAATCAGGAAGGGGGCCAACACTTTTTCACACCACTGTGTGTGTATATATATATATATATATATATATATATATATATATATATATATATATATATATATATATATACACATATATACACACACACACACACACACACACTCAAGCCCAAAATTATTCATACCCCTGGCAAATTCTGACTTAAAGTTACTTTCATTCAACCAGAAAGTTCTTTCTTGATCAGAAAAGACACAGACGTCTCCCAGAAGATAATAAGACGATGTACAAGAGGCATCATTGTGGAAAAAATTATTACTCATCTTTTATTTACATTTGAACAAAAAGTGGCATGTCCAAAATTATTCATACCCTTTGCATGTCTACATGTGCATGGGCCTGCATGGATTTATTCTATTAGTGTCCAGTTCTGTGTCCAAGAGAGAAGCAAGATATGCTCATGTGACAGTGGTAATAACTGGCTGAGTGACTGTTTTCAGTGCTAATCCCTGAAGCCCCTGTTTTTGAGTATGTAATTCCATTTGTCTTTGATAGATTACCAATTAGCATTAAATTAAATTAAATTTGGGGCAAATTTAATACTTACTCTCAAGACCAAAAAATGTTTTGCATTGTTTTTGGACTCCTCCTACATTTCACAAAATCAAGTATGTCATTTGAGTTAATTATAGTTATCAGCTGATGAAAACTTTGAAATCATTGACACACACTTACCAAAATTGGACTGTTGAAGTAGTAAAAAACTAGTAATTTTTTTTTTCTAATCTTCAACCGTCTAATTTTGGTGAACTCGTGCCAATGACAGCCTAAGATTCCAGCTTGGATGACAGGAGTGGAACCCAGTGTAGTCTTTTGCTGTTAGAGGTCTCTTCCTCAAGGTTCGTTGTTTAATGCATGGTGAGATTTTTTAAAAAGTAATTGATTCACTATATCCTTTTTGCCAGCTGAAGCCATTAGGCCATTTACCTGAAGCCATTTGGCCATGTCCATCCACAGAACTTCTACTCACTCAATGTTTTTTTTTCATCATTCTGTGTACACTAGAGCAGTGGTGGCTGGTGCTAAAAAAATTTTTTGGGGGGTGCACTTAAAATCAAACTGTTTATAATGCAGGACTGTATAAATAGCCATTTATCAGGTGATTGTGTCATTATTGCTAAGATATAATATTGAAAATGTTACTGTTAAAGTCAACTGTTAAAGCATGCAATAAATGTACTGTGAATCAGTGAATTTGAGTTCAATGTGGGTTTATTATCAGCAATGAAGTAATAAAGTTAATCATTAAAAAAAACACACACATACTGGAAAGTTGCCTAATCACACTATCGCACTATTTTTAAAGAAATTTTGCTCTCCTTTCTTTCTGGCTTGCAAATTTCTCAATGAGTTTCTGGTTTTTGCTATTTCTCAGAAAAGTCTTAATTCTCTTGTGAAAGTGTATATTTGTAAATTTATAACCGAATTTTCTTTCATCTCGAGATATTTCGCTTGCTTCCACATTAATCAGTACCTCTCCGTCAACTGACAATCTGCTGAGCAGTAATAAAACTCATTGAGAATGGTCCAATCATATGAGGCCAAATATCTAAAAACAATATTGTTTCACTAACAACAAAAGTGGGAGGATTCGGGAAATTTGAAACAACCCAATCAGAGCTCAGCCTCAAAAGTTTATGGAGCTACAGACCCACTTGTTTGTCGGGTGCCCTACACACACACACACACACAAATGAACGAAATACAGTTTTAATTTATTTTAAATAAATAATATTATGATAAACTGTAGAATAGTATGACTAAATGATTTTATTTCATTATTAAAATATTTAATTATTGTTAACGTGTTAAAATGGCATTCATCTCTGGCTAACTTTAAGGGAGTGGCACCCCAGCGCCCCCTATTGATCGGTCACCACCGCACTACTGTTGTGCCCGAGGAGAATTGGAAGTTTCTGAAATAAGCCAAGTGACAGGTTGTACAAAGTGTTAAAGTGTAAAATTTATTATGTGCATCCAAAAAGTGAAATAAACAAAAGGAGTTAGGTAAATATGTCATAATGATCATAGATGGTTTTTGTGTCTCCAGTGTATATTTAGTTTTTGATGATTAAGAACAGAAGTTATCATGCCTTAATGCCCAAAAAACTATTTCCTAAGAATAGGAGGAGAGACCAAACAAAACAGGAGGACACTTTCTGAGTGCTTCTTCACATAACAAGGTTTTCTCAGAAAAATATGGTTCCATATCATAGAATTACAATATGCAAGTCCATGACCATATTGCTTTGGATAAAACTAAAATGAATCAAATTAACAAGAAAATCATCTCACATCACCAGCTACAGTGTTAACACCATGTGGTATGGTTCACCATTGTTGTTTCAAGGATTTAAAATCTCTGTCTCTCCCATTTGTCTGTAGATACAGAAGACAGGCTAGCCAAGAGATTTTCACCTGTTGGAGTGTTCAACTTTACCTCCCTTCTCCTGAGCCCAGGAGATAACACACTATACATAGGTGCACGAGAAGTTCTGTTTGCACTCAACCTCAGTGATATCAGCAGATTGCAACTGCACCGCAATGTGAGTTGGTGTGTGTATATATAAATATGAGATAATATGATGAACATGAGATAATAGATTTCATTTGTTGATATTTACATCTATATCTGTTAAACAACTTATGATAAGGCCTTTGATACCTTTGATAAAAAATACTTTAACATGTGTACCCTGATTGATTGTTTAAACAATTAATAGCTCTGTCTACTCTTGGTGTGAACCCTGGGTTTTGCAAGCAAAGATTGCATTTGCTAGTGAAGGCTGCCTAAAATGGATAAACCAAAAATGATTACCAAAATGATGCATTGCTGCATTTGAAATGGGCTCAATAATTTTTATTGATGATGTAATTCATGATGATAACAGCAGATTCATTTCAGAATTTACAGAACGATTCTGTCTGCCAATCTTTAGAGAACTGGATTTTTAGACTGCTGTGACAACACAGAACAAAATGCTATATGGACCACCTCCTTTATGTTTACATTCACTGTATTTTACTATTACACTTTATTCATTACAAAACTGAGTACTGGTCGGCGTTATAGAAATTAATATACTATATTAATTTGCATTGTTGGCACATGTTGGCCAACAGTGCAGTGTGCTCAGTTCTGTGTTGTCTCATGGTTTTGTGCTTTATGTAGCATTATAATTCTAGAGAAACATTTAATGTTACTGTGTACTGCAGCAGTTGAAATGACAATAAAAGCTTCTTGACTTGACTTGAAATTTCCCCTTACAGGGTAATTAACCCTGTAAACTCCATTTAAATTCATTAAGGAATTATGAATTTTTTTATTTTTTTATTTTTTTTGCAGTTCACATGGAACACACCAGAAAGAAAACGAGACGAGTGTAGCTTTAAAGGCAAAAATCTACAGGTAAGTGTATCCTTAAATATGAGCCATTCATGCGTTAAATAAGTGATTTATAGTTATAAACACAATTATTTTAAATAAAAAACAAGTGTTATAAGTGCTAAAATCTAAATGCTAACTTGTAGGTGAGGTTGTTCTGTTTCCATTTCCTGGGTCTTTCTCTAGGACACTGACTGTAAAACTGAAATTGTGAGAAAATTGTTATTAGATCAATAGTGTGCCTGATGAATTGGCTTGGAGAGCAAGGCTCAATGAGATGGAGTAATAGGTTTTTTTTGTAATGCCAAAGATTGATTTGTTGCCTATGTGTGCTTTTGTACAATTATTAACATGATCTGAAATACTAAATTACTGAAATGCTGCAATAATTTGGTCATTCTGTTTCTCTGTCTTTTCCATTCTGTCTCATGCTGTTGATCTACCAGACTGACTGTTTCAATTATATAAAGATTTTACTGCGTGTAAATGCCACTCATCTATATGTGTGTGGAACATATGCCTTCAGCCCTGTGTGTGCTCACATTGTAAGTACATTTTTTTTTTTTTTACATGCATCATTAGCAGGTAGCAATACAAAATACATGTAATGTAATGAATCATAATTCCCTGAGTATAATGTATTTAATTTCTCTTCATCTGTACAAAAAAAGACATCTTTAAGAATTATTTGATCGAAGAGTTGCATGTTGGCAAAGATTGACAACAGTTTAATGTAGTAATGTGGTTATTGTATAGTAAAATTCATTTCCCTTAACAATTAAATTTTAGAAAGATTCATATTATTTTCCTCTACAGAACACAATGGATTTCTCTCTGGTGCGCAGCAGTACAGGAAAGATTGTGACAGAGGATGGACGTAATCACTGCCCTTATAATCCAGAATATAAATCCACTGCCATCATGGCTGGTATATATGGCCTTATTTGTCAATATTTTAGTAGTTATTTTAGTTTAAATTATGTGTAAATGTGTTTGTAAGCCAAACTAAAATGCAATTTTCCACCAAATCAGTTTTCTACCCATGAAAGGGACAGACAGCTATATTGTCTTGCTTTTTTAAAATTATTATTATTATTTTTACCATACATTCCATACTATTTAATTAATGCCAGCGATCAGTGAATTAGCAGGAATGTGAGGCTATCAGGGGCATAGGCTCACAGAAACTGGTCAGATTAGGGGAAAAAATAACCTGGTCACCTTCCAGTCTTCAGTTGTCCTGTAAAGTAAATAAATGTGACAGGTTTAGGTTAAATTGAAAAAATTGTTTGTCAGTACCTGCTCATATCCTCTGAAGCAGTGCTACTTAAGTGCTACTTAAAAAGTGTAAGGACTTTGACTACATTATTAGGATGGATTTTTAGCAGAAGCCTACAAGTGTAAATGGAAAAGCAGTACATCTCTGCAACACACATTAAATCAGAGCAAGATATAAGAAGAAATGCTGAAAAGAATTACTGTTCAAGGTCTTAATTAAAGACACCTGCCGCAGTTACACAATTGATCACCCTAGTCAGATGTGTTTTTTAAATCCTGATATCTACACATGATTTGCCATATACTGATCAGCTGTTTAAACTGTCATTGTAATAAATGTTCTCTAGAGCTTTGAAATTTTGCGAAATCAATCACACTCCATCCTTTGAAAATATTCAAGGTATTATTGAAGCTGTTGTGTGTTATTGGCAAGATGAGCTTCAAAACTGTTCTGAGTGTTGTCAAAAAGAATGTTATGGACTTTGAAACCTGCTGACCAGTCACATTCATGGGATAATTCAAAATGCACTATTCTGGGTGAAAGAAAAGCTCAAAGACTGTGTTCCGAATCAGTTGTTGCACTAATAGTCAGTGACCATATTGTTTTTACTAATCATCTTCCTGTTGATAGAGAAGCTGTTTAACCATTAGATATTTTCAAGAACAATGTGAAATTTGACTTTGTCTTTGTCAGTGTGAATTTTGACTTTAACTTTGATTCTTTGTTTGTTGTAAAAATGTTTTGTCCTTTACATACTTATGGGCAACAGGTTTTATATTTAATATTTTCTCAACCTTATGAAATCAAAACTAGTCATGAATTGTGCATCTTAATCTATGTTACTGATAAGTGTGATTTTAAATTGCTTAGAAGGGAAAATGTTGGTCTCTAAAATCTTTGATTGGCCACTTGAATATTTAATGCATAAAAATGTAAATCTAATTCTAATGTTCTGAGGTAAAATGCTTTATATACAATTAGTATGTCTGAGTATGTGTGTGATGAAACTAGACCACAAATGAGGTTAATAAAGCTTTTGATTCTAAGTTAGGTTCCCAAAAAAAACTACAGTAGTAGTACAACTGACATAGTACAGGATTTGCTGTAGCATACAATCACAATAACCTTCCAGCATCAAAATGAAGCCTGTTCAGGTAAAACAAACAAACAAAAAAACTATTAAATTAAATTAAAAGCCTCTATGGACTATTAATACCAAAAATAGAGGAACTAAAACTCATGTTTAAAGTCAATGATATAGTTAGAATTTCCTATTTAAAAATAGACAGTATAAAAAGGGATAAGGGAAAATTGTTCTGGTTATATCAAAAGCACTAGAACTTCAAGGTAGGTACCAGCAATAAATGTCTTCAATGTAAATTTAATAATTACTCGCATAAAATAATCAGTCTCATTAAAATTAGTCTCATAAGAAGGAAAAGAAAGTTCTAGAGCATGTGTGTGACCCTTTAAAAAAACAAGAAGAAGTTGCTTTCGGCTGCTCCCTGTTCGGGGTCGCCACAGCGGACCAACTGGTCCGCACAACAACTTGGCACAGGTTTTGCGCCGAATGCCCTTCCTGCCGCAACCCTCCCATTTTTTCCGGGCTTGGGACCGGCACTGTATCCAGTGGCTGGGGTTGAGGCATTGGCTGGGAATCGAACCCGGGCCTTCTGAATGATAGGCGAGTCTTAAATGGTAATTAACTAAGAACTAAGCAAGGAAAATACTGGATATCAAAATGAATGGAAATAATCTATACTGTATGAAAAATAAAATGCATATTGCAACACAGAAACTTGTGTTCAAGGATAAAACAGTATATGCTCTGTATGAATAAAGACTGCAGTCCTGCTAAACATGTGGGGTGGGATGTGGTAGCTTAGTGGTTAAGGCATTGGACTACTGATCGGAAGGTTGTGTGATCGAATCCCAGGTCTGCCAAGCTGCAACTACTGGGCCCCTGAGCAAGGCTCTTAACCCCAAAAATGCTCAGTTGTATAAAAAAATGAGATGAAAATGTAAGTCGCTCTGGATAAGGGCGTCTGCTAAATGCCAGAAATGTAAATGTAAACACCTCAAATGTTTGTGCAAGTGCCTTTTTTTAATGGCAGTTGCATTCATTAGAAGGGGGTTTCTATTTCAAAAACTATTCTATTAAAACCTCATTCAAATAGAGTATCCAAAGGTATTGTAAACAATGTACAGAGCAACATTATGGCCAAGAGACAAACTTGGTAGCAATAAGGAAGAGTGAGGGTAATAGAACAAATTCTTTGTGGTATGAACACAGACACAACAGAAACTAGGATAGTTGGAAAAAGTGTTTATTTATGACAGTTGTTTAGGTGGGCCCCTGCTCTGTGCTGAACCTGAAACTAGAAGTCCTGCAAAGAAAGGAACCATCAAGTTATCAAGGGTGTTGATGTCCTTTACCGTGGCCATCCACTGCAAGACAGTGCAGTCGATCACCAAGATGAAGTGTTGATATGGCCATCTCAAATGGCCCCCAGTCCTGTCTCCAAGGTGTCAGTGTGGACGAGGAAACTGAGGTTGAAATCGGGGTTCCAAAGGACCATGGAGATCTTGCAGTGCCCGTTCTGTCTTGTTGGTCCATCGCACCCAGTCTGGCTGACTGTTCAAAAGGGGTGAAACCAGTTGAGGCCTGAGATGACTCCCAGACAGCAAAGAGGACATAAGACAAGAGAAGTTCCCAGTTTCTCCCCTCCTCTTCTACATCCTACCAGAGGTCTGGTTGAATCTTTCAACAAGTCCATGTATCTAGGGGTGGTAGATGGATGTCCTCAGGTGTTTTACCTGCAACAGATGACACAGATCAACCATGAGGCAGGAGACAAATAGTGTACCTTGGTCGGTCAGGATGTCCTTCGAGATATTAGCTGAATAGCAGCATGAGCTCTCTTGTTATGTTGTGGAAGATGGCTTTCCAAAATGGGGACTGCCTCAGGGCACCTGGTGGCATAGTCAACGATGACCAAGATGTACTTGCGACCCTGGACCAACTTTGGCAATGGCCCAGCGAGGTCCATGACAATTTTTTCGGAGAGGATGCTGATGATGGGAATCACAATGAGGGGCTGTGTGCTGACACTGAGGACACTGCTGACATTGCTGACAGAAGGCCCCGAATTCTGCATCCGTGCGAGGCCAGAGGAATTTATCCTGCAGTTTTTCTTTTGTGTTGTAGTCCCCAGGGTGGCCTCAAAGCAGGTGTGCTTAGTCCATGTGCATCAGAAGTTGGGTCTTGGAGGGTGGGACCATGAGGAGGTCACATGGTTGTCCCTGTCACTTTGTATGGTGATATAGCAGCCCTCCACAGACCAAGAAATATAGGGCTGGGAGTCTTTGCTCAAGATTCACAGTGTCCCCTTCAACTTGTAGCACCTGGCTCCAGCAATGTTTCAGCTAGTTGTTCTCCTTTTGGTCACATCTAAAGCTCTCTCTTGCATGACCAGGTGGAACACAGAGGACAAAGGTGTAGGATTAGGGTGTGTGTGTGTGTGTGTCTCACTTTCTGAGGGTGTCCTCAGAAGGAAGGGGACCTGGTGGATTCTCCCATTGTCCTCCCTGCACATTTAAAAAAACAAACTCCCCATGACACGATGATAGATCGGATAAGCGGTACAGACAATGGGGAATGGGAAACTAATGAAACTGAGGGTTAAGAGCCTTGCTCAGGGGCAGAGCAGTGGCAGTTTTTTGAATCTGGGGTCTGAGTCATGTTGGAACAGGAAAGGAAGGGGGCCATCCCCAAACTGTTCCCACAAAGTTGGGAGCATGAAATTGTCCAAAATGTCTTGGTATGCTGAAGCATTAAGAGTTATTTCATTGGAACTAAGGGGCCAAGCCCAACCCCTGAAAAACAACACCTGAATGAAATGATTTGGAGGGGTATCCCAAAATCTTTGGCAATATATTGTATTTTGGCCCACTCCTCGTGAGCAAACTGCTCCAGCTGTCTCCGGTTTGAAGGGTGCCTTCTCCAGACTGCATGTTTCAGCTCTTTCCACAGATGTTCAATAGGTCAGGGTTCATAGAAGGCCAATGTTTTGTTCTTAGCCATTGTTGGGTGTTTTTAGCTGTATGTTTTGGGTCATTATCCTGTTGGAGGACCCATGACCTGCGACTGAGACCAAGCTTTCTGACAGTGGGCATCACATTTCGCTTCAGAATACCCTGATAGTTTTGAGATTTTATTGTACTCCGCACAGATTCAAAGACAAAGCAGCCCCAGAGCATAACCGAGCCTTCTCCATGTTTCACAGTAGGTACAGTGTTCTTTTCTTTGTATGCATTATTTTTACGTCTGTGAACATAGAGCTGCTGTGACTTGCCAAAAAGCTCCAGTTTTGTCTCACCTGTCCAAAGCATATTCTCCCAGAAGCTTTGTGGCTTGTCAATATGCATTTTGGCAAATTTCACTCTCGCTTTTTATGATTTGCTTTCAACAGTTACATTGTCCTCGGCCATCATCCATTAACTCCACTTTGGCTCAAACAGCGACAGATGGTGCGATCTGACACCGTCGTTCCTCAGTGTGGTGCACACCATGATACCAAACAGCACAGTGACTACTTTTCACCCTTTAAATGCTCAGACTAACTTTTTACAAGTTTGAAGATGTGATGCTAATTACTGGACACACTTTAGTTTAACGGGGGCTTGATGGTTAGCATGTCTTCCTCACACCTCCAGGGTTGGGGGTTCGATTCCGGCTTCCGCCGTGCGTGTGTGTGGAGTTTGCATGTTCTCCCCGTCCCTTTGGGGTTTCCTCCAGGTACTCCAGTTTCCTCCTCTGGTCCAAAGACATGCATTGTATGTTGACTGGCATCTCTAAATTGTCCGTAGTGTGTGAGTGAATGAGAGTGTGTGTGCTCTGCAATGGGTTGGCACTCCATCCAGGGCTTCCCGTGACCTGACATGTTAAACTAAAGTGGACTTTAGTTTTTAAAATGTTCCTATGGTCAAATTATTTTCAATCTTTTCTAGGGATACCATTATTTTTGTCCAGGCTAGTTTCATTAGTTTGTTTATTAAATGCTTCTGTTGAACCACAATTTTTAAGCAATGTCTTATTTTCATTAGTCAATTTTCAGTAATTTTTTATTTATTATTACTTTCGTAAATTAAATTATTTCAGTGACCATTGTAGATTTTTCTTTCTTAGTTATTATTATTATTGAAAAAAAATTGCCATGTATCTTGCACAAATTGTGTTCTGGACATGAATGGGGACGGAAATTGAGGTGTACTCTGACTTTTATAAGCAATCAGACATACTATGTACAAGCAGTGAATGAAAAATTAGGGAAGAAAAATCTGTAAATATACAGTGGTGTGAAAAAGTGTTGGCCCCCTTCCTAATTCCTTATATTTTTGCATGTTTGTCACACTTTAATGTTTTAGATAATCAAACACATTTAAATATTAGTCAAAGATAACACAAGTAAACACATTATGCAGTTTTTAAATGAAGGTTTTTATTATTAAGGGAAAACAAAATCCAAAACTACATGGCCCTATGTGAAAAAGTGTTTGCCCCCCCTGTTAAAACATAACTGTGGTTTATCACACCTGAGTTCAATTTCTCTAGCCACACCCAGGCCTGATTACTGCCACACCTGTTTGCAATCAAGAACTCACTTAAATAGGACCTGACTGACAAAGTGAAGTAGACCAAAAGATCCTCAAAAGCTAGACATCATGCCAAGATCCAAAGAAATTCAAAAACAAATGAGAAGGAAAGTAATTGAGATCTATCAGTCTGGAAAAAGTTAGAGAGCCATTTCTAAAGCTTTGGGACTGCTGCGAACCACAGTGAGAGCCATTATCTACAAATGGTGAAAACATGGAACAGTGGAGAACCTTCCCAGGAGTGGCCGGCCGACCAAAATTACCCCAAGAGCGCAACGACAACTCATCCAGGAGGTCACAAAAGACCCCACAACAACATCCAAAGCACTGCAGGCCTCACTTGCCTCAGTTAAGGTGAGTGTTCATGACTCCACTATAAGAAAGAGACTGGGCAAAAATGGTTTGCATGGCAGAGTTCCAAAAACCACTGCTGAGCAAAAAGAACATAAAGGCTCGTCTCAGTTTTGCCAGAAACATCTTGATGATCCCCAAGACTTTTGGGAAAATACTCTGTGGACTGACAAGACAAAAATGGAACTTTTTGGAAGGTCTGTGTCCCATTACGTCTGGCGTAAAAGTAATGCTTATCATACCAACAGTAAAATATGGTGGTAGTAGTGTGATGGTCTGGGGCTGTTTTGTTGCTTCAGGACCTGGAAGACTTGCTGTGATAAATGGAACCATGAATTCTGCTGTCTACCAAAAAATCCTGAAGGAGAATTTCCGGCCATCTGTTTGTGACCTCAAGCTGAAGCGAACTTGGGTTCTGCAGCAGGACAATGATCCAAAACACACCAGCAAGTCCACCTCTGAATGGCTGAAGAAAAACAAAATGAAGACTTTGGAGTGGCCTAGTCAAAGTCCTGACCTAAATCCGATTGAGATGCTGTGGCATGACCTTAAAAAGGTGGTTCATGCTCGAAAACCTTCCAGTGTGGCTGAATTACAACAATTCTGCAAAGATGAGTGGGCCAAAATTCCTCCACAGTGCTGTAACAGACTCATTGTAAGTTATCGAAAATGCTTGATTGCAGTTGTTGCTGCTAAGGGTGGCCCAACCAGTTATTAGGCTTAAGGGGCAAATACTTTTTCACACAGGGCCATGTAGTTTTGGATTTTGTTTTCCTTTAATAATAAAAACCTTCATTTAAAAACTGCATAATGTGTGTACTTGTGTTATCTTTGACTAATATTTAAATGTGTTTGATTATCTGAAACATCAAAATGTGACAAACATGCAAAAAAATAAGGAATCAGGGAGGGGGCCAACACTTTTTCACACCACTGTACATTGACCAAATGTTTAAAGCCTGAATTACATTGTACTTGATTCAAGCTCCAAATGTCAGAACTCAGACACTGTCTGCACAAGGCCTGAATCCTCTCTTCTTTTTCTTTTTCTCTCAGTCAGACATTAGGGAGTAAACCTGGCATATACACATTGTGTTGTGGAAATCCCATTTTGGAATTGATGCCACATGCACATCAAATGGAATTTCCTGTAAGGTTTCAAAGTACATTATCGTAACATGATATTGGATAGACAAACACACAGAGACACTGTTTGGAGATTGGAAGATAGGAAAATCCATAGGAAATATTTAGCACCTCACTAGTACTGGACTATTGACTCATAGACATGGATCACACCTGAAATCACTGTGAAAATCATTATATATATATATATATATATATATATATAGCTATATAAGTATTGGTATTGGGGTGGATGGGTGTGTATCTATCTTTAGTTTTTTTTTTTTTTTTGCCTGCAGGTGGAGATTTGTATGCTGCTACCGTCAGCAATTTTCAAGGGAATGAGCCCATCATTTACAAAAGCCTTGGTCAGGGCACTACCTTAAAGACAGAAAGCTCATTGAACTGGCTTCAAGGTAAGAGCCATGATCTGTTTTTAGGTCCCATCTTCTTTTCCTGTTTGGTGTCTGTGCTGGAGATCTGTCAGTGTTAATGCTAAGTATATATTTACAGATAAGAAAACTAGAATCAAATTAATGGCTGAAATGATGAAAAGGTAGCCATGGTAGCTGCTAGTGGTTGACTGTTTTAAAGCGCTCTTTAGTGTGGCTGAAGGTTGTGGACAAAGTCACAGAAACATGCTTTGCATACAGCTACCAGATGGTTGGATGGATGGATGGATGGATGGATTGTTTGGTTGATGGATGGATTGATTGATTGATTGGTTAATTGATTGATTGATTGATTGATTGATTTTTATGTATTGATTGATTATTCATGCTATTATCCATCTTATTTTTAAAGTTCCCTAAAATTATTGACTTTATTGAGACATTATTTGAAACAATCACATGTGATTTGTCATTTTTCTAGATTTCTTTTTCAAGAAATACTGTGTGTGTGTGTGTTATGAATATTAATCTGCTCTTTTTCATTCATTCATTCATTGTCTGCCGCTTATCCGAACTACACTCGGGTCACGGGGAGCCTGTGCCTATCTCAGGCGTCATAGGGCATCAAGGCAGGATACACCCTGGACGGAGTGCCAACCCATCGCAGGGCACACACACACTCTCATTCACTCTCGCATTCACACACTACGGACAATTTAGAGATGCCAATCAACCTACCATGCATGTCTTTGGACTGGGGGAGGAAACCGGAGTACCCGGAGGAAACCCCCGAGGCACGGGGAGAACATGCAAACTCCACACACACATGGCGGAGGCGGGCTCTTTTTCATATTTTCATCAAAAATGTTTAACTTAAAATATAGTAAAATATAGATATAGTATCATGATGCACATTTTCCTCTGGTTTTCATTATTACTGAGGAAAAACTGCAGTAATGAACAATTTTAT
Organism: Hemibagrus guttatus; assembly: GCA_033459395.1. Classification (NCBI taxonomy): domain Eukaryota; kingdom Metazoa; phylum Chordata; class Actinopteri; order Siluriformes; family Bagridae; genus Hemibagrus; species Hemibagrus guttatus. Next base: position 18,657,582 of record JAUCMX010000004.1, read on the forward strand.
CATTAATTTTGTTTCCATAACATTAACACTGCAGGTCAATTCGAAATCTTTAACTTGTATGTGTAATATACTAAAAACAATTTTACCAGGAAGGTAAAATCATGTTCTCTCACAATTTACCACCAAACAATGATACCATAATCCAAGGAGAAAAATAAAGTTTTGCATTAAATAAATCTTATATTGCTGTATTGATATTTGGTTATTCATGGTCCTGCTCCTAATTATAGTCCCTTTAATTTAATTGAATGATTATTAAATACCTTGGTACATAAATTCTCTGTTTTGCCTAAGCAAAAAAAATACTGATCACTTTTCAATACAATGAAGCTTTTAGTAAATATTATTTACAAAGAGTATATAGTAATTAGTATTTTTTTTATTAACAATTATTTTAATCCAGTGTTTTTAGCCATAATTGCAGTATGTTTGTTCTGTGGATTTAAAAGGTAGATCAAAGTTATTCCTATTATTATGAATGTAATTTTAAATCGGGGGAGCACGGTGGCTTGGTGGTTAGCACGTTTGCCTCACACTTCCAGGGTTGGGGGTTCAATTCCCGCCTCCGCCATGTGTGTGTGGAGTTTGCATGTTCTCCCCGTGCCTCGGGGGTTTCCTCCCCGATCCAAAGACATGCATTGTAGGTTGATTGGCATCTTTAAATTGTTGTGGGCATGTGTGGGCACTTCGTCCAGGTTGTATCCTGCCTTGATGCCCAGTGACGCCTGAGATCGGATCGGATAAGCGGTAGACAATGAATAAATAATTTTAAAGCACATTCAAGAGAAAAATTTTTTAGGTCAAACCTGTGTAACCATCTCATTATTATGAAGGTCATTTTAAAGTGAATTGTTTTTTAAATCACATCCCACTGTTATGAAGGTCATTTAAAAGTGCATTTTAAAAATGATTTTTTACACACATGGTTAGGACAAATACTTTATTGCAGTTGCAGACTATAAATTGAACTAAATAGAAATAAAATCACTTAGTTGAGTATTTTTTTAAAAGAATACACATTATGATCACGTGAATAAAAAAAAAAAGAAAATGTAATGACTATGAACTTTAAAAACATACTAAACAGAATGGTAAATTACATCAGTTTGGTATTAATTGAACATGTCCGGTCAGAGATAGAATTACATGACATTTCTTACATAAATTTGATGTACAACACATATTTTATTAAAATCCAAATCTGACACACATACACAAAAATTCGTAACATTTATAGACTATGTTAAATAAAAATAAATTGTTCTGCATTGGAGAATATCTTGCATCTGGAGAATCTTTTTAAAGTGTGTTAATGAGCACAAATATTTTATTCTCGTTTTTTTGGTTTGAGACTTAGTAAATGTGTGAGATTTGGCAACTCTGCGATTGTGAACTTGACTTAACTATTATTTCTTACTTTGTCACATTTCTTCTCATTGTGTCTGTAAAAAATTAAATGAAACAGATTGTTAGGACAACTAACAATGGACAATAACCTTTTAATAGTTTTTCTTCTTCTTCTTCTTCTTTCGGCTTTTCCCTTCAGGGGTCGCCACAGCGAATCATCTCTCCACCTATCCCTATCTTCTGCATCTTCAACACTTGCAGCCACTAGCTTCATATCCTCATTTATTCCATCCATATACCTCCTCTTTGGCCTTCCTCTTTGCCTCCTGCCTGGCAGCTCCATGTCCAACATTCTCCTACCAATATACTCACTCCCCCTCCTCTGAACATGTCCAAACCATCTTAATCTGGCCTCCCTAACTTTGTTCCCCAAATGTACAACATGAGCTGTCCCTCTGATGAACTTGTTCCTAATCCTGTCCAACCTTGTCACTCCCAAACAGAACCTCATATTTACATTTATAACATTTATAACCATCTCATTATTATAAAGTTAATTTAAAGCCCAAAACAATGTTTAATTGCATAACTGACATGATTGGAATGCATAATAAATATAAACTAGACATACATTTCCTGAAGAAAATGTGAAAGATGCTTGCCATGGCAAAACTCAAACCCCGAACAGATAAAAAGACAGACAGATTCTTCTCAATGTGCTGAAATTCTGGGATGACAGTTATTTTGTGTGTTAACATGCATGTGACATCATCAAAATTCACAACCCAAAGTTCTACTCATTGTGCTGAGCGTTTTGATATGAGATCTGACACTTGTGTATGTTGGGGTAGATTTGTGATTCCACTTATTTTAAAGCTTACTGTGCATGTGACATCACATGATGTCATTTTTGTCATCAAAATTCACTTCACTAAGTCCTCCTTGTTGTGCTGAGCAATTTGACATGTCACATGTCTGTATTGAAATAATGTAGTTATTCTACTTATTTTTGGACCTTACCCCAAGGGCATCACTGAAAACCAATGCCCAGTACTTATCCAGAGCAGAGCAGGATCAAAACGTGTGTGCCAGATTAGCTGGAGAAAAAGAGCATCCATCACAAGTAGCTTACTATCCAGAGTATATTCTAGTGAGCCTAGACTTATATTGTGCAAAACTTTGAATTGTATAGCCCTAGTCTAACAAAGGCGAATGGATCCCTTCTAAGTGCCTCCTTCCACGATTTAATTTTATCTAGGTTGTGGTTTTCAAAAGACATGAGCTGAGAATACAATATTAAGATCAGTCCTTTATTACTAAAATTAAGAGTAAGGTTGTCCGAAACCGAGATAGGCAGAAGATTAGGAAAAAAGGGAAAATTGTCCTTGATAAAGTGGCAAATCTGAAGATAAAGTGGTTGTTTGGGCAGTCATATATTCTGCAAAAACAAACCATTCGTATACAAGTCTTTAACACTTGTCAGACCATTGACTGCCCATCGTCCAAATGTCAAGTCTAATGTGGAGGGGATGAATAATTGATATTTGTAAATCAGGCCCAGGATTGATGCTGATGTAAACTTACAAACTTGCAAAAAAGATCCTAAGAGTAGAAAGCACTACAGGATTGACTTTAAAATGGAAAGCTTTCAGAGGAAAAGAAGAGTATACTAAAGCTGAGAGAGACAAAGAGTGACATGTTTGTGATTTCAGTTAAACACCAGTTTGTTTATGAGCAGTGAAACGAGTAGAGTATCTTCTGAATGTTGGATGTCCAGTAATAGTGAATAAATCTTGGAAGACCCAATCCAACTACTTTGTACCTCCTCTGAAGAACATGTTTACTAACCCTGAGAATCTAATGTTCTCAGATAAAGGAGGATACAATTTGATTGATTAAACAGAAAAAAAATTTGGACAAAAAAACTGGTAAAGATTGAAACAAATAAAGAAAGAAAGTGCACCACCTCTTAAACTCAACCCTCATCTCTTTTAACTGAGGTTTATAATTGACATTGATCAAAGAACAGAAAGAGCATGTCATATATAGCATGACATACTCCACTTCCGGGGTGAATGCTGGCGCTGCTAGCTGACGCTGCTCTGTGGGACATTTTACTTTTATACTAATTACTTTTATATTAACTGTTTTACTAGCTGTTTTTTTACTGTTTTTTAAATCACTGCTGACTATTCCCGGTGGTTACAGCGAGCTCTTACATTACGTTGGACATAACATTGGATGTTCCTACTGGCTAGCCTGCGTGTTAACGCTTTCTGTGATTGACCCGTATCCTACGGCTGTGTCTCTGGCATGGGAAATTGCTGTGAGGGTCATGAAGCTGTCGTTACAGATCAGCCACATCTGGATCGTCCTCTCTGCTATATACCTATATATATATCGATCGGTTTGGTCGATGCTTCAGTATTCGGCAGCGGAACTTCTTCAGCTCTATTCGTGTTTTTTGGAACTTCTGTCAGCTCTACATCTTCACCCAGACATTGTGTTCACTCCACGTCGGAAATATGTTCATCGCGGGTCTTGGTGGAGTTTTAACACCAATGACTTGTGCACAATACGGTCTTTTTGGTCGTCTAAACTATGAACGGTGTGGCGCCTTACAAGGACTGTTGATTACAGTGTATTAACCAACCTGCCCAGATCGGCTGGCAATGACTCTGGTAAAAACAATTTTTCCTTTGGATTATTAAAATATACAATCACTCTCCACTAAAGCACATCTGGTGTACGACCTGCTGTCTGACCGTAAGTTTGATTTCCTCTGTTTAACTGAAACTTGGCAGAAACCAGCTGACTTTTTTCACCTCAACCTGTCTGTCCCCCCAGGGTATGTTTTTATTTGTAAACCCAGCGCTACAGGATGGGGAGGGAGCTTAGCGATAGTCTATAAAGAGAAATGGAAAATAACTCAGCTAACTGTACCTACATATTCTTCATTTGAATGCATCACCTTACAAATCAATGGGACGATTCCTACTTTTCTCACAACTATTTTACCACCCTCCCAGGGCTAATACTGCCTTTTTAGCTGAACTATCTGAATTTTTAAACTATTTATGCTCCATGTCTCCAAATGTTATTATGTTGGGTGATTTTAACATCCATATAGACAATGTCAGCAATGGACGCACTAGTGAATTTCTATCATGCTTGGATAGCTTTGGTATGCAGCAATTTAATACACTGCAAACTCACTCCAAAGGCCACATTTTAGATCTTGTTTGCTGTTCTGGTATTACGCCTTGTAATTACACTGTTTCTGACCTGTCTATTTCTGATCATCTACTGTTGTCTTTTTGTGCCCAACTGGCAGTTTTTAAGGTAAACCCATGTCGCTCTGTCATTTGCTGGAATGTTAAGAAAATTTATGTATCTGCTCTTGCTGATGAACTGGCTATCTTTTCCAGCAAAGCTGACTTCACTGCTGCTGATGAACTGCTACATTATTACAAAGATAGACTATGCATGATTTTAGATTATTTTGCACCTGTGAAAACTTGTACTGTTTCCTTTACACACTCTACGCCTTGGTTTACATCTGAACTACGAGCACTTAAAACTAAAGGCCATAGGTTAGAACGTTTGTTCGCCAGGTCTGGCCTCACTGTTCACAAAGAAATGTATGCTGAACATGTTCAATACTATAAGGAGGCTTTGTCTAAAGCTAAGTCTGACTATTATTCTAATATAATTGGAGCTAGTGAAGGAAATTCCAGATCCCTCTTCTCAGTAGTAAATAATTTTCTGCAACCCCCTGACTTTTTGACATCTAATATGTATTCCACTGAATTGTGAATTGTGATCGTTTTATTACTTTCTTTGAGTCTAAGGTCAAAAATATTCATCAGCACTTAATTACAAGTAATTCACACTTTGACGTTAATCATTCAATATCTGATGCAACTGTAACGTAGGCCCGCCCGAGGCGGTAGCAGCCGGATCCATGCGCAGGGCTGGAGAGGGGGGAGGAGGAGAGAATCGTAGTCGAGGGCAGGCAGAGAGTTCGTAACTGTGAGAGCAAAACAACAGGCAGAATAATCCAAAGGGCAGAGAAAACAGGGAAGTCAGCAAACAGTCCAGAGTCAGAAAACCAGAAATGTCAATCCGAATAACACACGAGGCAAATGCTTGGTAATTCAACATGTGAAGATACTTCGCACCGAACTGGAAGTGCGCTCCGTATTTATGCCCGAGCGGCAACACGGAAGCGCCTCAAAAGACGGGTGAGGGCTCCCTCCCGTGGCCAGATCTCGGGCGGGGCGTGACAGCAACCATCTATTCAACAGTTTATTTGAACAATTTCAATCCAGTTTTCATCCCCACTATAGTACTGAGACTTAATTAAAATCACCAATGGCAGCTGACTCTGGTTTATTAACTATTACTACTAGTGCTTCTCGACTTGAGTGCAGCCTTTGATACCATTTTGCATAATATTCTCCTCAACAGGCTAGTTTCTGTCGGGATTGCTGGCACCCCTCTGTCTTGGTTTAGGTCATGCCTTTCTGGTTGCACTCAGTTCACTCAGTTAAATAGTTTTTGATCAAAATCATCTACAATCACTACTGGTTTTCCCCAGGGTTCTGTCCTGGGCCGACTTTTATTTCTTATAAATATACTACCTCTTGGCCAGATTTTTAGGCGGTACGGTATTCATTTCCACTGCTACGCAGATGACACCCTACTCTACCTATCCACTAAACCCACTGGCTTTTTTCCTCCACTTTCCCTATCTTCCTGTCTGGCTGAAATTAAGAATTGGCTTTCAGCCAATTTCTTGAAGCTGAATAGTGACAAAACTGAGGCCCTACTCGTTGGGACTAGATCTGTGTTGTCTAAATCTAATTATTTTTCTGTGGCTATTGAAAATAAATGTAATCAGTCCTTCCTCTGTAAAAAGTCTGGGTGTCATCTTAGATAGTGCATTGTCTTTTGAAGACCATATTAATAACATTACACGTACGGCATACTTCCACCTGCATAATATTAACCATCTCCGCCCCTCTCTCACAATTAATAATACAGCAGTTCTTATTCATACACTGGTCACTTCACAAATTGATTACTGTAACGCCCTTCTCACTGGTCTTCCATCTAAAATGCTGCATAAACTTTAAATGGAGAACTCTGCAGCTCTTGTTATTACTAGAACCTCTTCCACTTTAGCACATCTCTCCAGTTCTTCAGCAACTGCATTGGCTTCCAGTGAAGTATTGAGTAGACTTCAAAATTCTTACTTTAGTTACTTACTTACAAGGTGCTTCAAAATCTTTCACGTTCATATCTTACTGAATTTCTGCAGTCATATATTCCTGCACGTACTCTTAGATCAACATCTTCAATCTCCCTTGTGGTACCTCGCATACGTTTAACTACCATGGGAGCACGATCTTTTAGCTATGTTAGCTATCTTTTAGATAAAGTGAACAACTGACACAAATGACCCACATTATTGCACCTTAATCTTCACACTAACAAGAGAGGTAATGATTGCTGAGTACAGGAGGGTGAATTTAACTCCTGTTTTTGTCTGCTAAATCAAAAGATGAAATGCTTGTACTGGAAGAAATTAAAATGCACCAAAAATACCTTTGGTCTGCTCTGTTTGCCCTTGGCATCGTTAGTTGGTTTAGGTCCAATTCAGTGCGCACATGAAAGTGCGTTGTGAAATGTGAGGTCTCATGAAAAAGTCTTTCCCCAGTATTTCCATGAAAAAGTCTAGGGTTAGTTATAAATTTAATTGGGTCTGATCCCTCAAGCTTTTTTGGGATGCCCACCACTCTCATATTGGACCTTGGTGAGAGGTCAACTTTTCTTTTAGAAATTAGTTTTCCTTCTGTAGTTCTGTAACGAATCGCTGGAAGTGTGTTGTGCAGGACTCAGTCCAAAAAACACAAGGCAAAATTTGAGAACCATTAATACAAAACTAGGTCATACACATAGTAGAGAAATAAGCAGTTGCTGAATCAAAAGTCTTGGTAATGCACTGAATACAATACTTCATGTAAAACGTTGTGAACACGTTGCTTAAATGTTGTAGAAGAACCCGGAAGTGTTCCTTGTGGGTGGCTTAGAATTTGGCAGAGGGCTCCCTCTGGTGGGCAGGTGCAGGTGGCGATGTTAGAGAGCCAGAACGAGCCGATGAATCGAGGGCTTAACTTACGGCAGGGTAGCCTCAGTCTCAGATTCTGTGTGGACAACCATACCCTCTGGTCCACCTGAAACCTGGGATGGGGACATCTGTGGCGGTTCGCCTGTATCCGCTGACAGCGAATAGCTTGTTGGAGGTGGACGTGGGCACTTTCCCATACCTACTGGCGCCGACATGCCAAGTCTTCCACCTCAGGCACATCAGAGGGCTCACCATTCCAAGGGAACAGTGGTGGTTAATACCCTAGGACACACTGAAATGGAGCGAGTCCAGTGGATGTGTGAGTGAGGGAGTTCTGGGCGTACTCGGCCCATGGCAGGAACTCACTCCAGCACTGTTGTTCCTGGGTACAGTAGGAGCGAAGGTACCGGCTGATTTCTTGATTGGAATGTTCGGTCTGGCCATTAGATTGTGTATGATAGCCGGAACAGAGGCTTACATTGATCCCCAAGTTGGTGCAAAAGGCTCTCCATACTCTTGACGTACACTGTGGGCCCCGGTCTGACACGATGTCCTCTGGAAGGCTGTAGGTGCAGAAAACATGGTGAAACAATGGTGGTCATCACAGTTTCCATAGCTGTGGGCAAGCCCTTGAAGAGTACCAGGCGACATGCCTTGGAGAACCGATCGATGGCCACCAGGATAGAGCTAGGGAGGTCAGTGATGAAGTCCACTGCCATGTGAGACCAGGGATGCTTAGGTATGGGCAGCAGCTCTAGTAGTCCCATGGAGAGCTGAAAGCTCAGGTGGGGTAGGTTCAATTGCATGGGCCCGCTGAATGTTCTGTTCAATGACCCATTCGATGGGTGCAATTAGTACAGTGGACGGCAGAATCGGTTCTGGGCGGTCGGGTGTACTCACTGGATCATGATGACTTGACAGAGCATCAGCCTTGCCATTCTTGGTGCCTGGGAGACCTATGAAAAATGTTTTGTGCAGTCTGGGCATGTCCAGGCATGAAATCAGTCCAGGTTGGAAGCTGTTCTGTGGAAGTAAGCAGTCCAGGCATGCCTGGGCAGGTCAGAGCCAGCTTGACCTTGTCTCAGCAGGCTACAAAATTGGCTTGCATACACAGATGCTGCTTATCAGAATCAGAATCAGAATCAGAAAAGTTTTTATTGCCAGGTACAGCAAAGGGTTCGCGAAGAGCACTTTACAGTACTAGGAATTTGTCTTGGTGTCAGGTGCAAAACATATAAACAGATAAAATTTTAAAATATAAAATAAACTTGCGATTTACAATGTAAGTGTAAGTGAAATTGAAGGAGACTGTCCAAACATATATACAGATAACATATGTACACAAATGAGAATGATAATAAATATGTACACAGAAGTTTGAAGTTGAGTGAGAGTGACTGACCAAATAAGTATATCCTGTATGTACAATCGATAATGAAATAAATATTGTGTACAGAAGATGAGTTGCAAAAGATGTAGTGCAATTTAGAATGTGAAAGTGTCATGGTTGTCTGTAAGTTCTGGGGGGGTCATCTGGGGGTAAGTGGGGCACTGTTCAGCAGGCTGACTGCAGTGGGGAAGAAACTGTTTTTGTGGCGTGAGGTCCTGGTCTTGATGGACCGAAGCCTCTTTCCAGAGGGGAGGGACCGAAAGAGTTCATTACCGGGATGAGAGGGGTCAGCTGCGATCTTGGCTGCACATCTCCGGGACCTGGAGAAGTACAGCTCTTGGAGAGATGGGAGACTGCAGCCAATCACCTTCTCAGCTGAGTGGATGACACGCTGCAGTTTGGCCTTGTCCCTGGCTGTAGCTGCAGCAAACCAGACTGTGATGGAGGATGTGAGGACAGATTCAATGATGGCAGTGTAGAAGTTAACCAGCATCTTTACAGGTAGGAGAAACTTCTTTAGCTGCCGCAGGAAATACATCCTCTGCTGAGCCTTCTTGGTGAGGGAGCTGATGTTCTGCGCCCACTTGAGCTCCTTGGTGATGGTGGTGCCTAGGAAACAGAAGGACTCAGCAGATGACACCGGGGAGTCACAGAGGATGACAGGGGGGCGGGGGGCTGGGTCCTTCCTGAAGTCCACTGTCATCTCCACTGTCTTTAGGGAGTTGAGCTCCAGGTTGTTCGTGCTGCACCATGACACCAGACGATCAATCTCACCCCTGTAGGCTGACTCGTTCCCATCAGAGATGAGGCCGATGAGGGTGGTGTCATCAGCAAACTTCAGAAGTTTGACAGACTGGTGACCAGATGTGCAGCCGTTGGTGTAAAGGGAGAATAGCAGAGGAGAAAGGACACAGCCTTGGGGGGATCCAGTGCTGATGTGCTGGAGGTCACAGACATGCGTTCCCAGCCTCACGAACTGCCGTCTGTCTGTCAGGAAGTCCGTGATCCAACTGCACATGGAGTCAGGCACATTCAGCTGGAAGAGCTTGTCTCTGAGCAGGGCGGGGATGATCGTATTGAAGGCAGAACTAAAGTCCACAAACAGTATCCTGGCATAGGATCCTGGGGAATCTAGATGCTGAAGGATGAAGTGGAGGGCCATGTTCACAGCATCATCTACAGATCTGTTGGCTCTGTAGGCGAACTGTAGTGGATCCAGGAGAGGGTCTGTGATGTCCTTGAGGTAGGACAACACGAGGTGCTCAAAAGACTTCATGACCACAGAAGTCAGAGCGACGGGTCTGTAGTCATTAAGTCCTGTTATCTTTGTCTTTTTGGGGACTGGGACAATGGCTGAGGTCTTGAAGCAGGCTGGCACGTGGCAGGTCTCCAGTGAGGTGTTAAAAATGTCTGTGAACACTGGGGACAGCTGATTGGCACAGTGCTTCAGGAGGGAGGGGGAGACGGAGTCCGGGCCTGTAGCTTTGCGGGTGTTCAGACGTTTGAACAGTCTATTAACCTCTTCCTCTTTGATGGTGAGAGGTGTCAGGGGTGGAGGGTGGGGTGTTGCTGAGGTGTGGAGCTGTGTGGGTGATAGCTGATGGGGGGAAGATTGGGGGGGGTCAGGACTGTTCCATTGTCTTTCAAAGCGGCAGTAGTACTCATTCAGGCTGTTGGCCAGTCGCAGGTCGTTTACAGAGTGGGGGGCTCTAGGCTTGTAGTTGGTGATCGCTTTAAGCCCTTTCCAGACAGAGGCAGAGTCGTTGGTTTGGAATTGTTGTTGCATTCTCTCACCATGCTCCGTTTTAGCTTTTCTCACCTCCTCGCTAAATCTATACTTAGCCTCCTTGTATTTTCCTCTGTCTCCACTTCTGAATGCGGCCTCTTTCTCTGACCTGAGCCGTCTGAGTTTGGCTGTGAACCAGGGTTTGTCATTGTTATAACTCACCCTGGTGCATGTTGGAATGATGCTGTCCTCGCAGAAGTAAATGTAGGACGACACAGTGTCTGTGTACTCATCCAGACTGTTGGTGGTAGACCTAAAAACATCCCAGTCTGTACAGTCCAAACACCCCTGAAGTTCCCCCACAGCCTCACTGGTCCACTTCTTTGATGTCCTCACAACAGGTTTGCAGAGTTTTAATTTCTGCCTGTATGCAGGAATCAAATGCACCATGATGTGGTCAGACTGGCCCAGTGCGGCACGAGGGACAGCACGATAAGCACCACTGATGGTGGTGTAGCAATGGTCCAGTACATTCCCCTCTCTGGTCGGGCACTTAATAAACTGTTTATATTTGGGCAGTTCGTGTGAGAGATTACCTTTATTAAAGTCTCCTAGGACAATAACCAAGGCATCCGGGTTTGTTCGTTCCACACTCTGTATCTCGTCAGCCAGCGCGCGCTGCGCTTCGCGCACATTACATTGTGGCGGAATGTAAACACCGACGAGAATGAACGAGGAGAACTCACGGGGAGAGTAGAAGGACTTGCAGTTAATGATGAAGGCCTCCAGGTCTGGGGAACAGAGTTGAGACAGTACTTTCACATCATTACACCAACTGTTGTTAGTATAAAAACAGATTCCACCACCTTTTGTTTTGCCGGAGAGCTCTGTGTGTCTATCCGCTCTATAAAGATTAAATCCGCCCAGCTGAAGCGCAGAATCCGGTATAGCATCACACAGCCACGTTTCCGTGAAGCACAAAACACAAGACGTAGGAAAGTCTCTGTTTTTGTTCATCTGCAGGGTCAGCTCGTCCATTTTGTTGCAAAGTGAGCGCACATTAGAGAGGAATATCCCAGGGAGCGGTGTGCGTAATCCGCGCCGGCGGAGCCGCACAAGCACACCTGAGCGTTTCCCTCTTCTGCGGGACTTCACTTTGTTACGTGCCTCTTTGATTAAAATCGCCAGTAAATCCGCGGTGGAAGCCAGAAAACTCGGAAATAAGTCCACTGGGGTAGTAGCTCTGATGTTCATGAGCTCTTCCCTGGAATAGGAGCTACCAGAACTGTGACACAAGACTGAATAGGAACACAGAATAAGGAAAAGTAGAGTGCACCGAAACACCGTGGCTGCCGTCTGCGGCGCCATCTTGCATCTATATTATTGGATTAATATAGACCTTATAGTGTGTACGTATTGTTTCAGAATATAGCATTGCCTCAGTAGCACTGTAACAAGTAAGTTAGATGTTATAGACATTTTACAGGATGATTGGTGTGGGTTGCTATGTCTTGTCAATATTGTAACAGCTACAATACATTCTGCTATATTTGTGGTGAGTATACACTTGTTCATCAGAAACGCTCAGTGACTGCTCTTGTGAAGAATGCATATCATCTATACTTCAGCTGTAAAATTGGTGATCAAGACAAAGAAATGGGCATGGAGTGTGGACCTTGATGAACCAGATGAAGAAACTGCAATGCAGGGAACTAGCAGTGACATTCATCCGGATTTTGAATCGTGCTCCTCAGGCGATCCACATCTCATAACACAGTCAGAATGAAACAATCTGGTCAGAGATTTGGGTCTGTCAAAACAAAAGCCGAATTGCTGGGTTCAACCTCAGGAATGGTGTTTGCTGTCATCAGGTGCGAAAATTTCTGTTTTTCAAAGCTGCCAAGATGATATAACCAAATTCTTTGCACAAGTTGACATCGAAGGATTGTTCTCTGCTTTGGGTTGTGACCCTGACCTGCAAGAGTGGCATCTCTTTATTGATTCGTCAATGTTAAGCCTCAAAGCTATTCTGTTACACAATGGCAACGTTCACCCTTCAAAACCTGTTGGCTATGCAGCACATATGAAAGAAACTTATAAGAACATGGAAATGTTGCTGAAGCACATCCAGTACAGCAAGTACAACTGGAATATCTGTGGAGATCTGAAAGTCATTGCTCTGTTACTGGGACTGCAGCTTGGCTATAAAAAGTACTGTTGTTTCATCTGTGATTGGGACAGTTGCGCCAAAGAGTCACATTATTGTAGAAAGAGACAGTTCCGTAAAAATGTGGCACATGAACCGCTTGTCGACCCGGTAAATATTTTTTTGCCTCCTCTTCATATAAAATTGGGACTTATGAAGAATTTCATGAAAGCAATGAACAAAGAAGGTGAAGGTTTTCGTTAGTTAAGACAGATGGTCCCAAGAATATCCGAGGGCAAGGTCAAAGAGGGCATTTTTGTTGGCCCTGAGATCAGACATGTTATGAGTGACAAGCGGTTCAAAGATCTGTTAGTTGGGCCAGAAAATATTGCCTGGAAAGCCTTAAAAGACGTTCTTGACAATTTTCTTGGCAGTTACAGAGCCCCACATTAGATTCAGCTGGTAGACAAACTTCTCAAAGTATACAAAACAATGAAGTGTCAACAATAAAGTGACAAACAATGTCACTCAAGATTCATTTCCTCCACTCATACTTGGACGACTTCTCTGCAAATCTCGGTGCTGTCAGTGACGAACGTGGTGAAAGGTTTCACCAGGACATTGCTACAATGGAAAAACGATATCAGGGCAACTGGAATCCGTCAGTGCTTGCTGACTACTGTTGGACACCACAACATGATGCACCAGACATTGAATACAAATGAAAATCAGGAGCAAAACACTTTTAATTATGTTGAACTTAATAGCGTATTCGAAACATAAACATGATTAAATACGTTATTGCCGGTAAACAGTTAACTGTCTATTTCTCAGAGTTCCTACGTGATGCAAAACCAAAACTATATTTGTGCATACCCACCAGGTACCTGACACAATCAGCAAAAACTTTTCAGGAAGCAAAACTTTAAAAAAATAAAATTGTTGTGCAGTGCTATCCAACAAATTTTAGGGTCCCTCCTTTTAATATTGTCTGTGATCATTTTACTTACTTGGGATTGGCAATTCCTGTAGATCCAAAAGGCCCATTTAAGCTTAATTTTATGGCTGCAATTAAGAGCCCATTGACAAATGGAGGGTTTTGCCTCTATCATTAATTGGTTGTATCAATGCTATAAGGTTATCCTTCCAAAGTATTTGTACCTGTTTCAGAATTTACCCATATATCTCTGAATATCTCTAAAGATTCTCTCTATAGAATCTCTCTAAATTCTATTATTTTCTTTTTTATCTGGGAATTTAAGACTCATTACATCTCTGAGGCACAAGGATTATAAAAATCCAAAGAGACGTGGGGCTTGCAATGCCAGTTTTTCAACACTATTATTTGGTGGCAAACACAGATATATTGCTGTTGTGACTTGCACTGTGTCAATGAAACTGCAGTGGATTTTTTTTAGCTGGATTCACGTGGAGTCTCATTCTATAAGTAGGAGTTCTCTCTCTGCCCGAAACTTCATAGGTTTTGGCAAGATATATTTTCTGAGTAATATATTAATATATTTGAGTGTAAAAATATATCTGAGTGATATATTGTTCTGTGGCATATGACCAGGTTTTCCTACCTGAAATGGAATTGGCCATCTTTGGCTGCTATGATACCGTTTCATCTTTGCATTATTATTTGTAATTTCCGTTAATGCTGGGCATGTTGATGGCCAAGAATTATATTTAGGGAGTGGAATCATTCAGAGATGGCTTGCAGAGATGGCCTCTGTCTTGAGAAAATATGGTTTAACAAACCAAATTCCCTTATAAAATTTCTGGAAATCTGGAATTTCAAGATTTTGACATATTTGTGATGTTAAAATTTATATATTGATTTCTATCCCTTGTTTTATGATCTGTCCTTTTCCTTCGTCCTTTATTTAGGCATTTTTGTCATTTATGTCACCTGGCCTCCCCTTTTTTTCTATTTATTTTGTTTTGTTTTTTGGCATGTTCTTTTTTGCTATTATTATAAATCCAATAAAAAATAATATATCACAAAAGACGTTGTATTCTAGTTACCATAATGTTATTCAACTATGTTTGACCATTATTCAGAAAGTCAGATTTAAGGTAGCATATATCAATGATAAACTGTGAAATCATTAAAAGAGGTCAGGAGCCAAACCCAACATGTTGACACCTATTCAAAAAAAGTTAATATATAAAATATATAGCTTAAAATATATAGCTAACACTCCATCCGCATTTTTAACTAATTTTTGTAGAAAAAACTGCACCACTTAAAAAAAAAAAACATATTCAAATACAACAAATATAATGCCCCTGTATCACTTATTGCATGCTATTCTTTGTAGGGTTCCAAGCACTAAAGGTCTATCTTTTCTTATTTGGGTTCTTGTAATCATATTGGAATTGTTAGAACTATTATTATTATTATTATTATTATTAATTGATTACTTAATTATTATTAATAGTAATAGTAATAATAATTAATAATAATTCGATTTATTTGTATAGCGCCTTTTACAATGGACATTGTCTCAAAGCAGCTTTACAAAAATAGAGAAACAGAAAGTAGAGGGAAAAAAAGAATCATTAAATTATTAAACTATTTATCCCTATTTATCCCTAATGAGCAAGCCTGTGGCAACGGTGGCAAGGAAAAACTCCCTGTGATGATATGAGGAAGAAACCTTGAGAGGAACCAGACTCAGAAGAGAACCCATCCTCATTCGGGTGACACTAGACAGTAAATAATGTAAATGTAAATAGTGTCCTTTCTACAACAGCAACCAAAGGCCCATGAGGAACTATTAGGTCAATGTAGTTTCTGAGTTCATTATAGACACTAATTCCTTGCTGTCAAAGCTGACAGATGTAACAGTAGATCTGTGACGATGTTATATACTAAGTGGTTCTGTCCACGGCTGTCTCCTGGTCACAGGCTTTCTACACAGGTCCATCCACAGCATCAGTGAGCACCACCAAGCGACAAGACTCTGACCAGGGGTATAGCCAGTGCTCACACTGGAAACTCGACATATAGCTCGACAGACACAGAGAGAGAGAGAGAGAGAGAGAGAGTGAGAGAGAAAGATATTAAGTATGCTTGTGATCATGTGATGTTTAAAGACAATGTAGATTATGTGCAGGCAGGGACTCCGGCAGAACTAGCTATGACAACATAACTAAAAGGGAGAGCCAGAAGGTCACAGAAATGAAGGCTTCCCGCGACATAAAGCATCCAACCACTTCACAGTCAGCAAACCTGAGTGACTTGCGAGAGTGGTAAGGCGACAGCATCCAAACATCCCAGTACACCAAACACTCTATGCCCATGAACCTTCCAGATCTGCTCCTTTACCTAAGAAAAACTATACATTGAAGGCTTGACAAAACAAATGTGCCTTCAGCCTAGACTTAAACATTGAGACTGTGTCTGAATCCCGAACACTAATTGGAAGGCTATTCCATAACTGTGTGGCTTTGTAAGAAAAAGCTCTGCCCCGTGCTGTAGCCTTTGCTACTTGAGATACTACCAAATAACCTGCACCCTTTGATCTGAGTAGGCGTGGCGGATCATAAACAACCAAAAGGTCGCTGAGGTACTGTGGTGCGAGACTATTTAGTGCTTTATAGGTCAGTAACAGTATTTTATAATCAACGCGAAATTTGACTGGGAGCCTGTGTAGTGTGGCTAAGACAGGAGTGATGTGTTCATATCTTCTGGTTCTAGTTAGGACTCTAGCTGCTGCGTTCTGGACTAACTGGAGCTTGTTTATGCTCCAACTGGAACATCCAGACAGTAAGGCATTACAATAATCCAAACTAGAGCTTACAAAAGCATGCACTAGTTTTTCTGCATCATGAAGTGACATCATATTTCTTATCTTAGCAATATTTCTAAGATGAAAGAAGGCTACTCTAGTGATATTATCTACATGAGCTTTAAACGAAAGACAAGAGTCAATAATCACACCAAGATATTTTACTGCTGTACGAGATGAAACAGAAAGACCATCCACAGTTATTCTGTAATCATAAAGCTTACTTCTAGCTGCATGTGGTCCTAGTACAAGCCCCTCTGTCTTGTCAGAGTTAAGCAGAAGGAAGTTAGTAAGCATCCACTGTCTAATGTCCTTTATACATTCTTCAATCTTAATAAGCTGGTTTATCTCATCTGACTTAGCTGAAACATACAGCTGTGTGTCATCCACATAACAAGTGGAAGCTAATACCATGTTTATGAATAATTGCACCAAGGTGTAGCATATATAAGGAGAAAAGCAGTGGGCCTAAGACAGAACCTTGTGGAACACCAAACATAACCTTAGTATGCATAGAGAAGTCACCATTTAGATCTAAAAACTGATAACGATCCGTCAAATAAGACCTGAGCCAGGAGAGGGCTGTTCCTTTAACACCAACAACATGTTCTAACCTATCAAGTAGAATAGCGTGGTCAATGGTGTCAAAAGCTGCACTGAGATCGAGTAACACCAGTATGGAGACACAACCCTGATCAGAAGCCAGTAACAGGTCATTTCCCACTTTAACCAGTGCTGTCTCTGTGCTATGATGAGCCCTAAGTCCTGACTGATACATTTCATGAATGTTATTCCTATGTAGGTATGAACATAACTGCTGTGCTATAACCTTCTCTAGGATCTTGGAGATAAAGGGCAGGTTTGATATTGGCCTATAGTTGGACAGCAGACAGGGGTCATGGTCCAGTTTTTTAATCAGGGGTTTAATAACTGCTAGCTTAAATGACTTAGGCACATAGCAAGTGCTAAGGGAATTTTATTTTTTATTTTTTAAGAAGAAGGGTTTGGTAGCTACTGGTAATATCTGTTTAAGGAAAGACGTGGGTAGAGGATCTAGAATGCAGGTTGAAAGTTTTGAAACTAGATCAGGCTCTTGAAGGGGAGTAAAGCATGATAAGCTCTGATCAGAAATAATTCTATTATCTAGAGGATTACTTATCAAATAATTTGGTTTTACCCCTCCTTGAACCACCACCTTATTGTGGTGGAGGGGTTTGAGTACCCGAATGAACCTAGGAGCCATGTTGTCAGGGGCCTAGTGCTCCTGGTAGGGTCTCCCAAGGCAAATGGGTTCTAGGTGACGGGTCAGACTAAGAGCGGTTCAAGACCTTTATGGAAATAAAATCAAGGACCGTTACCTCGCCCGGACTGGCGTCACCGGGGCCCCACCATGGAGCCAGGCCTGGGGTTGGGGCAAGCAGGCGAGCGCCTGGTGGCCGAGTCTTTGCCTGCAGGACTCGGCCGGGCACAGCTCGAAGAAAAGATGTAGGCCCACCTTCCCGTAGGCTCACCCTCCACAAGAAGGAGCATAAGGGTCCGGTGCAATGTGTTTTGGGTAGCAGTCATGGGCGGGGGCCCCGGCGACCCAAACCCTGGACAAAGAATCTGGCTTTTGGGACATGGAATGTCACCTCACTGGTGGGGAAGGAGCCTGAGCTGGTGAGGGAGGTTGAGCGGTACCGGCTAGAGATAGTCGGGCTTGCCTCCACGCACAGCCTGGGCTCTGGAACCCAACTCCTTGAGAGAGGTTGGACCCTCTTCTTCTCTGGAGTGCCCCATGGTGAGAGGCGTCGGGCTGGGGTGGGCTTGCTTATAGCCCCCCAGCTCAGCCGCCATGTGCTGGAGTTTTCCCCGGTAAACAGGAGGGTTGTTTCCCTGCGCCTTCGGGCAAGGGATAGGTGTCTCACTGTTGTTTCGGCTTATGGGCCGAACAGCAGTGTGGAGTACCCAACCTTCTTGGAGACCCTGCAAGGGGTGCTGGAAGGTGCTCCGACTGGGGACTCCATAGTTTTGCTGGGGGACTTCAATGCTCATGTGGGCAACAACAGTGATACCTGGAGGCGCGTGATTGGGAGGAACGGCCCCCCTGATCTGAACTCGAGTGGTGTCCTGTTACTGGACTTCTGTGCTAGTCACAGCCTGTCCATAACGAACACCATGTTCAAGCATAAGGGTGCCCATCAGTACACGTGGTACCAGGACACCCTAGGCCGGAGATCAATGATCGACCTTGTGGTCGTGTCATCTGATCTTCGGCCGCATGTCTTGGACACTCGGGTGAAGAGAGGGGCAGAGCTGTCAACCGACCACCACCTGGTGGTGAGTTGGATCTGCTTACGAAGGAGGATGCCGGACAGACTTGGCAGGCCCAAACGTATTGTGAGGGTCTGTTGGGAATGTCTTGCTGATCCCTCTGTTAAGGGGGTCTTCAACTCCCACCTTCAGGAGAGTTTCAACCAGATCCCGAGGGAGGTTGGGAACATTGAGTCTGAGTGGACCATGTTCTCCTCCTCCATTGTTGACACAGCCTTCTGGAGCTGTGGCTGTAAGGTCTCTGGTACCGGTCACGGCGGCAAACCCCGAACACAGTGGTGGACACTGGAAGTAAGGGATGCCGTCAAGCTGAAGAAGGAGTCCTATTGAGCCTGGTTGGCTCGGGGGACTCCAGAGGCAGCTGAGGCATACGGGCAGGCCAAGTGAACTACAGCCGTGGTGGTCTCGGAAGCAAATACTCGGGTCTGGGAGGAGTTCGGTGAGGCCATGGAGAAGGACTATCGGACAGCCTCGGGAAATTCTGGCAGACTGTTCGGTACCTCAGAAGGGGTAAGCAGCTCTCTGCCAACACTGTTTACAGTGGAGGTGGAGAGTTGCTGGCCTAGACTGGGGATATTGTCGGATGGTGGAAGGAATATTTCGAGGATCTCCTCAACCCCACTGACACGCCTTCCGTAGAGGAACCAGAGGCCGAGGACTCAGAGGTAGATTCATTCATCACTCAAGCTGAGGTCACTGAGGTAGTTCAGCAGCTCCTTGGTGGCAAGGCACTGGGGGTGGATGAGATTTGCCCTGAGTACCTTAAGTCTCTGGATGTTGTGGGGCTGTCATGGCTGACACGTCTCTGCAGCATAGTTTGGCGGTCAGGGACAGTGCCTCTGGACTGGGCGACCGGGGTGGTGATCCCTCTTTTTAAGAAGGGGGACCGGAGGGTGTGTTCCAACTATAGGGGGATCACACTCCTCAGCCTCCCAGGGAAAGTCTATTCCAGAGTACTGGAGAGGAGAGTCCGACCGTTAGTCGAACCTCGGATACAGGAGGAGCAATGCGATTTTCGACCTAGTCGTGGAACACTGGACCAGCTCTATACCCTCCACAGGGTGCTTGAGGGTTCGTGGAAGTTTGCCCAACCAGTCCACATGTGTTTTGTGGACTTGGAGAAGGCTTTCGACCGTGTCCCTCGTGGCATTCTGTGGGAGGTGCTCTGGGAGTACGGGGTCCGTGGCCCTCTGTTAAGGGCTGTTCGGTCTCTATATAACCAGAGCAGGAGCTTGGTTCGCATTGCGAGCTGTAAGCCAGATCTGTTCCCAGTGCATGTTGGACTCCGACAGGGCTGTCCTTTGTCACCGGTTCTGTTCATTGTTTTTATGGACAGAATTTCTAGGTGTAGCCAGGGGCTGGAGGGAGTCTGGTTTGGGGACCACAGGATTTCATCGCTAATTTTTGCAGATGATGTTGTCCTGTTGGCTCCTTCAAGCCTGGACTTACAGCATGCACTGGGGCGTTTTGCAGCTGAGTGTGAAGCGGCTGGGATGAGGGTCAGCACCGCCAAATCGGAGGCCATGGTTCTCAACCGGAAAAAGTTGGCTTGCACCCTCTAGGTTGGAGGGGAGGTCCTTCCTCAAGTGGAGGAGTTTAAGTATCTCGGGGTCTTGTTCAAGAGTGAGGGAAGGATGGATCGTGAGTAACAGACGGATGGGTGCAGCGGCAGCAGTAATGCGGTCTATGTACCGGTCTGTTGTGGTGAAGAAGGAGCTGAGCCGGAAGGCGAAGCTCTCGATTTACCAGTCAATCAACGTTCCTACTCTCACCTATGGTCATGAGCTCTGGGTCATGACCGAAAGGGTAAGATCCCGGATACAAGCAGCCGAAATGAGCTTCCTCCGTAGTGTGGCGGGGCGCTCCCTTAGAGATAGGATAAGGAGTTCTGTCACCCGGGAGGGGCTCGGAGTAGAGCCGCTGCTCCTCCACATCAAAAGGGGGCAGTTGAGGTGGCTCGGGCATCTGTTTCGGATGCCTCCGGGACGTCTCCCTGGAGAGGTGTTTCGGGCATGCCCCAGCAGAAAGAGGCCCCGGGGAAGACCCAGGACACGCTGGAGAGACTATGTCTCTCGGCTGGCCTGGGAATGCCTTGGGGTCCCTCCGGAAGAGCTGAAGGAAGTGTCTGGGGAGAGGGAGGTCTGGGCATCCCTGCTTAGACTGCTGCCCCCATGACCCGGCTCTGGATAAGCGGAAGACAATGAATGAATGAATGAATAATTTGGTTTTAAATTAGTAGTCTGAATTTTTTGCCTGATATTATCAATCTTTCCATTGAAAAAATTCATGAATATCATTAGCTCCTACATGGAAAAGTATCTTCGAGAACCTATGCTTGCCTAGGACCCTAAGATTACCTGCTATGTCCGGCACCCTGGCTCCCAGGATACACCTGGCCTGTGCTGCTGGAGCCCCTAAAGGCCTAGCTAATTTCACATGCCTCAAGATAGAGTCTCCTATAAGAATAGTGGAGTGGAGTGGAGTGCTCCCGTGGGTAAGCCTTAGTGTTAGCCTTGGCTTTGCGACTATGCCGCCGAGTCGTCACCCATTCGCCCCTCTGTGAGGGCTCTAATGCCAGAGTTGGGGCATTACTAATTCCACCTAAGGCATCCAGACTTTCCCCTACAAACACTACACTGCTCTCACTGGATGCGCACCTCTAAAGCTAATATCTTCTCCGTAAGAGAGCTAATTAGCGTACACTTATCACAAGTAAAATTAACGCTAACAACAGAGCAAGAATTACTAAACATCCTGCAGCTCATACACTGTACAAGTTGAAAGTTAGCCATAATTTATGTTTACGTACCGTTTACGTGAATTTAACCTGGATATTGAAGAGCTCCGAGGTGGGTTTCCTCTGATTGCTGTTTGAAGACAGAAAAAACAGAAAAGCTTATCCCGAAAAAAAGAACAATTAACTGCAATAAAATAAAAAAATTTAAAAAAAGAAAATTAAACAGTATAAACTAAGATTAAAATGCTGAGACAGGCAAGAAACTTGTGGTAAGCACAGGAAGTGGCGTCAGACACACTGTAATAATAATCAACACAAAAATGCAGTGGGAAACACAAGACTATAATACATGAAAACATCAAAATTTGTCAGATTGTATGCAATTGCTGCCAGTGCTCAATGGAATAAGTGGACATGCCCTGACCTGATGATGGTGCTATAGAACATAATTTTATGTTCCATTTTATTTAATTTACCACCAGGTCTACAGACAATTTTTTCTTTTCTGATTTCTAGCCTTGTGCCAAAGAAAAAATTCCAGATGTGATTCCAGGGTTAAGTTTAACAATTTTTTTCTGGAAGTCTGGGAAAATCTAACTGTTCTGATATTTGGGGTACTGCATTATTTTGATAATCTGTAAGGAGATTTCTAATGATGACTATGTTACTTCAGAATCATGACCACCATCAGCAGATCAGATTTCAGCAGGGTTTTCTCAGAGTTAACACTGCATTACAATCGCTTGATAAATGTGTTCATCAATGGTCACTTTATTGTTTTGTATAGATGGCCACTAGGGACATTATTTTGCAAAGGGCTTTTGGACCCTCAGTGTTTGTGGCTCTTTTTAAAATACTTTTTCTTCCATTAAAATAATTGTATAGACAAAACTTTAGTAGATACTACCCCCTCCTGCTACACAGTAATACAGGGTTTTACTTTTTGGCCCATAACTCAAGAAATGTAAGCCCTCCAAGCAAAATTGTTTGTGCTACCAGTTCCTTGGCTTCTCTTAAAAAGCCTCATAATATGCTAAATCTACTTTTTAAAAACTGATTCTAATCTATGTACTAATTCTAAATGTATGTGTTATTGTTCATTTTCATGCAGTATGAATATAAAGTTTCAGCATAAATAATCAACAGAACTGTTATTTACTACATTTGAACAATATTTGGGTTTCTTACTGTAATGTTTTGGTTTGTTCTTTCCACAGACCCAGCTTTTGTAGGTGCTGCATTCATCCAGGAGAGCCTCCCAAAAGGCAGTGCAGTGGGTGATGATGATAAAATTTACTTTTTCTTCAGTGAAGCAGGAAAAGAGTTTAATTTCTTCGACAACACTATTGTTTCCCGTATTGCCCGTGTGTGTAAGGTAAGGAGTGCTTTGTTGGAGTAAGTGTGTAGTTGGCGTTAGTTTTCCCAACTAGGGAAAACTAATGAATATGCCTCTAAGATTATCAGTTAATTTGAAGGCCAGATTAGAGTCCATCTGTTTTCAATCAATGGGAGTGAGTTATGTTTATGTTTATCTTTAACAAGGATCTCTCAAAGTCTGATCTTCACAGCATGTGTTTGTTTAAGTGTATCATGGCACTAACAAAAGAGATTTCTGAGGACCTCATATAAAGGAGTTGTTGTTGCTCATCAGGCTGTAAAAGGTTACAAAACCATCTCTATAGATTCCACAAAGTCAGACAAATTGTGTACTAATGATGGAAATTTAGGACCATTGCTACCCTCCCCATGACTGGTCAACCAACTAAGATCACTCCAAAAGCATGATGTATCCATGATGTATATATAGTCTGTGGGCTCACAAAGGAACTTTATGTTGGCTAATGTTAATTAGCAAGGAGAAATCCACTGATGGGGGCACGGTGGCTTGGTGGTAGGCACGTTTGCCTCACACTTCCAGGGTTGGGGGTTTGATTCCCGCCTCTGCCATGTGTATGTGGAGTTTGCATGTTCTCCCCCTGCCTCGGGGGTTTCCTCTGTGTACTCCGGTTTCCTCCCCCAGTCCAAAGACATGCATTGTAGGTTGATTGGCATCTCTAAATTGTTTGTAGTGTGTGATTGCATGGGTGAATGAGAGTGTGTGTGTGTGCCCTGTGATGGGTTGGCACTCCATCCAGGGTGTATCCTGCCTTGATGCCCAATGACGCCTGAGATAGGCACAGGTTCTCCGTGACCCGAGAAAAGATCGGATAAGCGGTAGACAATGAATGAATGAAATCCACTGATCTCCAAAAAGGAAAAAATTGTTTTCCATCCATGGTTTGCTAAAGATCACATGGACAAGCCAGAGAACTATTGGAAAAATAATTTGTGGACAGATGAGACCAAAATAACTTTTTGCTTTAAATGAGAAACATTATGTTTGGTGAAAGGAAAACACTACATTCCAGCATAAGAACCTTATAGCATCTGTGAAACATGGTGGTGGTAATCTCATGGTTTGGGCCTATATTGCTATATTGGGCGAGGATGGCTTGCCATCATTGATGAAAGAATGAATTCAGAATTATACCAGTGAATTTTAAAGGAAAATGTCAGGACATCTGTCCATGAACTGAATCTCAAGAGAACATTGGTCATGCACCAAGACAACAGCTGTAAGCACACAAGTCAGTCTACCAAAGAATGATTAAAGAGGAACAAAGGCAATGTTTTGCAATGGCCAAGTCAATGTCCTGCAAGCAGTTTACGTGAGGACACAACATCCCAGTGTTGTTCTGTACTGCTGTTCTGTACTAAGGTTGTACAATTTGTTTTGCATAGATCAACAGGTACAAGAAACGCTTTCTTGCAGTTATTGCTCCATAAGGGGGTCACAGCAGATACTGAAAGCAAAGGTTCACCTACTTTTGCCACTCACAGATCTGTAATTCTGGATCATTAAATTAAAAAAGTATAATATTTTTGTAACATTTATTGGATTGGTTTCACTTTGTCTACTTTTAGGACTTTTGTGCAAAACTGATGTCAGATTTATGCAGAAATATAGAAAATTCTAAAAGGCTCACAAGCTTTTCATATTCTCCATATTTTCACAGTTACTTAAAACTGGTCTTATTCTTTTGTGCATAAATTTGTGCACACGAAATAAACATTTGTGCTCATTCAGTTTTTGAGAGATTAGCTTTATTTTTAACACTACCACATTTGAGCATGCTATCATCACTCATTCCAGGTGATTTTTAATTACAAAAAGAGCAGAACCCATGGTGTTGCTGTTTATGGTGCGCAGAGTGGTTGTTCACAAGCAACTGCTTAGTTGAGGTGACTTCACGATTTAATATTAGGAAAACTTAAATAGTTTAACAACTTCCCTTTGGGATGGCAATGTCACATTGCAAATGGCACAGATAAAAATGGAAGATGGCTCACCTTTGATCTCATCCCGTATTTAAGGTAAATATTTGAACATTTTCTGCATAACCTTTGCATAATTTGGGTCATTGTGAACTTTCACTTGGTTAGATTTTGGGTATTTGTTTCACATTAATTATGAAAAATCTACGGTAGTACAGTTAGATTGTGTGTGCGTGTGTGCGTGTGTGAGTGGGTGTGTGAAGTGAGTACTTGAATACAGCTTGCAGAAAATTAAGTTTCACATGAACATATTTAGACAGAGTTTGGTCATAGTCTGGTCACAGTAAATACTTGTGTTAGTAAACCTTTTAGTGTGTTAGTAAACTTTTATCCATAATAAAGAGATCAAATTTTTCAAATGTAAAAAATGCAAAAAATGGATATGTATTCTAGTGAGTAAAAGTACATACATTTTTCAAATTTTGCTAACAGAGATTAATGTGATTAATTATTGGTTCATCTATGCACCTGTTAGGCTAGCCTGAAGCAACAACAGGCAATAGAACAGTTTTCACCCTCTTGATACTGTGTGTATGGTTATAGTGTCCCTTCAGACAAATGATAAACTACTACTTTTGCCTGTTTTCCAAAGTATCATGTTTTAAAATAGCATTTATATTAAACTATCCTGTAGTATATATTTCTTTACAATTTCCATTTTGTAGATAATAATCAGGGATACCAGAACAATAGCATGTTATTCAGTTTAATTTAATTTATTTGTATAGCGCTTTTAACAATAGATATTGTGTCAAAGCAGCTTTACAGAAGTATAGAAAAATTTAATGAAAATTATAAAGTTTAAAGATAAGTTACTTTTTATCCCTAACATTTATCCTTAATGAGCCTGAGGTGACGGTGTCAAAGAAAAATTCCCTGAGATGAGATGAGAGGAACCAGGCACAGAAGGGAATCCATTCTCATTTGGGTGACACTGGACAGTAAATAATGTAAATGTAAATAATGTACTTTATTCAACAGTTTATATTCCTAAGGAATTGTGCAACCAAGAGCTCCTGAGGAACTAATAGGTCAGTGTAGTTTCTGAGTTCATTATTGACTAATTCCTTCCTGCGGAAAGCTGACTAATGCAATGGCAGTTCAAACATGGTGGGATAGTCTCCAAGTGTGATAGTCTCCGAGACTAGCTATGAAAGTATAACTTAAAGGGAGAGCCAGAAGGTGACAGACATGAGGGCTTCCTGGGACATAAAGCATCCAACCACTTCAGAGTCAGCAAACCTGAGTGACTTGAGTGAGTGGTAAGGCAACAGCAACCAATGAAAGAATGCTGCCCTAGTGATGTTTTCTACATGAGCTTCAATTATGGCTGGAATCAATAATCACAACAAGGTCTTTTACTACTGAACACGATGAAACCGAAAGGCCATCCAGAGTTACTCTGTAATCAGAAAGCCGTTCCCTTCACTCCAACAACATTTTCTAGCCTATCAAGTAGAATAGTGTGGCCAATGGTGCCAAAAGCTACACTAAGATCAAGTAACATCAGCAAGGAGACACTGACCCTGATCAAAGGCCACAAACACGTCATTTACCACTTTAACCACTGCTGTCTCTGTGCTTTTAGAGGCCTAAATCCTGACTGATACAGTTCATGAATGTTATTCATATGTAGAGTGATGTGAAAAAGTGTTGGCCCCCTTCCTGATTTCTTATTTTTTTTGCATGTTTGTTTGTCACATTTTAATATTTCAGATAATCAAACACATTTAAATATTAGTCAAAGATAACACAAATAAACAAATCATGCAGTTTTTAAATGAAGGTTTTTATTATTAAGGGAAAACAAAATACAAAACTACATGGCCCTGTGTGAAAAATTGTTTGCCCCCTAAGCCTAATAACTGGTTGGGCCACCCTTAGCAGCAACAACTGCAATCAAGCATTTTCGATAACTTGCAATGAGTCTGTTACAGCGCTGTGGAGGAATTTTGGCCCACTCATCTTTGCAAAATTGTTGTAATTCAGCCACATTGAAGGGTTTTCGAGCATGAACCACCTTTTTAAGGTCATGCCACAGCATCTCAATCGGATTGAGGTCAGGACTTTGACTAGGCCACTCCAAAGTCTTCATTTTGTTTTTCTTCAGCCATTCAAAGGTGGACTTGTTGGTGTGTTTTGGATCATTGTCCTGCTGCAGAACCCAAGTATGCTTCAGCTTGAGGTCACAAACAGATGGCTGGACATTCTCCTTCAGGATTTTTTGGTAGACAGCAGAATTCATGGTTCAATTTATCACAGCAAGTCTTCCAGGTCCTGAAGCAGCAAAACAGCCCCAGACCATCACACTACCACCACCATATTTTACTGTTGGTATGATGTTCTTTTTCTGAAATGCGGTGTTACTTTTACGCCAGATGTAATGGGACACAGACCTTCCAAAAAGTTCCATTTTTGTCTCGTAAGTCCACAGACTATTTTCCCAAAAGTCTTGGGGATCATCAAGAGGTTTTCTGGCAAAACTGACACGAGCCTTTATGTTCTTTTTGCTCAGTAGTGGTTTTCGTCTTGGACCTCTGCCATGCAAACCTTTTTTGCCCAGTCTCTTTCTTATGGTGGAGTCATGAACACTCACCTTAACTGAGGCAAGTGAGGCCTGCAGTTCTTTGGATGTTGTTGTGGGGTCTGTTGTGACCTCCTTGATGAGTTTTTACTGCGCTCTTGGGGTAATTTTGGTCGGCCACTCCTGGGAAGGTTCTCCACTGTTTCATGTTTTTGCCATTTGTAGATAATGGCTCTCACTGTGGTTCGCGGCAGTCCCAAAGCTTTAGAAATGGCTTTTTTAACCTTTTCCAGACTGATAGATCTCAATTACAATGATGTCTAGCTTTTGAGGATCTTTTGGTCTACTTCACTTTGTCAGGCAGGTCCTATTTAAGTGAGTTCTTGATTGTGAACAGGTGTGGCAGTAATCAGGGCTGGGTGTGGCTAGAGAAATTGAACTCAGGTGTGATAAACCACAGTTAATTTATGTTTTAACAGAGGGGGCAAACACTTTTTCACACAGGGCCATGTAGTTTTGGATTTTGTTTTCCCTTAATAATAAAAACCTTCATTTAAAAACTGCATGATGTGCTTACTTGTGTTGTCTTTGACTAATATTTAAATGTGTTTGATTATCTGAAACCTTAAAGTGTGACAAACATGCAAAAAAATAAGAAATCACGAAGGGGGCCAACACTTTTTCACACAACTGTAGGTATGAACATAACTGCTGTGCTACAACCTTTTATAATATCTTGAAGATAAAGGGGTGGTTTCATGTTGGCCTATAGTTGGACAGCTAACGGGTTGAGGTTGGGGTTTTTTAATCACTTCTAGTTTAAAAGATTTAGGCACAAAGCTAGTGCTAATGGAACTATTTATAGTTTTTTAAAAGAATTAGATAGCTATTGGAATTATTTGCTTAAAGAAACGTGTAGGTAAGGGATCTAGTATGCAGGTTAATAGTTTTGAGGAAGAAATAAGTGAAATTAAATTTGTTGAAGGGGAGATTGATTGATTGATTGATTCATTCATTCATTCATTCATTCATTCATTAACAATTAAATGAAGGAGAGTAAAGCATTCTAAGTGCTGCTCAGAAATAGTGATATTATCTATAGTATTAGCTATCAAATTGTTTGGTTTTAAATTAATAGTCTGAATTTTCTGCCTGATATTATCAATTTTTTTCCATTACAATAATTCATGAAGTCTCTGTTGCTGCATATAGATGGTGTGCACTTTTTTACAGTGGCTTTACTCCTAGTTAATTTTCAGAATACAAATTCAAAAAAACTTTATTTATTCCCAGGGGGCAATTTAAGGCACGCAAAGTAGTTAAAAATGATCAGTGCAAATACAAAATAAAATCTAATAACATAAATAAAATACAGTTGTTGTAATGATGATCAATGGAATAAGTCTGTTAGTGCAAAAAGCTTTGAGTAAACGTCTGTATAAAATATCAGTAAATAAAAATAAACTGTTTAAACTGTGAAAATAGGCACTGCTTAATAGCTGAAACAAAAGAAGAAGAAAGTAGAAGAAGGTGAAATAGATGGATGCATATATTAATAAATTAAACTTAAATTGAAAATGTTGTTGTGCAGTATGTAAACATTGGTATGTAGCAGCAACATTAGAGTTATTGTCACAGAGTCCAAATCTCTATATGAATGTTTTTCACAGATTGTAAGTATGAGAGTCCATGAGTCTATTTGAGTGTGGGTTAGGGGTGGAAAACGGTTATATGTGGGTTATAATGTGGAGAATGGTGGTTACTGAGTTGATGCAAGGGGAGGGACAAGGATAGTTGTAAGTTGAGGAGTTGAACAGCCCTGGGAACAAAGGTTGTTCTCCTTCTCTGAGTCCTACAGCTGGGGCATCGTAGCTGTCGTCCTGATGGGAGCCACTCAAATGCAGGGAACCGGATATGAGAAGGGTCCTGTAAGATCCTGCCAGCTGACCTCAGTGTCTAGTGCTCACTGAGGGTGGAGAGGGCTCTGACTGGTAATCCAATTATTCTGGAACACACCTTGACTGTTCTGCAGACGAGTTCTATTTTGGAGACTAATGGAATGAAACCAACATATGAAAGAGAAGGTGAATACACTTTCAATGAAGGCATAGTAGAATGTTTGGAGGATGGCCCTGTTGATTCCAAACAAGTTTAGCTTCCTCAGGAGATACTGCTATTGTTGACATTTCCTGAGGATCTCCTCTGTGTTGGAGGTGATTCTCAGCAGCTGGTCGAAGATGGTGCCCAGATACTGGTACTCCTCGACGATTTCCACCGATCTTCCATGGATGGTTGTGGTGACTGCTGCAGCCAATTCCCGCTGCTTTTTGGAAAATGTCACCACCATCTCCTTGGTCTTTTCCACGTTCATTTGCAAACAGGAGCTGTCACACCACTCCACGAACTCTTGCAGGGCTTAGCCATGGTGCTGTATTGGTCCTGAAAGCAGAGACAGGAGAACTGTGTTGTCAGCAAACTTGGCCAGGTGACAGTTTGGCTGGGAGGCTCTCCAGTCATCAGTGGTAGGGGATGAAAAGCAGCTGTGAGAGGACACAGCCCTGTGGGGAGCCAGTTGAGGTCTGAAGGAGTCCAGAAAAGGTTTTATTGACCAAAATTCTCTGTATCTGGTTGGTGAGAAAATCGATTATCCACAGGATGAGCTGGTCGTCCAAGTGGAAATGGCTGGAGAGTTTCCGGGCCAGAATATGGGGCTGTAAAGTGTTAAACGCTGAAGAAAAATCTGCAAACAGGTGCTTGTGAATGGTGTCTATGATGGATACTTTGGCATTGTCAGCTCCCTGCAGGTGCGAAATGCAAACTGCAGAGGGTCCATCAGTGAGTCTGTTTTATTGATGTGATTCTTGATGACCCTCTCCATTGCCTTTATCACCAGAGAGCTGAGGGCCACATGGTGGAGGTCATTCAGGGCTTTAATGGTACAACCTTTCTTTGGGATGGAAATAACTGTGGAGTGTTTCCACAGCTTGGGGACTGTGCTACAGACCAAGGAACTCTGGAACAGAAGCTGAAACCCACCCCCATCTGCTCAGCACAGTACCTCAGAGTCTGTCCACTGATGTTATCTGGCCCTGATGTATTTATTTTTTAATTTTTTTTTTCTCACCACGTCCTCTGTGTTAAAGGTTAGGGCAGAGTGGCTTGGTTTGAGTGAAGAAATAATTTCTTTGAGCTGACTGACGTTATCTGTCTCAAATGTGGGAGTTCTACTTGTGGAAGTGCATGCTTCTGTTCATGAAAAAGTTCATCAGTAAGTGTTGCTGGATTATAACCTACAACCTGGATGGTTCTGCTGATGGAGGGAGCAGTATTCACAGCTGCCATATTCTTGAGGCCCTGCCAGGCTGAGCGGAGGTTACCTTCAGCAAAGGAATGCTCCATTTTGTTCTTATATGTCATCATGGCAGTTTTAATGGCACGCTTGGCCTCCCTGTTAACCTCCTTTTCCATCTTGGAGCCAGTGAAGAAACCCCTCTTTTTGTTGTTTAGAATTTCATTGAGTTCTTTAGAAACCCAAGGTTTATTGTTGGGGAAGACTGTGACAGTTTTGGTCGGAGTGATAGAGTCCACACAGAAGGAAATGTATGAAGAGAATGCGTGTACTTGCTGATTAATATTAGAGGATGTGGATATGAGGCAGTTCCAATCAGTGGATTCAAAGCATCCCTGTAATCTAATAAAGCTGTCACCAGTCCACTGTTTGATAGTTTTCACCAGCTTTTCTGCCCTCCTTACTGCTGGAGTGTATGCTGGTGCAAGCAGTATGGAGTGATGGTCAGCAGAGCCAAGTGGGGGGAGAGCAACAGATCTGTATGCATTAGGTACTGATCCAAAGCATTTGACCAGAGTCTTTCCAAGGCGGGTCGTGAATGTAACATATTGGTGAAAACCTTTCAATGACTTGTCCACTGAGCAGTGATTGAAATCTCCCAGGATGAATTTTGGAGAGTCAGGAGATATAGTTTCAAATCTGTCCAGTACTCTTTTAATATTGTCTGTGGCTAAATATAAACCAGAATGAAAAAAAAGCTGTGGAAATTCCCTGGGAAGATAGAATGGTCATAGGGAGACAGATAGCAGTTCAGTGTCCATGATGCATAGTCTGTCCCTGACAATGACCGTCGAACACCAACTTGTGTTAACATACAGACAAACACCGCCACCATATTGTTTCCCTGTTAGCTCACTATCATGGTCGAGTCTCAGGGGGGTGGTCACAAATTTATCTATGTGCAGTTATTGTTGAGCCAAGTCTCAGTGAATGCAAGGAGTAAAGCTGTCCTGTATCCATGCATGTAATTTATGTCTGCCTGAAGTTCAACTGTTTTATTGCGCAGCGAGTGCACATTAGCCTAAATTACAGAGGGAAGCGGATGGTGTTAAACTTTCTCCCATTTGAGTCTGGCTTGCACTCCACCTTTCTTTTCCCCCTTCGAGTTTTCTTCTTTTTGTTGTTAAAAGATTCCTCTTGGTTAATTTGGAGTATTTCCTCTGGAAATGACACTGTATTAAGGGTCCAGTCGGAGTGATTAAGCTGTAGCAAAAAATCTCTGGAGTATGTGACATGCTGGCTGCCAGCAATACTGTGTCCATTTGCCATGACAAGCAGCAGAAAGTGCAAAAACTGCAAAAAATACTAAAATCCAGAAAAATACATGACTATCCATAGTATTTAAAGTTATAATCCAGGATATGCAGGACCGTGTGTAGCAGTATCAACAACAGACAAAGAGGAAACGCCAACGAGGCAAGCACAAAAAAGAGAAAAATGTTCCCCATGAAAGCATTAAAAAGCAGCATAAAATAGAATACTCATGTCAGGTGCAAATATCACACAAAATAAAGAAAATATATCACACAAAATATTAAAAAAAAAAAAAAAAAAAAAGGAAATAAACTACGCTGTGAGCCGACCGGTCACCACACAAGCAGTGACCCGAAACTTTCCAGAACTTTTCCAGAAGGCTTTCCTTCCATGCTAATTGAAATACTGATCATTTAGTTTGACGCTATTTACATTATAATTTCCTAATTAATTGTTTTAAGGTTCATGTGTGATCGTTGTACCAGGGTGCTAGTTTCTTTTCTTTAATTATTTTTGTTTTTAAGTGGAGCTACAATATCTAGGGTGTAGAGAAACACTGATTCCAAGTAATCAGTCATCATCAGTTTTGCAATCAGTTCTGCCTCAGTGTCCTCAGTCATGTTATATTCATCATCAGTGTTGTGACTGTCATCTGTCTGTAACTCAAGGATGTTTAGGAATATGTTAATGGTTTTTACCTTGATAATACAAATGTTTGAAAGATGCAAAGCTTTCTAGAGCATATATATTTACTTTTCTATCTGTGTCTATCATATCAAATACGAACAGATACATGGTTCCTAACATCACATATTACATGAATGTCTAACATAGTCTACTGGCCTGTAACCTAGCTGCAGTTGGTAAGGGGATGCTTCATAAAAGATAATATAATATTAATATATTAAATCATATAATATTGACCTAAACTTAGTGATCACAAATGAATATATTTATTTTTAAAAACAAATAAATTAAAATTGAATTGAGTATGGGGAATGCCTTTTTTCTTCTGCCTGGAAGTTCCAGATCAGGTGTTTGTGCATTGAAAGGGAGAGCTATGGAAATGAGTTACCAGTAGAAATTACACAACCCCAGGAATTGTCATAATTCCTTCACTGTCCTTGGGGTTGGCCAGTTCATCAAGGTGGAGAATTTGCTATGGGTGACATCCCAAAGTGATGGTGTGCTAATGAAAATCACACTTTTCCCACTTATAATAAAGCTCATTTTCCAGGAGGCAATGTAACACCTGATGAATGTGTTGCACATGGGCTTCATACATTGGGGAATACACCAGAATATTAATGTGAGCTATCATGAATTCCCCCAACATGTCCCTCAGCACATATTTGACAAGACACTGGAACACTAAGGGGGCACTAGAGAGGCCATACGGCATATCCTGGTACTCGTGGCCTGTAGAGGTGCTAAACATGGTCCTCCACTCGTCTTCCTTATAGATCTTCACCAGGTTATATGTGCTCTGCTCTCAAGCTTCACATAACTTTCACAGTTGTTTCAGTGATTCTGGAATATGTAATAGGGTAAGGGTATTTAATTTGGGCATTGGTTAAGGTCTTTGTACTATGATTGAATGCAGAGCCGGGTGCTGGTTCTTTTAATGCAGTGATCCAAGCATAAGGAGGACAAGCTCACCAGCAGTTTATGACTATGACCGCAGAGGGTCATGGAGTTTGAGCTATAGGAGACCCAAAATGATGGGGTGCCTCTTAGATCTGATGACTGATCAGATGGATGGTTTCATGGTGGAGGACACCCACTTTGAGGTGCAGGGCTGGGGTCTGTTCTGTGACGATGCCTCTGCTTATGGGTCCTCCATTGATGGTTCAGATAGTGAGCAGGGTTATCAGGGGTTCAGTGTGCAGCTGCAGGCAATGGATGACCCCTTTATTGACGAAGCAGCCTGCCGCTCCGGAGTCAGTCAATGCTGAAAGGAAATGACAATGAAGACGATGGCGAAAAATATTCGTTAACGACCATTTTTTTTGTGACTAAGATGAGACGAGACTAAGATGAAACTAATATCAGGTAATACGAAAAAACTATGACGAAATTTAAAATGTTTCTTTGTTAACGAGACGACACTGGATTAAAATGCTTTTTTAGGAGTATCGGATATTCAAAATAAATGATCTCTTTGTATCGGCTAACTGTCTTTAAAAATGTGTGTCGCTGTCACTGGACTGGATAAGGGGCATTTCCATCTCACAGTTAGCGGGTAGAATAAATAAACTCCAACTGGCCTGGTGAGCTGCAGTGACTTCAGCACCTGAAGCTTTAGGAAGAAAATGAAGAACTGATAGATATACATATATATATATATATATATGTATATATGTGTGTATACATATATCAGCTTATACATATATGCCTGCAGCTGCACATATATATATATATGAAAGCATTTCTGTTATAATTTCTCTGAAAAAAAACATTGAAAAAAAAACATCACAAAAAGAAACTACCGCCTCCAACAACCTGGTAAGCGCGCAGACACCCAAATCAAAACCCCTCTTGGGATGGTGGTTCACCAGCGGCTGTACAGGGTCCCTGAAGCCCGTTGTCAGAATTTAATTCTTATCCCCTCCCTCTAGTAAAAGACCACATGGAGCGGTTGGGGAAAGCCCGGTTTGTTTCCACCCTAGACCTCACCAAAGGCTATTAGCAAGAAGCCCTGTCCCCGGACACCAAACCCAAAGCCGCCTTCACCACCTTTGGGGGCCATGGAGCCCCAGCCATGTTCCAATGTCTCATGGACATCATCCTCCGACCCTACAAAGGCGCTGCCGCCTACCTGTCCTGATCCATCCCGACCCGTGGGCAGACCACCTCTTCCACCTGAGGGAGGTACTGACTGGCCTTCAGAAAGCCGGGCTGATGGCCAATTCCCGTAAGTGCCACCTTGGTCTGACTGAGGCACTGTACCTGGGCTACTGCATAGGCCAGGGCTGTTATATCCGCAGGAGAAGAAGGTAGAGGCCATCAGAGACTAACCCTGGCCCACCACCAA
Source organism: Hemibagrus guttatus (assembly GCA_033459395.1). Classification (NCBI taxonomy): domain Eukaryota; kingdom Metazoa; phylum Chordata; class Actinopteri; order Siluriformes; family Bagridae; genus Hemibagrus; species Hemibagrus guttatus. The sequence goes on from JAUCMX010000004.1 coordinate 18,692,707, forward strand.
GAAGCAGGTATGTGCCTTTTTGGGTTTGGCGGGTTACTATAGGAGGTTTGTCCCTAACATCTCCTCAGTAACCTCTCTCCTGTCAGACCTCACAAGAAAGGGCCAACCGGACCGGGTGCTCTGGATGGAAGAAACCAAGCAGGCCTTCCAGCAGCTTAAAACAGTGCTCAGCAGCCACCCTGTAATCCGGAACCCCGACTTCAGCCTCACCTTCACCCTGCACACTGACGGGGCTCGGAGCCATCCTGTCGCAGGAGGGAAGAACTGCTGTACCTTCAGCAGAGCATACCTGATAATTTTACACCGGTTTTCAACTATTCAGATGTTTTGTTGGACATCTTAATTGGAGGCACAGCTGCGCTCTACAAGTGCTGAAACTCTGTCAGCGCGGCTTACATCTGAACTCCGCTGCTGAGCATACATCTGGCGAATGTTTGTTCTCTTTCAAACAAAACTGATGAACTGCTTCTCATTACACAGATTAACAAGGTTAACAAGTTTCACAGAAACTTGGCTGCACGAAGCCATTCCGGACAGCGCGCTATGTCTGCCGGGTTTCCAGCTGTTCAGAGCGGATGCTGAATCATCGGGGAAAATGAGAGGCGGTGGGACGTGTTTTTACATCAATGAAAGTTGGTGTACTGATGTAATAACGCTGATGAAGAAGTGCTGTCCCAACTTAGAAGCGCTGTTCATTAACTGCAGGCCTTTCTACTCACTGCGGGAGTTTTCCTCATTTATTCTGGTCAGTGTTTACATCCCACCGCAAGCATGCGTCAAGACCGCACTGCAACAGCTTGCTGAATACATCGCAGACTCGGAGCAATAACACCCAGACTCACTTATTATAATTATGGGGGATTTTAATAAAGCTAATCTCACCCATGAACTTCCAAAATACAGACAGCACATCTCATGCGCAACCAGAGACACTAATACACTGGCCAACTGTTACACCACTGTAAAGTACGCATATTGCGCTGTCCCACGTGCAGCTTTAGGACTCTCTGATCACTGCATGGTTCATCTCCTTCCAACCTACAGATAGAAACTTAAAACAGCTAAGCCTGTTGTCAAATCTGTTAAAAGATGGACCAACATAGCAGAGTGGGAACTACAAACCTGCTTTGATTGCACTGATTAGGATGTTTTTGAAGCTGCAGCTACAGATTTGGATGAGCTCACTGTAACATCATACATCAGCTTCTGTGAGGATATTTGCATCCCTACCAGGACATTCCTATGCTTCAGCAACAACAAACCATGGTTCTCAGGAAAACTCAAACAGCTTCGTCGTGCCAAACAGGATGCATTCAGAATTGGGGACAAAATCTTGTACAATCAGGCCAGGAACAAACTGAATAAGGAGATCAGAGTGGCTAAAAGAAAGTACTCTGAAAAGCTGAAAAAACAGTTTTCAGCTAATGATCCGGCAGCTGTGTGGAGTGGCCTGAAGAACATCACCAACTACAAGACATCAGCACCTTGCTCTGTAGTGAATCAACAACTGGCTGACGATCTGAATGTGCTTTACTGCAGGTTTGAAAAGCCCAGTCTCACACCTCTCACCCACCCTGATCTTCACCCCTCACATTCATTAACACCTCCTGCAAACCCCCTCTGCCTCCCTCCTGCTACACAGAATATTCTTAAGTTCTGTGAGGAGGATGTGTTTTGGGTCTTCAAGAAACAGAAGACAAGAAAAGCTCTAGGCCCAGACTGTGTCTCACCTGCCTGTCTGAAAGTCTGCGCTGACCAGCTGGCCCCCATCTTCACACAGATCTTCAACAGATGACTGGTGCAGTGCGAAGTCCCCCGCTGCTTCAAACGCTCCACTATCATACCGGTTCCCAAAAACCCAAAATCTCAGGACTCAACGACTACAGACCTGTCGCCCTCATGTCAGTGGTCATGATGTTATTTGAGAGATTGGTTCTGACCTACATGAAGGACATCACTGGACCCCTGTTAGACCTCCATCAGTTTGATTACCGAGCAAACAGTCTGTGGATGATGCACTCAATATGGAAATGCACTATATTCTGCAACACCTCGACAGACCAGGAAATTATGCAAGGATCCTGTTTGTAGACTTCAGCTTGGCCTTCAACACGGCCTTCAACACTATCATCCCTGATCTTCTCCAGACCAAACTGATGGAGATTTCTGTGCCCACCCCCATCTGTCAGTGGATTACAAACTTCCTGACAGACAGGCAACAGCAAGTGAGGTTGGGGAAGCTTACATCTGTTTCCCTCACCATCAGCACTGGCGCTCCTCAGGGATGCGTGCTATCCCCACTACTCTTCTCACTGTACACAGACGACTGCACTGCTACAGACCCCTCTGTCAAGCAGATGTTGACGTTTGACGCAAGTTTGCAGATGACACTACGGTCATTGGCCTCATCAGCGATGGTGACAAGTCTGCGTATAGATAGGAGGTTGAACAGTTGGCTGTCTGGTGCAGTCTCAACAACCTCGAGCTGAACACACTCAAAACAGTAGAGATGGTAGTGGACTTCAGGAGGAACCCTCCAGCATTACCCCCCTCACCATCATGGACAGCACTGTGGCTACTGTGGAGTCATTCAGATTCCTGGGCTCTACAATCTCTCAGGACCTGAAGTGGGAAAGACACATTGACTCCATTGTCAAAAAAGCCCAGCAGAGGCTGTTCTGTCTTTGACAGCTGTGCCACAGGAGCTGTTAACACAGTTCTACTCAACTGTCATTGAGTCTGTCCTATGTTCGTCTATTACCATCTGGTATGGCTCAGCCACCAAATCAGATATTAGAAGACTACAATGGATAGTCAGGACTGCTGAGAGGATTATTGGAGCCCACCTGCCCACTCTCAAAGAACTTTACACATCCAGAATGAAGAAACATATAGGTACAGGTGCATCTCAATAAATTAGGATGTTGTGGAAAAGTTCATTTATTTCAGTAATTCAACTAAAATTGTGAAACTTGTGTATTAAATAAATTAACTTATTTATTAATCTATTTAATAAATTAAATAAATTAACCTCCATGCCATGCCGAATTGAGGCAGTAATTAAAGCAAAAGGAGCCCCTACCAAGTATTGAGTACATGTACAGTAAATGAACATACTTTCCAGAAGGCCAACAGTTCACTAGAAATGTTTTTTTTATTGGTCTTATGAAGTATTCTAATTTGTTGAGATGAATTGTGAATTGGTGGGGTTTTATTAAATGTGAGCCAAAATCATCACAATTAAAAGAACCAAAGACTTAAACTACTTCAGTCTGTGTGCATTGAATTTATTTAATACACGAGTTTCACAATTTGAGTTGAATTACTGAAATAAATGAACTTTTCCACAACATTCTAATTTATTGAGATGCACCTGTAGAATCACTTTGGACCCCACACACCCGGCCCACCCCCTCTTTGAACTTTTACCCTCCAGTCGGCGTTATAGAGCAGTAAACGCCAGGACTTCCAGACACAAGAAAAGCTTCTTCCCTCAAGCCATTCATCTCCTGAACAATTAATCTCCCCCAGTGCAATACAATAATCTATATATACATGTATGTATAAGTGCATTTCATTTCATTTCATTTCCCCTCATTTCATTGAACCCACCTCACATTTTGCACATGCATATGCCTCCTGTACTTGAGTACCCTATTTATATTTCCCTATATCTCATATTTCTATATTTTCTATATTTTTATATATTATAGTTTGTCTGTGTATTCTCTAGCACCAAAAAAAATTCCTTGTATGTGTGAGCATACTTGGCAATAAAGCACATTCTGATTCTGATCTCGCACTCTACATATTGAGGAAACTGACCCTGCAGAGAGAAATTATGCCACGGTCGAGTGAGAAGCCCTGACGATAAAGTGGACCATCGAGGAGCTGTGCTATTACCTGGCAGGATGACCCTTTACCTTGGTCACCAACCATGTTCCTTTGCAGTGGATGGCCACCTTGGGAATTTAGCTCAGTCATAGTCACTACCGTTTATATTCAACCTTTGGCAGGCACATACACTCTTTTATGGGAGCTGCATGAGGCTCTCACTATACAACAGAAACAACATCATGACACTGCACTTATTGTGGCTGTGCCAACCTCGAACATGTAATACCAAATTTCCATCAGCCAATCACCTGCCCCACCAGGGGCCAAAGGACACTGGACCACTGCTACACACATTTGAAGGACAGCAACAAAGCACAGTCATGTCCACCATTCAGGAAATCGGACCCAATCTGAATCCGTGGTTAGACAAAACCATCCACAATGCTCTGAGATCCAGCTCTACTGCCTACAATGTGAGGCTTGCCACTGGGAACATGGACAAGTACAAGGCTGTCTCTTATATTGTACACAGAGCAGTGATAGAGGTGAAACAGCACTAGGGGAGGAGAATAGAATCACTGTTTCAACACAGTAGCTCTAGGAGCCTGTGGTAGGGATGGCAAATGCAGACGTTTCTCTGGCAAACAAGCTAAACACCTTTTATGCTCACTTAAAGGCTGCAGCTTACATTGCTAATGATGTTAGCAGTGCTAACAATGCTACAAGACACATGTATGCAGAGAGTACCAGAGCAGAAAATGTGTTAATCATTCTGGAGCATGATATGAGGCAGGCTTTCAAGAGTGTGGATACCAGGAAAGCTGTAGGACAAGATGGCATCCCAGGTCAGGTTCTGAGAGCCTTCTCTGACCATCTAGCACCACTGTTCACTGAGATATTCAATCTCTCCCTGAAACAGTCTGTAATCCCCACGTGCTTCAAACAGTCCACTATTGTTTTTTTCCCAAAGAAACCCCAGCCCGTCTGCTTCAATGGCTATCGCCCTTTAATCTCTGTTTTGATGAAGTGTTTTTATCATTTTTTCACTGCCTGACATCCAGTTGTGCTACCAAGGATGCAATCGCTTACCTCTATCATATATCCCTGAACCACCTGGACAGCATAAATGAGAATTATGTTAAAATGCTGTTTGTTGACTAGAGTTCAGTGTTTATCACCATAATTCCCTCAATACTCATCACCAAGTTGAACATCCTGGGACAGCCAGATCTCCAACTTCCTCTAAGACAGATCACAAGCAGTAGAGGTGGGCAAACCCCAAGGGTTTTGTTCTGAGACCACTGCTGTACTCACTGTACACCTATGACCATGTGGCCACCTCCATCTCCACCAGCATTGTCAAGTTAACTGTTGACACTGTTGTGGTGGGCCTGATCTCTGACAATGTTGAGATGGCCTACCTAGAGGTGATTAAGAACCTAGAGTTATGTAGTGCCAGGTGAGCAATCTCCTGCTGAATATCAGCAAGACAAAGGAGTTCATAGTGGACTTCAGCACATAACAATAGAGGAACTATCAACCTTTTACTATCAATGGGAGCCCAGTGGAGAGAGTGGGCAGTTTCTGGTACCTAGATGTTCACATCACACAGGATCTGGCATGGTCCTGTTACATCAACACCATGGTGAAAAAGGCCCAGCAGCGTCTTTACCACCTAAAAGTTTAAGGACTTTAAACTGGCTTCTAAGGTGTTGTGACTTATTGTTTGACTATTTCTAATATTTCTATTTAATTATTAAGGACAGTCCTAAAAAGCATTTTACTACATGCCATACTGTGTACAATTTTGTATGTGACAAATAAAATGTAAATTTGAAATCATATGCTAATGTAACAGCTTCAACTGTGACTACCCCCCCCAAAGAAAAGAAACATCACCAGCCTTCGAGCAATACTTACAGCTAACCACTGTGTATGGATAATAAATTTTGCTGAGTTTGCATTTAAGCAAGCTAATATTATGCTAACTACTCACCACTGTGTGGGAATAATACTAGCATAAGGTAAGTATTCCCACTGACCCACACCAAACAATGATTTTTGGGATTTATTTCTATTCATCGATGTAAAATTTCACCAACTCTCCCAAATTAGATGGAGAACACTGATGGACAAAATTTCAGATCATGCCACAGATTTTCATTTAAATTCAAGTCTGGGCTTGGCCATTCCAAAAAAAATTCTTTTTTTAAGCCATCTGGTTTTTAGATTTTCCCCTATATTTCTGTACTTTTTGTATGTAATTTTTGCCCATTCAATCATGTTTTATCATCAAAATACATAAGATGGGGAAATGTTTGATCACTGTGTCTTGTGTTGCTTGTGTTTTGCTGCCAGTTGGGCTGTTTTAAGTATTTAAAATACTTGTATATAGACTTTATACAAAAGGGTGCAAAAAAAAAAAACACAACATAGGGTCTGCTGGCTGTAACACCTTGTTTATTAGAAAGATTAAAGGAGAATAAATAGACTGTAGTAGTTCAAATAAGCACTCTTAACAACTGTGGTTAACATAAAAGCATCCCAGAATGCATGACCCATCAAACCTTTGCTGGGCTTGATGGTCTACAAAAGCAGAAGACCACATCACTCCTGTCAGTCAAGAACAGAAATCTGAAACTATCGACACAGACTCACTTAAACTGGACAGTTGAAGACTAGGGGATTTTTTTTTTTTTTTTTCTAAAAATGTTTACCTTTTTTCTGACATGCCCAAAAGACACATTGGTCATTAAAAAATGATAAAACAACATGTTTTCTTGTTTTTACTCGCTATCAAGCTGCAGAGGACCATTGGCATGGTGTCTACTCATGGCATGTCTTCAGAGTGCATCTATACTAGTCAAGGCCTGAGAAGTTGATTTGTATGTATGATTTGTTTGTTATTCCAGATGATTAAGAGTATTATTTTTAATGGAGTAACCACTGTAGGGTATTTGACATTTCATACAAATTTTAATAATAATAATAATAATAATAATAATAATGTTATCAAATGTTCAATGATGAAGACTTGAGTGCAAAACTGCATCATTCACAGGCTATCCAAAAAAAACCCACGGATTATAAGGTCTGTTTATTAGCACATAATGGTTAAAAATGATAATATACAGTGTGTGCAGAGTTCAAGCAGGGATTCTAGCTATGGCAGCATAACAAAAATAGTCACTCCACTATCAACAACCTGAGTGAAAGCATGAGTGTGGTGGGGCAACAGCCTCTAAACATTTCAGTTCACCACAAAACTCTATGCTTGTGACCCCTCCAGATTCGCTCCTTTACATTTGAGAAAAAAAATTAACAAAAGGCTTATCTAAACAAATATGATTTTAGCCTAGATGTAAACACAGAGACTCTATCTTAGTCTTGAACTCTAATAAAGTCATTCCATATGTTGGGCTTAGCAAGAGAAAGCTCTATCCCCTGCTGTAGCCTTTGTATACCTACTATTGTAGCTTACAATTATCAATAGTAGTACTTTATAATCAAAGCAAAATTAATTAAAGCTGACTCCCCTTCTGGTCTGTGGATCATCTCAAATTTGAATGACTAATGTGCCAGATACCAACAAGTCATCCACACATTGGCATCTTTCATGCAGTGGAGCCATAGGAGCAGGGAGTAATCAAAACAGGGCACCCTTGGTTAAGTCCAATGTTGAATAATCATTAATGAATCGGTGCAAAGCATCAGATATGCATCAAATTTCACACAAGTCCACACAAAAACAAACTGGTCTACACTGATAACTCCACTATTACTCCAATGGTAAACATTGAGTTAATCACAAACTACATTTTTTGTGATGAGGTAACCAGTGTTGGTGTCTGCATACAACCACACCTGGACAAGTCTCATTGTGGTGCTATTTGAGGTCTGTGTGACCAGGTAGAGGTAAAAATACATGGAAAAGTCTTTTTGTAACCAGGCAAAATATGCTCTCTGTGACAGTTAGAGGTGATCCTCTAACTGTCTAAAAGGCTATTCCAAAGTTTAGGAGCTAAATATAAAAACGCTGTATCCCCTTTAATGGACTTTGCTATTCTGGGAACTACCAGAAGACCAGAGTTTTGTGATCTCAAGGAGCATGACAGATTGTAGCACGAAGATCGGTTAGATACATGGGAGCTAAACAATTTAGAGCCTTGTACGTAAGTAGCAATAGTTTGTAATCAATTCTAAGCTTAACAGGTAGCCAGTGCAGGGAAGATAAAATTGTATGTTTATATTTCCTTAACCTGGTAAGACCTCTGGCGGCTGCATTCTGGACTAACTGTAACTTGTTTGTCGAAGATGCAGGACAACCACCTAGTAATGCATTACAGTAGTCCAGTCTGGAGGTCACGAATGCATGAACTAGCTTTTCTGCATCAGATACAGATGTTTCTTAGATTGGAAATATTTCTAAGGTGGAAGAAGGCTGTTTTTGTAACATTGGATTTTCAAAGGACAAGTTGCTGTCTAATATTACGACCAGGTCTTTCATTGCCGAGCTATTAGTAATAGTACATCCTTCTAAATTCAAGTTGAATTGTGAGAGGTTCTGTGTACTGGTTTTTGGACCAATAAGTAATATCTCTGTCTTATTGGGATTTAATAATAGAAAAGTATAGGTCATCCAATCTTGTATGTCTTTAACACACTCAGCTAATCTAGACAATTTAGATATTTCATCTGGTTTTGATGAGATATATAACTGGGTATAGTCAGCATAACTAATCCCATGCCTTCTAATGTTACCCAAGGGAAACATGTATACTGAGAAAAGCAGAGGTCCTACAACTGATCCTTGTGGGACCCCATATTTCTCTGGCATTACACTGGATAATTCTCCATTTAAATTTACAAAATGGTATCCATCAGACAGGTAGGATCTAAACCATTTTAATGCTTGTCCTTGAATACCTGTGTAATTATTTAAGTGATCTAGGTGAATTGAACAGTAGATATCATAGTTATGATTTGAGTTATAACTCACCAGTCAGATGGTGCGTAGTGTCCTGGAGATGCTGTCCTGGAAGAGTTCTCGGGCCAACTCCTCCAAAAAAACATTCCAGTTATCAACAAAGGGCATTTTCTGATCTTACCACAATGACTGTAATGATTCATTTAAAGCAAATAGTCTACTGAACCTCTCAATTTCGTTGGTATGTGGGAATCGATCCCGACACAATGATCCTCAATGTGCTGCATACTATCTCAACCAGCATGGAGGACAACAGCTCCAATGTTTTTGTTCAAGATCATGAGCACCAGGAAAACAGTGAGTGCACACCTTACCTTTAGCCATAGTAGCACAGATGTGCTGGACAATGGAGTCTCTGCTGATCACACCATCGCATTCTGTCTCGCTAAGGGGGGTTGGGTGGGGTTTGAAGCAGTTCCGGGTAGAGATTTTAAAAACTGGGAGTAGCGAAAGGGGAAAGGTCCTTGGCCGGGGCCTGGGTTATGTCTTCCGCTGCTCCTGTACCCAGGCTCCATGGTACCCTGCTGCCAGTGAACGACGCTGGGTGGGCTGCATCCTAGGTGTGCTGGGCCTGGGCAGAGAAACATGCAGAGTTAAGGTTGTGGGAGTAACAGTTTCACACTGCGAATTTATCTCAGACAGGTGAGCATCAGTCCGGGATGACTCCAGCATGGCTTTCCACTGTCGCAGCTGGGCCTGCTTCACCTGTTGATTGCGGATCTGCTTCTACATGGCCTCCAGCTCCAACTCCACTGAGTGCAACTTGAACGTGTCCTCACCTGCACTCAAAGGCAGACACACAACCAACATCATGTTAAGAGCAGCAAGTACAACAGAGATGATCATGTGAGAGAATATAAACAACATTAGTGGTAGCTAGGCTAGCGATGCTAATGTGCTAACCAACTAGAAGTGGGTGTTCAGGAAAACAAATAAAACTAGTGATATCAAAAGCGTTTTGAGCGAGTATATTGAACGATACTATCGATTATGTGTTCACCCTTTGTAAGAATGTAAATTTTAATATAAAACTAATTAAGATCAAAAATCAAGGAATTTGGAATCAGCTTGGCAGAGCTTGGAGAAACACGTCTGGAGCAGTATTACAAGGCAAACTTACATAATAATTCATAAAGCTTGTATAGTTTCTGTGACACAAACCTTCAGATCTCTTTCAGGATCCCAACTTGGAAGATAACACGGAAGAGTATCTCTGAAATACTGCCTGCTGAGAAGTTGCATGAAGGCACTGCTTCTGGAGCTCCCACTGTATAATCCAACAGTGACCCACATAAAGAGACATGGTGGCAGGGGACACAGCTGGTGACACTGTAGGCTGCAGTAGCTTCTGGGGGCGCTGCTGACACTTAGCCTGCTTCTGAATGAGGGCTTTGAATCACAGTCGACTCATCATTGCTGCTGATGTGACCTACCAATGTGGTGGGTCACATCTGTCATCTGCAAACTTGATATTGGAGTTATACAGAGACACACAGTCATGGGGGAACAGGCAGTAGATCGGTGGTCAAAGGACACAACCCTGTAGGACACCAGTATTTGGGATGAGGGTGAAGGACATTTGATTGCCCCTCCTAACAGACTGAGGTCTATTGATTAGGAAGGCCTGACTCCAACTGCTTTTGGAGGTTGTGATCTTTTTGGAGTTGTGAGATCTTGTCACTAACCTGGTGTTTCATAAGCAAGGGATATCAATTACATGTACGAGATGGCTGGGATCATTGGACATGTTGAAGTATTAGTGATAAGAAGCAAGTGGCAGCATACCTCCTCTGAAAAGCATAACTCTCTTTGATGCAGGTCTCTTTCATGTCATGGAATCTAGTCAGTGTTCCATCCAAACTTAGTCAAAAAGTCTTAGACTATCTGCATGTCAGACACCCAGGTGTAGTAAAAATGAAAGCCCTAGCATCCATTTACAATAAGACGGCATTGTTCAGCTCTACATTTTGCCAGCTCTACATCTGTGACAGGACCACAAATGTTGTAACATTATTTTATTTTCATATATATGTACATACACTAATCGGCACGAACATTATCAACACTGACAGGTGAAGTGAATAACACTGATTATCTCCTCAACATGGCACCTGTTAGTGGGTGGGATACATTACGCAGCAAGTGAACATTTTGTCCTCAAATTTGATGTGTTATAAGCAGGAAAAATGGGCAAGTGGAAGGATTTGAGTGCGTTTGACAAGGGCAAAATTGTGATGGCTAGACTGGATCAGAGCATCTCCAAAATTGCAGCTCTTGTGGGGTTTTCCCAGTCTGCAGTGGTCAGTATATATTAAAAGTGGTCCAAGTAAGGAACAACTTGGACAACTTTTTTTTTTTTTTTTTTTTTTTTTTTTCTCCCTCCCGTGCAAAAAAGCTCGATGCAAAAGAGCTCGATTTTGCTCTCATCTGACCACATCACTTTCACCCAATTCTCCTCTGAATCATTCAGATGTTCATTGGTAAACTTCAGACGGGCATGTACATGTGTTTTCTGGAGCAGGGGGATCTTGCGGGCACTGCAGGATTAAAGTCCTTCACGGCATAGTGTGTTACCAATTGTTTTCTTGGTGACTATGGTCCCAGCTGCCATGAGATCATTGACAAGATCCTCCTGTGTAGTTCTGGGCTGATTTCTCACTGTCCTCATTGAAACTCCACGAGGTGAGATAATGCATGGAGCTCCAAACCAAGGGAGATTGACAGTTATTTTGTGTTTCTTCCATTTAAGAATAATCGCAACAACTAGTTCTACAGACTTGTCCCTGACATCATTGGACAGCTCTTTGGTCTTGGCCATGGCAGAGAGTTTGGAATCTGATTGATTGATTGCTTCTGTGGAAAGGTATCTTTCATACAGGGAACAAAGGAGTGCTCCTAATCTCAGCTTTTTGCCTGTATGAAAGACACCTGGAAACCAGAAATCTTCCTGATTGATAGAGGCTCAAATACTTATTGCATTCATTAAAATGCAAATCAATGTATAACTTTTTTAAAATGTGTTTTTCTGGATTTTTCATTCTCTCACTATTAAAATAAACCTACCATTAAAATTATAGACTGATCATTTCTTTGTCAGTGGGCAAACATACAAATTTTTTTCCCTCACTGTATATACATATATAAATAACAATTGCAAATATTTTCCTTTTCCTTTGCAATGGCCAGAAAATGAAAAGATAGTCAGATTATCCTCATTCATAAATCTTTGTTCTTTTAATTCAGCACATTTTAACTCTCATGTTCACAATCTACAAATTATATATGCCTATTTGCAATATTTGATACTTTAAAGAGCAGAGTAGCACCACTATTTAAATAGGCCATGCCTCCCACCCTGTAACATGGAGTTGGAGGATGACAGAGTGGGATCCATATGTGTAATTTATTGAATGAAAACACAGACAGACAATCCAAAATGGCAGGCAGGGTCAAAATCACTAGAGCATCACTAGAGTCCAATAATCCAAACGAACCAATCTGCGAAGCAAAGGTACCAAAACACAATCCAAAATCGCAATCCAAACAGATAGTGAGTACAAGGTCAAACACAGGAGAGAACAATGGCAATGGAAAGAAAATGGCTTAGTAAAACTAACAATACTTTGCACTGTCTAATGGCGTGAGCATGGTTTAAATATAATGATACCATGTTATTAGGAGAAGCAATTGTCTGTCTAATAACATGTTAATTCTGGAATACTGTATGCCTGTTATAATGGGGAATTTGAATGGCAAATGTGCTTTCACTATATTTACAATTTTATGATGTGAATAATTTTGAATATAAAATAACAAATAACAGAGATTAGAACTCATAATGATGAATTATAAAGATGTGATTTTGCGTCTTAATCCTCACATCAATCCTTTTATGGTAGTCACTTAAGGCTTATCAGTTCTCTTTTTTAGAGATGCAGTCTCAACCCCTGACATTCAAATTTCAATGGCTTCCACTCTGATATTAACCTGCTCAAACTCTTTTTGAAGTTCAACCCATAGTTGTTTTGCATATAACTGCCAGTTATTTGATAGCATTCAGTGACTTTTTTATGGATGAAAGGGAGTATGTACTACATTCAGTCTCAGCATTCTTTCTGCGTAATGTTTTTGAAAATGTTTTTTCACATCTAGTGTGTGCCAGTGAATTTCTGCTGTGAGTGGGTAAATTAATTGTCTTCTTTTGAATCAAGGGGGGTCAACTGTCTCATAACAGTTTGTGTGTGTGTGTAATTGTAGGGTGATAAGGGAGGAGAGAGGGTCCTGCAAAAGAAGTGGACTACCTTTCTGAAAGCACAGCTCCTCTGCTCATTGCCTGGAGATGGTTTCCCTTTTAACATCATTCAAGACGTATTTGTCTTGACACCCAGTAAGGAGGACTGGAAGAGCACTGTGTTCTATGGAGTTTTCACATCTCAATGGTAGGAATTGGCAGTTTGTGACATATGTACCTGATACTTGAATAAACACTTTGACAAATGTGAATATGTAATGAATTTGTAATGAATTTGTGCAAAATATTTTTCATTACTTAGTATAAAAAGTAATGAAAAACAACACTGATCAGGCATGAGTTTGACAAAGGCCAAATTGTGATGGCTAGGATCAGAGCATATCCAAAACTGCAGCTCTTGTGGGGTGTTTCCGGTCTGCAGTGGTCAGTATCTATCAAAATTATCCTTTAAGTCCTGTAAGTCCTTTAAGTCCTGTAAGTTGCTAGGTGGGGCCCATAGAAAGGACTTGAAGGATCTGCTGCTAACATTTTGGTGCCAGATACCACAGTACACCTTCAGGGGAAAGAGTGGAGTCCATTCCTCGACGGGTCAGGGCTGTTTTGGCCGCAAAAGGGGGACCAATACAATATTAGGCCATAATGTTATGCCTGATCAGTGTACTTTTGTGTCAATAAATAAAGTAATAGATTCATTTTACTATTTTTTAATTTAAGAAAGTTTTACATGTTTAACTGGTGAAAACAGCTAAATATGGTTATATAGCAAAAACATTGTATTACTATTTATATGTGACTATTTTTTATGCATTTAGTTTTGTTCTAGACACTTTGTTAATGTTACTGTGGAATAATAGGTCTGAGGGGTGTCCTGTGCAAATGAAAGTTTACAACTCAAGTTCACTTCCATGTCATATCACATTTTTATTGACAGCCACTGATGTTCAGTATGGTTTGGCTTTTGATTCACTGTGTAATACAGGGTGAAACACTGGATAGAAAAATAAATTGCAAGGAGCACACCTTAAGAGACACAAAAGAGAAAACACATACCCCATTCTGCTTTGCACAGATTCTCTTAGGTCTGTAAATTCATCAAGATTGTTTGGTATACACCAGGATTGTTCATGTCCTTGTGTATTTTTAGGTTTTAAATTCTATAAATTATAGGAGTGCATATGAATCAAAAAGATGTCTATTGTTAAAAGCACTATACAAATAAAGTTGAAATAAAAATCAAATGGGTGATTTGTGTGCGTCTTTGCAGGTATAAAACGACAGTGGGAAGTTCAGCTGTGTGCACCTTTACCATGAGCCAAGTGGAGGAGGTGTTTAATGGTCGCTATCGGGAGGTTAACAGGGAAACACAGCAGTGGTACACCTATAATCACCCAATCCCAGAACCCAGACCTGGATCGGTATTATCAGAATAAACTTGTTTTGGTTGTGGGTTTTTAATACTTCATACAGTCATAATATTTCATTCAGAGTCCCCTCTGAAAGTAGTGTAATGACAAGGCCAATGTTTTTCTTACTGCTGTACACTTAAGACATTTGGGATTTAGATTAAAAGATGAATATGAAATGATAGATCAGAATTTCAGATTTAATTTCTTAATTATTAAGAATGCTATTCTTATTAAAAAGATATATATAATATATATAATTTTTAGATGAGCAGAATGTTGGAACAGTCTTGCTATTTGGTATTTGTTGCAAATCTCTTGATTTTAATAACTGAATCAAGTTGGAAACCACTGTCATTACAAAACTGTTGTCTTCTATTCTGATGCTTTTCAAGCTTGTACTGTACCTTTCTGAAGTTCATATGTGAAAATATATAAATGACACTCACTAAATATGAGCACATAATTGTGAAGTAGAAGGAAAATGATAAATGATTTGTATTCAGTCCCCTTGTCACTTCACACCAGGAACTCGAATTGCACAGGGAGCCCTCGCCTGATCACTTCCTGGTTTCCGCACGGACATTTAAGCGGTGCGCATACAGGTGTGCACTGTGAAGTATTGTCCCCCATAGCATTACTGAGCCTTTGTTATTTACCGTTTTCTTGTTGTGACCTTATCTGTTTCCCAACTTCTGATTTTCCCTATCTTTTTATGTGGATTACCGTGTTTGACCTTGCCTGTTTTACGTTTACTCTCTTGCCCTTGTGTTTTGGTTTTGTTTGGTTCCCTGATTGCTTTTCTGGTGTTGACCTCTGCTTTCCCTGACTACAAGACTGTCTGTTGTGCTGTGCAGCTTCAATAAACCGCATATGGATTCTACACCTTCCGTCTCCGGCGTTGTGTTACAGAATACTTCACATCTGATGAATCCAGCGGAATTACAAGCTGCATTAATCCTCCAAGGAGCCATGATTCACGCTTACCAGGACCAGGTGACGACACTCCAGGCCGAGAACACCCAGCTTCATCAACAGTCCCAAGTCCACGCCACGTTACCTTCCCCCACTCCCATCATGCCGCCGCCATCATGCGAATTACTGAAGATGTCACTTCCAGACAAGTTCAACGGCACCGCGGATCACTGCAGAGTCTTCGTGCGCCAGTGTGAAATCTTCTTCACCCACCAGCCCATCCTCTACGTGGCAGACATCACCAGGTGTGCATTTATGTTGTCCCTTTTAACCGGCCGTGCATTAGATTGGGCATCTGCAATATGGGACTCAGACCCACAAATTCAGAGCTCCCTCAGCTACTTCATGGAGCTTCTGTGTGATGTTTTCGAATATCCTGCAGGGGGGAAAGGTACTTCCGTTCAGCTGCTTGAACTATGGCAGGGCGTTGACATCGTGGCGGACTATGTCATAAAGTTTCACACACTCGCTGCTCAATCGGGGTGGAACGACACAGCTCTGCTAGCTGTTTTTTGAGAGGGCCTTCACCCTGCGCTACAGGTCAAGATGGCATGCCACAACACCGACACCACCCTCTCTAACTACATCAGCGCGGCCATCCGTCTCGACAAACTCAGGTGCCAGCACCTTGCTAACACTCGTCTCCACGCCCAGCACCACCGCACAGTAGTAACCTCCAGCCCTATAGATGAAAACCCCAAACCCATGCAACTCGGGTGGACACGCGTCTCAGAGGAGGAACACCTCCACGCCTGTGCTACTACTGCGGCGAGCCAGGTCACCAGGTCTACCAATGCCCAGAGAAATCATCCAGGACTCAGGTGGGAGGTCAGACACACCTCTTCAAGATTACCATATCTGCTGTGTTACTCTTCAGTTATACTTTCGTTCCCGTCCCCGCGCTGGTTGATTCTGGAGAGGCCGTCAATATCATTGACAGTGGTTTGGTAGAGGAGTTGTGCCTACCTACTGTACCATGCACCCCTCCCCTATGAGTGACAGCCATAATCAATAATCAGCCCATAGGTCAGGGATATCTTTTCCGCCAGACGAAACCCGTGGGACTGAAAATTGGAATATTTCATCTGGAACAGCTCCCGTTCTATGTTATGGACTCCCCCACTAACCCTCGCATCTTGGGCCTGCCCTGGCTACTATACCATGATCCCCAGATTTCGTGGAGTAGGGGAGAGCTGATACACTGGTCACCTTGCTGCCTTCATTCCTGCATACAACTCACCATGCCTCGTCCTTGTCTTACCATGTCTGTAGAAAACTCGAATCCTGACCTTCCCAAAGCATACCATGATCTGAGAGCGGTGTTTCGTAAAGAAAAGGCCTTTCATCTCCCTCCTCACTGCCCGGGAGATTGTGCCATTGAACTCTTCCCCAATACTACGCCACCGTCTACCCTCTAAGTGCCGAGTCTACCCTCTCTCCTTCCCTGAAACTAACGCTATGGATGAGTACATTAAGGAAGCACTGGCCCTCGGCCACATCAGCCCCTCCATGTCCCCTGTGGCGGCGGGATTCTTCTTTGTGGGAAAGAAAGATGGTGGCCTTCGCCCCTGCATCACAATCTCAATGCAATCACTGTGCTCTATCCTTACCTGCTACCCCTGGTTCCAGCCACCCTGGAACAGCTACGAGGGGCCTGCATATTCACTAGAGAAATTCACGTCAAACTAGAGAAATGCGAATTTCACCATTCTACCCTATCATTTCTGGGATATGTCCTCTCCTCTAGGGGCGTGGAGATGGACCTAGCCAAGGTGAAAGTGGTTACTGACTGGCCAGAGCCCACGTCCGTGAAAGAGCTGCAACGTTTCCTGGGGTTTGCCAACTTCTACCAGCGATTCATCCGGAGCTACAGTACAGTCGCCAGCCCACTGACCTCTCTTCTACGGGGAAAACCCAAAAAACTTTCCTGGACCGCTCCAGCCTGTGAGGCCTTTGCTAAACTCAGGCAGAGCTTCACCACAGCCCCCATCCTCCATCACCCCAACCCCGAGGCTCCATTCATGGTGGAAGTGGATGCCTCCAACTCTGGTATTGTGGCAGTGTTGTCTCAACGGGAAGGGGGCTCTGGTAAGCTACACCCCTGCGCCTTTTACTCAAGGAAACTCACGGCAGCCGAAAGAAACTATGACGTGGGGAACAGGGAGTTGCTCTCTATCAAGGCCGCCCTAGAGGAATGGCGCCATTGGCTGGAGGGAGCTCATCACCCTTTCCTGGTTCTTACCAATCACCAAAACCTGGAGTATCTACGAGGGGCGAAACGCCTGAAACCACATCAAGCTCGCTGGGCCCTACCACCCTGGATCCAAGAACAGCAAAGCAGATGCCCTGTCACAGCTCCAGGAAATACCACTCCAAGCTCATACCACTTAAGGGACTACCCACAGCCTTCGAGACAGCCACAGCCCTATTTAATCATGTGTTCCGCACCTGCGGTCTCCCCAAAGACATTGTGTCCTACCGTGGCTCCCAGTTCATTTCACAAGTCTGGCATGCTTTCTGCAGGCAGCTGGGGATCAACGTAAACCTGAGCTTGGGGTACCACCCACAGTCTAACGGCCAAGCCGAACGCCTGTACCAAGAAATCGGACAATTCCTACGGACATGCTGCAGTAGAGAACAACACCGCTGGAGCAAGTATGCCCAGAACTCGCTGATGCACTCTGCCATGGGGCTCACACCCTTTCTGTGTATCTTGGGATACCAACCGCCACTGTTCTCCTGGTCCAGTGAGCCTTCGGAGGTCCCTGCCATGGATGACTGGGTTGGGCGTAGCCAAGAAGTCTGGGAGCGAGCCCACGTGCGTCTACAGAGAACGGTGTGGTGTCACAAGCTACAGGCCGATCACTGCCGCCGCCAACACCCCACCTATCAAGTAGGACAACGAGTGTGGCTGTCCACCCAGAATTTACGCCTTAGACTCCCATGCTGCAAGCTGAGCCCCAAGTTTGTGGATTTGAGATTATATGCTAAGTCAACCCCGTTTCGTACCACGTTCCACGTCTCCCTGCTTAAGCCGGTGCACGATCATCAAGTCCCTGACCCAGTGAGCCCTGAAAACGTCCCCCCACCCCTCCAGACACTGTCAGAGTCCCCGCTTACCGGGTGCAGGAACTCCTGGACTCCAGACGAGTTCGGGGGTGCCTCCAGTATCTGGTGGATTGGGAGGGGTATGGCCCTGAGAAATGCTTGTGGGTCTCTGCTGGCAATATCCTGGACCCCTCTCTAATCGAGGAGTTCCATCATGCCCATCCCCACAGGCCGGGGCCCCGTCCGCGGGGTCGGCTGCATCGTAGAACACCGGGAGGTGTTCCTAGAGGGGGGGGCTCTGTCACATCACGCCAGGAACTCGAACTGCAGAGGAAGCCCTCGCCCGAGTTCTGACTGTGTCACGTGATCACTTCCTGGTTTCCACACGGACATTTAACTTAAGTTTAAAACACTGTCACATTTTGTCAGACAAAACCACACTACTTCGGGTTTTTGTTTTAAACTTCTAACTTCTAAAAAATTTCAGTTACTTTAGAAACCTGTACACTTAAGCACTTTGCTTAAGTTACTTTAGAAACAACAATTCCAATACACCTCTGTCACCACAGTGTGTTGGTTTGATTCAGTTCCGTTAGAATCTCAAACAGAAATGTATAGAATAGGCTTAAGAACTCCTCCTGCTTATGCTCAATAACTCTACTCCAATTTCTATATTGCCGTTAACTTTTTATTTTCTAGATTTTTTTTAAACGAGGTGGTTCCCTAAATAAAACAGTGTAAAAGAAGAATAATCCGTTTTTCTTACCTTTCCCCACTTTTCGGAAAACCCTCACTGGGTGGCTCACCAATGTAAGAACACTAAATCGATGAGGGTGTCGAAGATCTTAATGAAGAAGTTTATTGGAGCATCAGAGTGACAAAATACATAAAGTACTTTGGGTTCATTGGAGTAAAAAAGAACGCAGGACGAATCCTGCTCAAACATTTTATACAGTGTTTCCTGTGTGTAATTTAAATGAGTTTCACTTTAAATGTAAATTAGTGTAAGAACTGAGTAGCACCCAAATGGCCGGGTGATACTGTTGTCTAGCCGGATGTCCTTAAATGGTAATCACGTACACCTTTGCTTGGTATTGCTACAGGTGTTGTCCCCCAAATGGTCAGGCAATACTAAATGGTAATCACAGTCACGTATACCCTTTGTTTAGTTATGGTCCTTGATGTCTTGCTGCTGCTCCCATACTAATAATTGATTGGATTAAGTGTTCTAAATGTTTGGTAAAGCTGCTTTAAGCCAATGTAAAAATAGAATATAGATGAACTGAATTGAATTAAACATATTTCTATATGATATGTAAGCCTTTTTGGAATGAACTTTTTCAGATGTGTATTGTGGAATGGAATCTGGGTTGAGGCAGTCTGTAGTTTCTTACACAATCATGAGTTACCTCAATAAATATCAGTCTGTTCCAGAAGCAGCCATGCAAGCTGAAGCCATGGCATTACTTCCACCATGCTTAGCAGATGAATTTGTATGTTTTTGATAAGCAAATACTTTCTTTCTTTGGCCATTCAATCACATTGGTAGAGTTTCGTCCTGGTTCCAAGATTGATGACAGGTGTTTTTCATCTTGTTGTATGGCCTCTATATTTCTTGTCTTAAAGTTTTCTTTGAACAGTGGATTGTGATACCTTCAACCTTGCTCTGTGGAAGTTATTATTTTTATCCTCATAGGCAACTCAGGTGCTTGATTAGTCCCTTGTCATTACTGCAACTTTCTCCTAGCAGGTCTACCACTGCATGCCATTCAAATGTTGGGATGTGGTAGCTTAGGGTGAGTTAAAATCCCAGGACCACCAAATGTCCACCTCTGGGCCCTTGAGCAAGACCCTTAACCCTCAATTACTAAGTTGTATGAAATTACGTTATTGTAAGTTCTTGCACCCTCATGTCTATGCTCACTCCACTGGCTTCCAGTAGCTGATTGCATCAGAACACTGATGCTTGACTACAAAGCCAAAAGCACCCACTTACTTTAAAGCTTATCACAACCAGAATGGCACCATGCTCTCTCTAATCCCTCGGCACTGCTTGACTTGTCCCACCATCTTTAAGGAAACAAGGAAGAAACACATCAAGACTCCTCTGTTCTGGCATGTAAGTGGAGTAATGCACTTCCCTGAGATGTCTGAACAGCTGAGTCACTGGCAGTTTTCATACGACATGTAAAGATCTATCTATTCATATATAATTACTAGGACTTATATATATACACAGTGCTGCTTGAAAGTTTGTGAACCCCTTGAGCTGTTCAGACTTTTCTGTTGTATTACCTTGATTTTCTATTACTCTATGATTTTTATCATCACCTGTTTTTTAAAAATTAAATGTCAGATGTATGTTGATCAATTGCATATGTTTATTTAGAGGGAATTTTTGAGTAGCCAAAAAACTACATGAAAGATTGAATTATTGTATGCAAAAGTAAGTGAAGCTTGAGCTGCATTGGTAAAGTCAAGTGGGTAACAGATTCAGGTGAAACACATTTGGGTGCTTAATTAATCAGTTAAGCAGACCAATCAAATTAGACATCCTTAGGAAAGTGGTTGGGCAACACTGATTAAAATAGAGAGGAAACCAACCAAACCACTGTAGTGCCAAGGAGTCAAACAATCCCAAGAGGAAAGGAGATATCCGAGGACATCAGGAAGAAGTTGGTGACAGCCCATCAGTCTGGGGAAGGCTTTAAGACCATCTCCAAGAGATTCCAACTCCATCCATCCACTGTAAGACAAATCATCTACAAATGGAGGGCATTCAACATGACCACAACTCTGCCTAGAAGTGGACGCCATCAAAACTATCATCAAGAAGCACCAGAAAAATAATAAATGAGGTAAAGGCCAACCCACACATCACCTCTAGAGAGTTGCAGACCTCTCTGGCAGCATCTGAGGTAAATGTACATGCGTCTACAATCAAGCGAAAATTGAATAAACATGACATTTATGGGAGGGTTGCTAGAAAGAAGCCTCTGCTCTCAAAAAAGAACAAAACTGCCCATTTCAACTTTGCCAGAAAGCATTTGGACAAACCAGAGGCCTTTTGGAAGTCCATTCTTTGGACAGATGAGTCCAAAATAGATTTATTTGGTCATAATCAAAGCTGCCATGTTTGGAGAAAAGCCAACACTGAATTCCAGGAAAAGAACTTCCTCCCAACAGTGAAGCATGGTGGTGGAAATGTGAAGGTCTGGGGCTGCTCTTCTGCCTCCGGGCCAGGTTGACTCCACATTACCGAGGGAAACGATTTCTCATTCCTATCAACAAATTCTTGAGGAGAATCTCCTGCCATCAGTCAGAGAGCTGAAGCTGGGCTGAAAATGGGTGATGCAACAAGACAACGACCCTAAGCATTTAAGTAAATCCACCAAGGAATGGCTTAAAAGAAAAGTTTCACACTCTTGATTGGCCTACTCAGAGTCCGGATCTCAATTCAATTGAAATGTTGTGGCTAGAACTAAAGCGGGCGGTACATGCCAGATGTCCTTCCATACTCTCTCAACTGGCTGATTTCTGCAAGGAGGAGTGGGCAAAAATACCCAAAGACAAATGTGAGAGACTGGTCAGTGGTTACAGAAGACGTTTGGTTAAAGTAATGACTGCAAAAGGAGGCGCCACAAGCTACTAAATAAAAGGCTTCACTTACTTTTGCACATACAATAATTCAATCTTTCATGTAGTTTTTAGGCTACTTGCAAAATTCCCTCTAAACAAACATATGCAATTGATCAACATACATCTAATATTTAATGTATAAAAAGCAGGTGATGATAAAATAAGAAAATCAAGGTAAAACAACAGAAAAGTCTGAACAGCTCAAGGGGTTCACAAACTTTCAAGCAGCACTGCATAGATAGATAGATAGATAGATAGATAGATAGATAGATAGATAGATAGGTAGGTAGGTAGGTAGGTAGGTAGGTAGGTAGGTAGAAACTACAGTACAAGCCTAAAAAGAAGAATGTAACAGTTTGGTTTGGTCAGTGGGGTTGATGCAGTTATTTCAAGCAAGATATATGCAACCAAATGTGAATTCAATATGGAGCTTAATCAGCCCATGGATGGCAGGGGAGACAGACAAGTATTCACCAGGAAACCTAGAAGTAAAAGCCAGAAACTGGAGGTCTACAAAACCCGGAAGTCTGGCGGAATCATGACAGATGCTGAAAAATTTAAAGCTGGCTGTGAAATAAAAGTCTTAGAACACTGCATCTCAGCATGCTGTGTATGGGGCTGCATGTAAAATGCCCATGCTCCCCATGCTGCCCCCTTTCAACCTCATGTGTCTATTGTAGACACAAAACTGTCTACAATAGACACTTGAGCATCAGAACTGGACCATGGAACAATGAAAGATGAAGGTTGCCTGGAGTGATGAATCATATTTTATTTTACACCATGTGAATGGCTAAGTGCATGCACATCACCAGTATGCACTTTGGCAAGAAGGCAGGCAAACATAAAAAAGGCAACAAAAAAAACAAAAAAACAAACATAAACATGGCAGAGTTTGAGGTGTTGACTTGGCCTCTAGATTCCCCAGATCTCCATCTGATGGAGCATCTATAGTATGGAGCATTTCTAGTATAGGCTAGACAAAAAGGTCATATCCATGGAGGCCTCTCCTTGCAAATTACAGGACTTAAAGGATCTGCTCCTAAAATTTGGTGTGAGATACTACAGCACACCATCAGAGGACTTCAGTAGACTCTATTCCTTGACAGTTCAGAGCTGTCACTGATCATGTCATCTGATGCCAATAGGATCAAAAAGCTGATGAAGGCCAAAAAAATTCAAACATTCAGAGCACTAGGAAAAGAGCAATATGTAAAGCCACGGGTGATGTTTTGTCCTGACAATCAGACTGTAAAACTCCTCCCCTGTCTACAGGATAAACAAATAAATCTTAGAAATAATAAACAATAAATCTGAATTGCATTTCATTTCATTTTTATTTACATTTATATTTCTACAGTTGCCTGGACATGAATATATGCCTGGACCCATATTCAAGTCAGGTTGTGGTGTGAAATTTCACTACACATGCATAACTCAAAATGTGCCAAATGTTCTTGTATTATTACACATTTTGTCATTAATGAACAATAATAGTGAGAATTAATAAAACAATCCACTCTGATGTTTTCCAGTCACTATTTTCATCTGCCTGGTGTCATGTGCATAGTAATTATTTGCTTATAAGGTCATATATCACTTATATAAATGCAATATAAATTTTTTTGGTGCAGAATACAGTGTCTTCACACTATAACTATGTACTTCAAACAACCCCGCATATATATAAATATAAGCTTGACACATTTAACAGTGTTTTTTCTTGTTTTTTTCCTGTTAATCTTGTTTTGCTACAGGACTGCCTGGTGCTGTCTAAACACATTGACACTGATAACACAGATTATTTTTATATCTTAAATAATATGCTAATTTATCAAGATATAATTTCATTTTTATTTTTTAATATTGTGTAATTATAATTTTTATGTGTATATTGTGTGAAAGTAAAGCATTCATTCATGCTAACCTCTCTTTCTTCACCTCTCTCTTTGTAGTGCATCACTAATGCAGCTCGGGCTCAGGGCATCTTCTCCTCACTGCACATGCCAGATAAGGTGCTAAACTTTGTAAAGGATCACTTCTTGATGGATAGTGTGATTCGCAGCCAACCGTTGCTGGTTCAACGAAATGTGCATTATATACAAATCACTGTGCATCGTGTCCAGGCTGTACACAGGGCCTACAATGTGCTGTTTTTGGGTACAGGTGAGGGTGTATAAAGAGTTGACTTTAATATACACCTTAGGAAATTAATATGGTGTAAACTACTCACTATGGCATATGAGGCACAGGATTTACCTAAATATTATTTGTAAAAAATATATATATATTTTTACATGTCACATGTTTTCCAGAGGATGGCAGACTTCATAAAGCTATTACCTCCAAGGGTAAAACGCACATTATCGAGGAACTGACACTTTTTCTAGAACCACAGCCTGTACAGCACATCATTCTAGATGCCGAAAAGG
The DNA here is from genome assembly GCA_033459395.1 of Hemibagrus guttatus. Lineage (NCBI taxonomy): Eukaryota > Metazoa > Chordata > Actinopteri > Siluriformes > Bagridae > Hemibagrus > Hemibagrus guttatus. The sequence goes on from JAUCMX010000004.1 coordinate 18,717,280, forward strand.
TATGGAAATCTTCATGATGCAGAGTCACGAAATCAGAAAGCTTAGTGATTATTTTCTTCTGTTGAGATAGCTAGACGTAGTTTTCACATGTGCCATTTCCTTCATCTGTTATTTCCACTTTGATCTATTTGCAACTGTGTAAGTTATTAAATTTGTTATTCAACTGTCTTTCTACAAAAGCAAAAAAAATTATATTTGTCAATGGAGCAGCCACCGTCTGTCTGATGAGCATCTGAGGTTAAATTATGCTCACTGATTTCTTATGTCTCATCTCATGTCTCATCTGGTTTAGAGTGTGTTGTTTGTGTCATCTTACTCCATATTGGTGGAGATACCTGTTGCTAACTGCTCCAACCACAAGAGCTGTGGGGAGTGTATTCTCACCAGAGACCCTTACTGCGGCTGGACAGAAGGGCAGTGTGTGGATGTCAGACAGGCATCATCTAAAAGGTTAGAAGAGCAGGTACACTCCTAAGAGTGATGCACACCAGTGATATGCCATTAAACCAATATTTAAATCCAACTGTTATGGATACTATTCTTTTTAACTTTACAGTAAAATTTTGCAAGATATAGAAGATGCCAACATAGCCATATGTGATGAGGCCCTACCCAAGTCCTACTCTGCACAAATTCCATCTACATGTGAGTGAAATCGAGACTCACTCAATATGTGATTACAATGTTTATGTGCAGCTTTTTTTTTTCTTTTTTACTCAGCTACTAGGCTCAGTTCATGTCCAGACATTCAATTCTAAATGTCACTGATAACACAACTGCAGCAGAGATCTATGTGCTTTGAATTCAGAAAAAGATTGATGTCCCAAATAAGCATATCATGTAATGTGTAGAAGTGTACTTTATATAAGTGAAGATTTATTAAAAAGTAAACATAAAATTATAACTATTAAAATGTACTTTCTCACTCACAGGTATTCTTCCATGTCAAGTGATTAGAATCCCAGCAAACACATTTCAAGTACTGCCATGTAAGTTGCGCTCTAACCTAGCTGAAAGACGATGGGAGTATAGCAAGGGTGCTGGGCGCTTTCTCTATCCAAGCTCTGATGGGGGGCTAATAGTAGTAGCCCAAACGGACAGGGAGGAATCTTATGAATGTTGGTCAGTAGAAAAAGGCTTTTGGCAGCCTCTGGCCAATTACTGTGTGAAGGCAGAGCCACAACATGAGAGCACCACGCTGATTGGTAGCTCCCACACCCCACTGATGCCCAAGGATGAGCCAGTGATCCTTCCAGGTGATGCTCGCTCATCGCTGATAGAGAACAAAAGCTACTGGAATGAGCTGATTGTGGTATGCACACTGCTGGGCTTCTCTTTCCTGGTCTTTTCTTTGTTTGTGATCTACCGGAATAGGGACCGCATGAAAGCCATGTTAACGCAGAGCGAGTGTCCCAACATGCAGCAGAAAAAGGCACGAATGGCAGGAAAGCCCACAGAAAGTCTTCCACTGAATGGCAACACTGTCCCGTCCTCAGTGGCAGACCACAAGGGCTACCAGACACTGCAAGACAACTACTTCTGCAGTACATCAACACAAGAGTGTTCCTCACCTGAGAACAGCAAAAGTTTCTCAGAATCAGAACAGCGACCATTGCACTTGAAGGACACCCATGTAGAGATATTACCCACCTGCCCACATCCTCGAGTACGGCTTGGTTCAGAGATCAAAGATTCCATCATTTGAGACTCTAGATACAAATGACACCTTCAGAGACAACTTCAGTGACAATTCAGTGACATGGAGGGAATTAACAGCACCACAAGACACATAGAAAAGATTTGTGTTAAATGTTTCATACAATATTTATACTATTTTCTTTGCACTTTTTCTCCTACTTATGCCTTGGTGAGGTCCTCATTCTCTGTCACTGATGCATTTAATGTGGCTAAAAATGATAGAGGAGCAATGACCCTAACCTATGACTCTTAGAGCAACATTTAAAGCTTGATGATTCAAGAAATATGCTGAGCTAATGTAATGCCAGTGGAATATTTGCTATCTGTCCCATCTCTTGGTATCCCTGTTAGTTATAGGGTGCTTTCAGGGATTACTATCCTAACACTCTCCCGTCAACCTTGTATATGCCATTTGATGATTAATTCCAGGTCCAGAAGTCTAAGTGTATAGTATTATAAACCAGCATAGATAGTGTAAATGGGTACAATGTAAACAATTTTTGTTTAAAAGCCTCATGATATATATGCAAGGCATACATTATCATGGCCACAGTACAAGTTAGTCGTACTATGCAGAACAATGAGAATGAGACTTTATCAAGAATTGGATTTCTTTTAGAAAAGCTAGCATTAGCAACACACTAGCAACACACATACAATCAAGTATTATAAGATTGAGGTCATGTGCTACAGTAAGATAAGAAGGACATACTATGGTACAGACAGAATTATGGGAATGAAGGTAAGAAAGAAAATAAAACATCAAGGACCTAAGGGAGACCAAAATAAATAATATTATACACATTTAAAGACCTAGTTTGTGGTCCATTGTGCCAAACTTTCATAATGTAAATCAGTAATCTTCTATTGTATTACAATGTGGCACAAAAGGGTATTATAAAGGACTCAAATAATATAAAATGTCATGTGAAGAACTTTTTAAGCTTAAATGAAAAAAGCATCAGTTTTGCAGGTTAATGGTAGAGAATTCTTTGGACTATATTTCTTTGCCATGTTTACCTTTTGGAAGACATAGTTGACTGAACATTCATCCTGTTACTTCAGTTGCTTAACTGATTAGATCAATGTGTTTAAAAAATATGTAAGTGGAACTGCATAACACCTGGTACAAAAATGTACACTGATCAGCCATAACATTATGACCACCTGCCTAATTGGTCCCCCTTATGCTGCCAAAACAGCCCTGACTCGTCGAGGTATGGGCTCCACTAGATCTCTAAAGGTGTGCTGTGGGCTCTGGCACCAATATGTTAGCAGCAGATCCTTTAATTCCTCTAAATTATGAGGTAGGGCCTCCATGGATTGGACTTGTTTGTCCAGCACATCCCACAGATGCTCGATTGGATTGAGATCTGTGGAATTTGAAGGCCAAGTCAAGACCTCAAACTTGTTGTGCTCATCAAACCATTCCTGAACCATTTTTGTTTTGTGGCAAGGTAAATTATCCTGCTGAAAGAGGCCACAGCCATCAGGGAGTTCTGTTTCCATGAATGGGTGTACATGGTCTGCAGCATTGTTTAGGTAGGTGGTATGTGTCAAAGTAACATCTACATGGATGACAGGACCCAAAATTTCCCAGCAGAACATTGCCCGAAGCACGACACTGCCTCCACTGGCTTGCCTTCTCCCCATAGTTCATCCTGGTGCCATTTGTTCCCCAGGTATTGTAAAAGAAAACGTGATTCATCAGACCAGGCCACATTCTATTGCTCTGTGGTCCAGTTCTGATGCTCACATGCCTATTGTTTGCACTTTCAGCGGTGCATAGGGGTCAGCATGGACATCCTGACTGGTCTGCAACTATGCAGCCCCAAACGCAACAAACAAACCTTTCTATCAGAACCAGCAATAACGTCTTCAGCAATTTGAGCAACAGTAGCTCATCTGTTGGATTGGACCACACGGTCCAGCCTTTGCTCCCCATGTGCATCAACGAGCCTTGGCTGCCCATGACCCTGTCGCCGGTTCACCACTGTTCCTTCTTTCGACCACTTGTGATAGATACTGCCCACTGTAGCCCGGGAACACCCCACAAGAGCTGCAGTTTTGGAGATGCTGTGATGCAGTCATCTAGCCGTCACAGTTTGGCCTTGTCAAACTCACTCAAATCCTTACGCTTGCCCATTCTTCCTTTTTCTAACACATCAAGTTTGAGGACAAAATGTTCACTTGCTGCCTAATATATCCCACCCACTAACAGGTGCCATGATAAGGAGATAATCAGTGTTATTCACCTCACCTGTCAGTGGTTATAATGTTATGCCTGGTCGGTGTATTTATAGTAAGAAAATGTTTCCATGGTTGAAAATGCCTTTTAAATAATTCATGAACATTAAGTCCTGAAATTTTTAAATAATGGACATTAGGTTGCAGACCTTTATGTACAAACTCAATGTCATTTCTCTTGTAAAAGCATGCAAACATTTGTGCCATAAACTGTAGTGACAGATTTATTGAAAGTATTGTATTTCAAAACTTAATTATTTAAGAAAAATGTCTCTGGTTTATTTTTCATATTTTCCTGTTTATGAATAACATTAATTGGTGTTTTGCAAAAAGTAGCAACCCAGTATATGTGCTACTGTACGATTGACTGGCATTGTGGTTTTGGGTGTATGTGTATAAAATATTTTCACAGAATGTTATTGTAAAATGGGGTTGTTGATGTAAAATTGGGCTGTGCTGTAGCTAGAATTTTTAGAGATTTTTTTTCCCGTGATGCTTTCATGGTGCATTTTGTGAATCCAAGATCTTGTTGCAATTGCTACGAAACACATCATCACTTTTTATATGGCTATGCACAATCAAGTGAATAGACATCAGAGCTCACCTGCATGACTTCAGTTATGTGTATTCTTCAGACTCAAGAAATGAAAAGTAAAGGAATTCATTGTAGCAAATGCCTTAGGATTGTCACTCATAAAATAGCTCATCTGAAGTACGTTAATTGTTTGGTTATATGTGAATGTGTTATTACGAATGTTAATTTCAAAACTGTCCACAAATACACAATAATCTGTAACCCTTCTGTTACCCTCATATTTATTAGCATCCCACCATCCCCAACACCCAAAATACATATTGTGTGACTATGGGAAAATTTACAAATCACCATAAAATCTCACTGATTCACCTCAAATTGCAAAGAAAGATATTTTTAGTTTAAAATAAATTTATTTTATTTCTATATACTGTTATTTCTATATTTTTTACATTTAGAAAGAGGTGCAATTTCTGTTTTCAGGCATAGTAACATATGTCAATGTAAATTTGACCCCAGGAAAAACAAACACAATTTCAAACATCTAGAAAGATCCTGTTTGTAATAGAACATCATCATCATCAGAACATAAGTAAAGAACACATAATAGTTCTTTATTTACCAAAACACACCTATGAAAATAAATAAGTAATGTGTCAGGGATTGTTCTATGCTAATGTAAGTGTGAATGTATGTGAATATGTATTTGAAAAATAAACGATCTAGTCACTAAAATGAGTTTACCAGAAAATGAACAGCATATTTATTTTTCCTACAGCCCACCAGAAAGTACAGTCCAGCATTTTGGCTGCACTACTGTGCAAATGATGTGCAGAGAGTCTGTCTGTGTGAGTCTCCTTGCATTTCCTTTCTTGCATTTCACACAGGTTTTGCTGGTCTTAAAATTATTTATGTTAGGGTATGGTAACCTTCCTTTTCAGCAGTTCCTCTCCGAGAGCATTCAATGTGAAAAAATTATCACATTCAATGTTATGACCATTCAGTCCTTCAGCCATATCTAGCACCACTCTCAGGCCCTGATTTTTTTTCAGGTGCTTCCCCATGGGATTTGCTAGTGTACACCTGCATATTTCAGGCATATCTGGACTGTGCATCATATGCCGCCCATATTGTGATACTGTATTTGGCATTCACTGTTTAAGAAAATTTGACACTGAAGATATTTTTATTCAAACTGATTGTTTTTTTTTGTTTCTGACAATCGCAAAGTTGAAAATCTTTTTGGTGAACCATATGTATACTTTCTTAAAGCTGAGCTATAGGAGGAAAAAACAGTTTTGCATTTTTTGAGCTGTTTGCTAGGATTCAGCCACTGAGACATCCGACATCCTTTTTCCAGGCAATAACACTGATGTGTTTTCTGTCTTATCTGAAACTGTCTGTTCACTAATATGTGTGAGCAAATTAGGACATAACATTTATATAAGCTAATTTCTTGTCTTTATTACAGTAAAAAAAATTCTACTCAAATACAAGTAAAGCTACTTATAAAAATATTTAAGTAATAATGTTCAATGATACTTGAGTATGAGTAATAAAGTATCCAATGAAAAGACTACTCAAGTAGCAAGTTACTAGTTACTTTGGCTCGAATTCAAATGAAGGGAAAATTCTGAATCTATCTCTTCTAAAAAGTGTGTTCTGTTTATATGATATAAAACTATATAAACATACAATGATGAAATTATGTATAAAATCCCCTTTTTCTCTCCAGAGAAAAATAAAATGAAATACCCAAATACACAATATGTGGTCATAGTGCAGGAGTTAGTCAGCCATGTATACACTGAAAGTCTATCCAAATATATTGGTTATAATGGCTCAGCAAGTCTGTCATATTGTGAGTAAATGTCTTGAAAACTTTGTTGTAGATGTATATTTTTAATGTTTATCTTGCTGCCAGTGCAAGACAATTGTCTGAAATGTAACTTTTTTGTAATGTATAAACTGCCTATTCTGTCACCTTTATTTACACAATGCAAGTGCACTTTAATTATTTATATTAAAAAAACCAAACCCCTGAAAATACTGCATTGCTCCTATGAGCACAAAACATAAATATTGTAAGTAATCCTGAGTAAGTATTGCACTCTTACTCAACATAATACAGCATCAGCCGAACTACCTCTTGTTTTATTGACGGTATTATGGTACATTCAGTGGTGATGTCATTACGTTGTACAATGCACTCTGTGTAGGAAGTTAATGGTGTTAGTGTCCTATGTACAGAACCGATGCACAGAGTGTCTACATAATGACTTTTATGTATTGTTATTTTTTGTTTTTATTATGCTTTATCCAGATGATTGTCACAGATCACTGTTTTAGAATTATTATTCAAAGCACAGGTTAAGGGTCACAATAAACATTTGTGTAGCACTTTAGAAAAGTTCGGTGATGTTTCACATACGATCATAAAAAAACATACAAGCAGCCAGGCACAAAAAGAGGTAAAAAGCTTTAAGGCACAATCCTGCCACCACGTGGTAGTTACACTGAATTTTGCACATATTCACTAACTTCAGTTTTGTTATAATAGAGCAAGTATAACCATCATCCAACAATTCAAATGCTAGAAAAATTGTTCAATTTTTTAACTGTAAATAGATACAGTACTATTTTATTTCTACTCAGAGACTTTATTCCTATTCAACTATTTCACTTTTCCAATTCACTTTAACTTTTTTTTATATAGCACTTATAACAATGGACAATGTCACAAAGCAGCTGCTCAGAAATATGGATAAAAATTTTAGTTTTCACTAAATAACAAGCCATCAGCAATAATGGCAAGGAAAAACTCCCTGACAGGCAGAGGAAGAACTATTGAGAGGACCCAGACTCAAAGGGGATCCCATAATCTATAATTGCATAATATAGACACATAGTGCTAAATGTATTAACAGTAATTTGAGTATGAGGATCATTTGAGGTTATCATATAAAAGTGAAGTAAATGTCAGTGATGAAGACTTTCAAGCTGTGGAAGAAATATTAATAATATATAACTATCTATGAATATTGTTCTTATTGTAGTAATTGTAGTTGTTGTTGTTCTGTCTATTTTTGTAAATTCGTCTTTCACTCTCTTTCTTGAGATGACCCTAAGGTAGAGCTGCAACCTTACATTTCTTCACAGACTAGTTTCACTTCAGCAACATATTGTCTAGAAACAAATAAAGTGTCTCTGTAGTACCTATGCAAACGTCAGATTAATAGGCATATCCACAGTAGGTGACTGCTCGCATGAACACATAACATGAAGCGATAAGAACCAGTCCACTGCTTTTGCTAGATAAGCATATTGATCCATGAGATAAGAAATGTAACATCCTGGTACAGAACCTGCAACCCACCCTTCTGTCATGCATGCTTGAGGGAGAGTGAGTATATTAAACATCAAGAAGTCTAATTCTAAGAGTTGAGATTTATTTGAGTTGCCACAACAAAGCCAGGGTGTTTCATTCTTACCCACAAAGGACTAGTATGACTATATGCTTTTAGTTCAGCCAAATTGGAGGCATATTTGACAGTGGCTAAGATGTGAATCCTGTTTGGTTGCAATGAAAGCCTGCAGTCATAGCAGCCATTTGTGAATAAGACTGAAGACCCCTTCTTTAGGCTATTCAAGGAAGAAAATCCACAGCCATCTTTAGAGTGCCTCTGTAGTACCATCCACAGTAAACTCATGGTGATTTTTAGGCTATCCATGTGGGGCCATCCTCCAAGTGGGGAGGGGAAAGAGGAACAGGACACAGATTATTCTGTGTACTGCTGAGGTTTAAGGTGATGTACATTGTGCACAGAGTGCACGCAGGGATTCTGGCAAGCATAGCTAAGACAGCATAACTGAAAACGAGATGCAGAAGGTAGCACAGACATCAGGGAGCCCAGGGAGGGTTGTGTTTCCATACTAGTGTTGCTCAATCTATGTGCAGCTTTTGACACCATTGACCACACTATTCTACTTGATAGGCTAGAACATGTTGTTGGTGTTAAAGGAACAGCCCTCTCCTGGCTCAGCTCTTATTTGACTGATCGTTATCAGTTTGTAGATCTAAATGGTGACTTCTCTATGCATACTAAGGTTATGTTCAGTGTTCGACAAGGTTCTGTCTTAGGCCTACTGCTTTTCTCCTTATATATGCTACCCCTTGGTGCAATTATTCGTAAACATGGTATCAGCTTCCAGTGTTAGCAGATGACACACAGCTATATGTTTCAGCTAAATCAGATGAGATACACCAGCTTATTAAGATTGAAGAATGTATAAAGGACATTAGACAGTGGATGCTTACTAACTTCCTCCTGCTTAACTCTGACAAGACAGAGGTGCTTGTTCTAGGACCACATGCAGTTAGAAGTAAGCTTTCTGATTACAGAATAACTGTGGATGGTCTTTCTGTTTCATCATGTCCAGTAAAAGATCTTGGTGTGATTATTGACTCTTGTCTTTCATTTGAAGCTCATGTAGATAATATCACTAGGGTAGCCTTCTTCCATCTTAGAAATATTGCTAAGATAAGAAATATAATGTCACTTCATGATGCAGAAAAATTAGTTCATGCTTTTTTTACCTCTAGGCTGGATTATTGCAATGCCTTACTGTCTCGATGTTCCAGTAGGAACACAAACAAGCTCCAGTTAGTCCAGAATGCAGCAGCTAGAGTCCTAACTAGAACCAGAAGATATGAACACGTAACTCCTACACGTCTCTTTAAATTGCATTTTACTCTATTAACAAAGATGTTGAACTAAATACCCAAATGTTGAACTAAATACTCAGACATATTTTCAAGGCTTTTGTAACATCAAACCGGATGGCAGAGAAATACTGCTTTCTGCTAGCTATGGCAACCCTAGATGTACACACTTAAGACATCAATTTCGCTACAACTGCAATGTGTCACTATAGGACTGTTTTAATAAGGTCAGCACACTCCCCGTCTGGTATAATATTTTATACCACTGTGCCTTTACACAATAACACCACCTCCGAAATTGGTCTCAAGTATACTTTAGGATTGCCTTGTTTGACAACCTTTACCTCCACTTTACGTACTCTGAGGTCTTTACTTGTGATGGTGTTTACTATAACCCCTGTAGGCCATTCATTTCTCTTGAGTAATACATTTTTTATAAGCACAACATCTCCAACCTGTAGGTTTGGCTTGTTTACCTGCCACCTTCTCACTTGCTGAAGTGTTGTTAAGTATTCTTGATTCCAGCACTTCCATAATGCACAAGCAAGGCTTTGAACTTGCCTCCACTGTTTGTTATAGAGGTTTTTAAGGTCATATTCTCCTTTTGGTGCAGACACAGTCTCTAACATTTAGGTTAGAAGTGTGGCAGGTGAAAGAACATTTGGCATGTCTGGGTCAGATGAGATGGGGACCAAGAGGCCTGGCGTTCATTATGGCCATGATTTCTGACATGAGAGTGACAAGGACCTCATGTGACAGCCTTGTGGAATCTGTCTTGAGAAGCAAGGCATCGAAAGATCACACAGTGATGTATGACAATTGACACTAGTTTTTTGCCTCCAATTATCCATAGTCCAGATGACCGAAGAGCACCTTCTGTGAAATGCCTACCCTAGTGTGCAACTTGCTCATAAAAGTCTCTGACGAGTACACTAGCGATGTGATTGTTTTTGGGAATAATGATGGGGTGTTTCTCTGCCCAACATGTTTCAGCTGATGATAAATGTCCTCTAACTAGTATTACTTCATCTTCATCCAACTTTCTTATGATGCTGCACTTGGGCACGTCTTCATTTCTTGCGAGGCTCTTCAGTTCCTCTGAAAATGTTTCTGGTTGAACAGTTCTGATAACCACAACCCTTGCTTGTGTTAATTTATCTGTCTATCTAAGAGGCTTTGGTAACTAAAGCTGACATGTGACCATACCTCTGCATCTGTGTCTGGCTCCACAAGGTTGTAGATCTCTGAATGAAATGTATTATCATTTAGTCCATTTAGTCCTTTCTGCACAAACTCAGTGCCTGTAAACCAGTTTGTATGGCTCAGTAGCTCTGGGGATATGGGATGTGTTCCATGGTCTGCAGGATTTTGGTGTGGGTCAGTTTTTATGAAATCTGAATAACTCTATTGGCAACATGCACATAAAACCCTTAGCTTATGTTGTGAATGTAACCTAGGACAATTCTACTATCTGTGTAGAATTTCATTCTTTGCAGTTCTATATCCAACTCAGTGGTCAACAAGTCATTTCTACAGCCAAAACTGCACAACAAAGTTCAAGACATGGAACAGTCAGAGAAGTACAAGGACCTAACTTGGATTTACATTTAGGAGAAAGCCAATGTGGCTGCACCCCTCTGTGTCAATTTCTCTAAGGTAAGCTTTGCATCAGCAAAGATACAGAGATCCCTGTATTTTGTAGAACATAGCGGAACTGGAAGGTATGGCCTTTTAATCTGAATCTGTTCAAGCTACAGAAGTGAATCAACCCATGTTCTCCATTGATCTTTGCTTCCTGCTGGTATGGGAGAATGCCAATCACATTGATTATTGGCCAGTTCTCTGACTAATGCCTTAACTTGTACTGTTACCGGGGCTAAGAAACCCAGAGGATCATAAAGGCTATTGACAACAGAGAGGATGCCTCTTCTGGTAAATGGCTTCTCTTCCTTTGACACATAATAGGTGAAAGTGTCAGTTAGCAGATTCTACATGAATCCAAGACTTTGTTACAAAAGTAAGGGATCTGATGGTAACTTAATGTCTTGCAAATCTTTGGCCAAGTCATCATGACAGAATGCTTCCGTAACCTTTCTACTGTTAGAGTAGTATGATTGTTTGATTCTGCAAAGTATTTCCTTTGTAGGTTTCAACATAGTGATAGCTTCTTCGCTAGATGGAAATGAAGCAAGTCCATCATCTACATAGAAATTCTGAATCATAAATTGTTTCACCTCTGTAAGAATAATTGTACATAATGGTTCATCTCTTTGTCTACTGCAACACATTCTTTACTCTGTATCCTGTGCTCTTTTCCTTCTTATCTTTGGTATTGTATCTACACACACATGACTCCTGGTCTGAGACCACAACTTCCTATTTCCCTAACTGAACATCTGTTCTGCACAAACTTCCTGCCACTGTTGCACGCATAGAATCAGGAAGAAACTTGTCATTGCAGCAAGACGGTGCCTCTTCTGAGTAACGGCTGGAACGTTTTGTTGCAGAGACAAGTATTTATCTTGTAAAAGCACATGGTCGCATTTTCCCTTTGTCTCTGTATATATACTCATGCCTTGCAACAATAAAATCAGAGATGTCTTAGTAAGCTGAGACTCTAGCCTCTTTATTGAGAGATCTCTCCAGGCCTGTCTTTTGCAGATCTTCAGTTGCTGGGTACCTGTGTCTACTGACTTAAAGAGTTGACAACCTCTGGGAAGAACTGATTTATCCTTTTTGTTCTAACAACCTCTGTGTAATTTTTGTCCTCTCCCAGCAGAACAGCTCTTTGCAAAGCACATATGAACACAGCAGGTGATGGACTGTTCCCAAACACATGTACTTTAATGCGGTAGTCCACAATCTCTTTGTTTGGATCATTATCTTTAAACCATAGAAATCTGAGGAAGTCTCTATGGTCTTCACAGACAATGAAGCAATAAAACATATGCTGTATGTCCGCAGTGACTGCCACATGTTCCTTTCGAAAATAGATGAGAACACCTAACAGTGTGTTGTTCAAGTCTGGTCCACATCTAGTAACACATAGTTAAGGGAGGTACTTTCAGATTTAGCATTGGAATCAAATACAACACGTATCTGACCCTTCTTCTGTGGATGATAAACACCAAATATGGGCAAGTACCAACATTCCTGCTGTGCTTTCATTAGGGTTGCAAGTTCAGCCTGATCAGAATCAAACATTGTTTGCATGAACTTGAAGAATTGTTCTTTCATATCTGGTTTTCTTTTCAGTGTCTGTCGTAGAGATTCAAGGTGTCTGGTGGCTTCGCACCTGTTGTTAGGTAAGCGAGGCCTATTTGGTTTGAAGGGCAATGGCACTACCCATGAATTAGAGTCATTCATGTAGACATTCCTGTCCATAATATCAAGGAATACTGTCTTCGATTGACATTCCTACTTTGTCATCATGGGATGTACTTTGGAACACACTGCTGCCAATCTCCTCTGCATCAGAAACAGCTGTGAGGATTGCAATGCAACACTGTTGTCAAACTTGTCCTTCACATATATGCTACTAGTACATGGTGAAAGAATGGATGATCGACCATTACTCAGAATGTTAGTTCTCAAAACACTGGCATCAGCAGTTTTGTGTGTTCTTCTAAGACACATCTCTCCGATGATTACTCAATTACACTCTAGATGTTGTGCGAATGGCACGTTGTGAGGTCCACTGCACTATTCTAGAACTTTATGCACTCGCAGTATGTCTTGGCCGAGGAGCAAAAGGACAGCTGCAAAGGGGTTGACAGCTGAGATCTTATCTGCCACAGCTTTGAGATGCAGATGGTGACCAGCAATCTTTGATGATGGTATCTCGGACCTATCATCTGGATGCCTGTCACATTCAATTAAGGTAGGTAAGGTGATTTGAGTTTTACCATCAAATGATTCTACAACAAAATTACTTGCACGACTACCTGTAATTCCAGAGAATGTTTTCAGAGTATATGGGATTCCATTTGCTTTAATGGCAAAATGATCAAAGAATTGGCGTTTGGCCAAAGACCTATTGCTTTGATCATCAAGAACAGCATAGGCTTTGATAGCTTTTTCTTTTTATCCTGCTAGATATACTATGACAAGAGAAATTTTGGAACATGATCATGAGCAAAAATCTCAGTGCATTTGGATATCACTGACAAGGCTTGTTGGTTGCGCCCTGCCTTTGTCTTCAATCGAGGCACATTTGCTAGACTTCCAAGGTGCTGGACCTGGATGTGATGCAGTGGGATGCTGACTGCTGTTACATTCTTTACAATGTACAGGTCTATTGCAGTCTTCGGCAAAATGGCTGGATGACACGCAGCATCTAAAACAGATGTTCATGTCTTTGAGAAATTTTCCTCTCATCTAACATTTTACATCTGAAGCTACGACATTTCCTTAATGAATAGGGTTTATTATGCAAAGGGCATTGCTTCTGAGTGTCATTTACCTTTTTCTCTGCAGCCTTTGAATGAGTCTTTTCAAGATCTGCAAACATTTCTGTTTTCCTGGTCACTACTGTAGGATTCATATATGGCTTATATTGGGGGCCTCTCTTTGTCTTAACATTTAAAACCCAGCTGCTATATCAGCGAAACATGGATCATTATGGACTCTGGAACAGAAAGAACATGGAGGGTAAGACACCAAAAAACACCTTAACCCTTGTGTGGTGTTCATATTTTTGTTAATCAGCCCATGTTCGTGGGTCTGGTGGACCCGCTGAATTTTTTGGGTCTTTAATTCAACACAATCAAACAATTTTATGTTAAAATACTCAACAGATGTTTACTTCATCCCAATTACAGCCAGCGTAGGGTCCTCATTTTGCAGCTGTAGGCAGTCACCAGCCCATCCATGTTGTCCACCCCTCCTTTTGTGGCATTATAATCTATGATGATCTCTGGTTTTTGATGATCCTGGCCACAGATTCTCCCATTCCTGTGCAGTGTGCTCATCTTTGGCACATAAGCTACCAGGGATGTGTCAGCCGTGTACACTGAGTTGACAGGCCTGTTCTTTGTAGTTAGCAGTTGGGGTGGGAGCTCAGACTTGTTTTTTCGTATCATTCCCACCATGGTCAGCTTCCTCCATAGGAGTTCCTGTCCCAGTTTGTGCGAGGTAAAACAATTGTCACATGTGATGTTGTCCACTGACTCCCTGAGTCATGTCCAGGACAACTCTCATTCCTTGATTCTTCTCAGGGGCTCTTCCATCAGGTTTTCCTTTGTAGATTTGTAAGCTCCAAGCATATGAGGAAGTGGCATCACAGGCAATCTAGATCTTTATACCATATTTTGCAGGTTTAGATGGTAAATGGCGTCAGCTGCTCATCAATGGTGACATTAGGCCCAGGGTTGTAAAACAGGGGGAGGTGGTGCACCCACTTGTCCCACACTGTCCTGATGGCAGCTAGCTTGTCTCACTGCCGTCGAGCTGGTCTGTCATCTTGTTTATCAAAGCGGATTATTGTGGAAATTACGTGAAAGTTTTCCAGAGACATTGTTGCACAGAAAAGTTCTCTGCCAGTTTCTGCATCTCACAGGGATTCTGTGGATTCCCCTTTGTTTTCACCTGAAAACTCCAACAAGGATAAGTACCCCAAAGTTGGCATGTAAATGGGTTTGGTCCATCTCCTTTCACCTCTCTCCAAAAACACGCCTTCCTTCTAAATTAGTGCAATCCAGAATAATTTTCTGGATGGAATCTGGGATGAAACGCTCAAAAGAAGAATTGATATCCTGCACATTAGTAACTGCCATCCGTGTTGGCCCTGGTTGCATCCTTATCACATTGGCAGCCATGCAGGGTGGCTCATTTCTTGTGCAAGAAGACCTGTCACATACCGGTGGTACCAGGTGGGAGGGAGCAGACCCATACGCAGGGATAGCCATAGAACAGGGGTTTATTCAAAATAGGAACACTCATACACAGGAACACAGGGGAAGAAAACCAAACACATAACGAAGACTCACAATAACGATGAGGACTAGCAAAAACCACAAGCACAGTAACCACTATAAATAAGAGGGGTAATCAGTAGAACATGAGGGACAGGTGAACAGAGGCGAAACAGGGAACTTTGCCAACCATGACAAGACCATTGAATTTCACCATTTTTTAACATCCACACTTCTTCATTTGCTAGCTGCTGATGGGCTTGTTCTGGTCCTGGAGCTGGCTGCTGACAGGCTGGTCCTGGGGTTGGCTGCTGACAGGCTGATCCTGGGGCTGGCTGCTGATGGGCTGGTCCTGAGGCTCGTCTTAATTTTGAACTAGCTGATGCTCAATCTCATCCTCTTCTTCAAAGTCACTGTCAGACTCTGAATTTTCAGAAATGTGATCCTCACATTCTGAAACCTCTTCCTCTATGTCATCATCAAAAGCTTCTCTTTATTCCAAAATCAATTGCAAGGCCCTCTGAGCAGAGAATCTTTTGGCCGTCTTGATCAGTTGTGATAAAGAACCACACTGGAAAAGCTATATTTATTGTGTCAAACCCACAGTTTGCAGCTGGGATAGAGTATGAGCAAATCCAGTGGACCCAAACATCCTGTATGTAACATAAATGTGTAGGGAGGGTGTACAGTGTCTGGTCATTGAAAATGTGTTCTGATATATGTTCTTCACAGAAAATGACCCAAGGCCAATGAGTTTGAGTTTGAAAAAATAATTAATCATATTATTTTTCTTTTGATAAAAAATGAAAAAGGGGCCCACAGACCTGAACACCATACAAGGGTTAAAAAAAAAATTGTTCTTTATACTGTGCTCCAGCACTCTAGCTGCAGCATTTGTAAGTTTGCTTTAAGCTCTGCTTTCTTTCTAGCTGTTTCTTCCACAATATATGCTTCTTTTTTCATCATCTCTGCTTCTTTCTTTGCAAATGCCAATTGCACTCATGCTGCTTTTGCCGTTGCATGTGTTCTGATGGCCATTCCAGTAGCTGATGAAAACTGACTTGAACATGAGGCCCTGGAGCAATGATCTTGTTTCTAGTTGTTCACTCATGTGTTCTTCACTAGGTTGGGTAAATGTGACTACTTGCCTTTCATTTAGGCCAGAGCAAGGAGTTTGTTGATGGCTGGGGCTTTGTATTTCCCATAGAGTTCCGAAAGCCATCTGAAGTTGTGTCTTTTTTACTATTCTGCCCCTATTATTTTGACCGCTGAAGTGCTTGAGCCTTATTAACTTGGCAGATAGCTAACAGGTTCCTCCAAGAAAGACTCAGATGCCAGGTTTTGACTGAGTGTAGTTTACTTGAAGGAAGCACTATAAAACTGAACATACAAATAAAGAAAATGTCAAATAACATGTCTTGTGCATCATAATTCAATTGTTACATTCATTATATTTAACATACTGCTTTCCATATAGACATTTAAACAAATCAGCTTTGCAATTTTATCTTTTTGGAAATACAATTTCTACACGTCTCTTTAAATTGCACTTTATTAACAAAGAAAAATATTGAACTAAACAGACATATATATATATATATATATTTCAAGGCTTTTGTTACATCAAACCACATGGCAGAGAAATACAGCATTCTGTTGATTTTCTTCTGACACCACACTAATTACAACTCTAGATTTACACACTTAAGACATAGATTTCACTATGGCCACTAGGTGTCACTATGGGACTGTGTTAATGAGGTCATTCAGTAACAAAGATAGAAGAAACTTTTAAGTAGTGTCTCAACATGGTTAGCATCTGTGCCCTGCCTAACTGTGCACCTATGACTGCCTGTCAACTAGCCAAAGATCAGATTATTAACATATACACAGACTTTGATTATGCTTATGGAGTTCAACTCTTTTTTTTCAACTCTTTGAAGCTGAAACAAAAAGGTTTTAGAAAGAGATGCACATTCAGCATACAATCACAAATTGTTCATCTGCAATCTGCTATGATGCAGCCTAAACAAGCTACTGCCAAATATCAGGCACATGACTAAAAAAAGGAAATGACATGTCATTAAAGATGACAATGCAACAGACTTAAAAGCTAAAAAGGCCTCAGGTTGTGTATGCAGTTTATATAGAACCACAATCCCAGCTAGAGATAGTAATAAATAAAGTAATAAAAAAAGACCAGAAAGGTTACTTGTCTCCATGCTTCCATTTAATGGTAGATGAATTTCTATCCACATGTGACAATGTTAGGAAACAAACTATGACACCTAGAGGTCATATACCAACACCTTAAGGCCCATTCAAGCATTTAGTGATTTTGTGAACATGATAATGTGGATACAAGGTAAAAAGTGCATGCTCGTAATGATTGCCAGATTTAGTAGATGGGTAGAAGCAATATCATCAGCAGATCAGGGAGCAGGAACAGTGGTTAAATTTATTTATTACTTCATTCATTCATTGTCTACCGCTTATCCGATCTATTCTTGGGTCATGGGGAGCCTGTGCCTATCTCAGGCGTCATTGGGCATCAAGGCAGGATACACCCTGGACGGAGTGCCAACCCATCGCAGGGCACACACACTCTCTCATTCACTCACGCAATCACACACTACGGGCAATTTAGAGACGCCAATCAACCTACAATGCATGTCTTTGGACCGGGGGAGGAAACCAGAGTACCCGGAGGAAACCCCCGAGGCACGGGGAGAACATGCAAACTCCACACACACATGGCGGAGGCGGGAATCAAACCCCCAACCCTGGAGGTGTGAGGCAAACGTGCTAACCACCAAGCCACCGTGCCCCCCTTGATTTATTACTTATTTATTAAAAAATAATTTAAAGGTAAAAACCAGCTCAGACGATGGTTCTATATTTTTCCAGATAAAAGTGAAAGTAGTGCTACAAAAGCTGAAAGTTAACCAAAGAAGCTGGGTGTGTCTACAATCCAGAATCATCAGGAATAGGGTTTAGTCTCTTGGCTGTCTGGAGGTCCTCCAGGTTTTTGTGGTTTGTCCAGACTATAAAGGCCTGATCAGAGGAGATCAGACAGTTTATGAGACAATACGTTCCCAACTCCAAAATTCTGCCACTCATCCCAGCTACATGACAATTGTACATTCACAGCCATTTAAATCTGAGAATAACTGTAGCTTCAGATGATGGAATGACGAGGAATGAGAGCCACTCCTGATGATGTTCGGCCATAGTCTAACGTTGAGCTCGATGCAGGATGTCACTGTACAAGACCCTGATTAGAAGGGAAGAAGGAAGGTTCTCCTTCTCTTTGCCCAACTTCTCAGCTAGAACCTCATCCATGAATTTAAAGTCCGTGCTGGAGTTGATGAAAGCAGCAAGGTCCTGGTCCTGGTCACCCACCTTTACCCAGACCCCAAGCAAAGGCTTTATGGTGGGTGGAATGGATGAGCCTTCATCTTTAGCTGGGTAGGTCCATACCACGTGTCCCAGGTCACCACAGTTAAGGCACAGGCCAACGGAACGATGTTGGTCCCTTTTGGCGGCTGATAATGTAGTCTAATCTGAATGGGTTGGGGAGTTCCAGATGAGAGTGCAGAGACTGGTGGAATCTCGGTGGAGCGCTGAGTTCCCAGATGTGGTGGTCAATGCAAGTGGCTATGTTAATCAGGTCATCGAGCTCTAATGGAAGTTTGCGGGCAGTGAGTTCATCCTTGATTTAAACTGCACATTCATGGAATGGGGGTGGAGCAGACTTGATGGGTTGAGGGCAGAGCTGGCTCATACAAAGCCTGTGTGACGTTGGATAGGTCCCTATCATGGGAAGTGCTGGTGCTGGAGAGGGTGTGTAACGTGGCCTACATGCTCAGCGCAAATTGCTGGGTCCCTGTCTGGCCAGATGGTACAGGAAACATGGCAGGATGACATTCATATGTGATATGTGCTACCCCAACAGCTGTACAACTAGAAAAAAGTATTACATGGTGCCACCTAAATTATTGCACTAGACTTCATAAGAAAAGAACAGTGACCAGAGAAGCAGATATACAGGATACTGAAAGCCCAGAAGGGGAGCAGAGGAAGGAAGAGAAGGGAATGCACCAGCACTCACACTTGAGAATTAAAAGGCTGAGAGGACAGAGTGGATTATGATTGGTAATAGCAATAACATACATACCTGATGCAACTGCTACTACAGGCCCAAGTAATACCCCAAGTGAACAACCAGGTTCCCAACCTATGACTTCTCAGTACTAGAATGTCCCCAGGACAATACAGGAAAGACTATGTGTAACCCAGGGTTACTATAAACAGGATATAAATAGGAATAAATAGAGCTAGGGAGAATTTAAATTAATAAATTAATGATTCTGAATAAATTAATGATCATTTGAATGATTTTCTTTTACTTTTGGTGTAAATATAAGAGTGGTGTGATGTTTTTCTTTCTTTCTTTTCCCTTTTCCATGTTGATATAAGAAATGTTTTGTTATAAGGATGTAATGTCCCTTTTATTCAGGAGTTGAGGGTTCAACGAATCAGCGGAAGAAAAGAGAGTCACGTGATGTGGGGAAGAAAAAAAAAGAAGTGAGGGGGAAGAGGCAAGAGAAGAGCGGTTGGTTTTGATTTAGGATTTGTGAGCAAAGAAATAAAAAGAAAAAGATACGGTTATAACTAAACAGAAAGTTTGGTAAAGAAAGACAATAGTGATACGGGAAACACCATCCTCTGTTTTACGGAGGATATTGAAGGAGCTCACAATGTTTGACCGTGGAGTCGGCGACAACACTGACAGATACCACGGCATGTCCTGTGATGGCGAGCCACCCAGCGAATTACTAAAACAATGGATTTCAGCGGATTCGTGGAGTTGAATGGTGTTTGTTCCTTTCCTCTTGAATGAACAAAATTGTGTTGAAAGAACAGCTTGAATTGACAAACTTTTGTCCGCTCAAGACTGACTTTCATTTATTTTTTGGTCAAAGTGACGGTGGGCCTGAATAGTCAGCTAACCTCATTACAACACACCAACACACTGGTCCACGTACCCTTTTTATTGTCTCATCCACCTGGGCACTCGTTTAAGTCATGGGGTGCGGGTGGTGATTTAAAAGGGGTGCTACATATGGGCTAGGATACGAGTTCTCTAACAAGTCAACAGGAAGTTATGATTTAGGGAAATTTAGGGGAAGGTGTACTACCATTTGGTATCTGAAAAGAGGTATTGGGTGTAATATAAGTGAGCAAAATTTAGAGCCCCATATTTTCAATAAGCAGGAACATGACAAGGAATGGTAGTGACCCCAGAACAATGTGAAATCAAGCTTTGGTGTTACCTCCAACAGATCCCCACAAAGAGCAGACAACAGTAGCATATGACTGATTCAGATATGCCACTGCCTGATAAAGGAAATATTCTCATCGGGAGTCTGCACTCCAGAGGGAACCTTCTCCCAAATTCTAATTAGTCACGTGACTCACTTCTGGTTCACACAGACATTTAAACCACATGCACACCTGGTCCTACTCGATGTATCGTCCCCATTGTGACAGTGATTCTGTCACAATGTGACGAGCACTCTGATTCCATGCTACTGATTATTGTGTTTTGACCATTGTCTGTTTTGACTACAGCCTTTGCTTAGCGTTATTTGGATTAGTGTGTATGACCTCACCTTTCCTTTAGATTCTGTTCTTCCTGTTTTGCGATTCGGATTTGTTTGCCCTCATTACAGTGTTTTCCAGTTTTGACCCGCACTTTGTTTTCTTGGCCACAATATTGTCTAGAATTTACTGTAATAAACCGCTCATGGATTCTGCAACCAACGCCTCCGGTGAATCCAGCGGAATTACAAGCAACAATAGTTTGCCAAGACGCCGTGATATGTGTTACGGCCGGCGGTGTCTGGCTGGATATAACAGACCCAACGCGAAGCTTCCGTGAAACAAAAAGGGGTTTATTAAACATCAAACACGAGACATGAACAGAACAGGAAACAGAAACCGCGACACCACATCGGCCTACATACAAACGAGGACTAGCAACTAAAGAAGACAAAGACAGGACTATATATAGGAAACATAATCAGGGAAACATTGGGAACAGGTGATCAGGGGCAGGAACACACATTAGGCGAGGGCGGGGCTTAAACACACACATAAACATAAACATAAACAGACATGACAAGACAACCCCTACTGATGGCCCCCTAGTGGTTCACCCTCAGCCCTGCTACCCGTAACATCTCCCCCCTCTCAAAGGCGCGGCTCCCGACGCGCCAAACCCTAGCCCCTCCCAAAAAGTCCGGTCCAGCGATGGGTCCTGGGGAGGAGCTAGGAACGTAGAGAGGCCGGTGGGGGGAGCGAGGAGCAGGGCGAGGCACTTGGGGGGGGAGCGAGAAGCAAAAGCAAGGCGAGTGGGGGTAAGCGAGGACCAAGGCAAGGCAAGTGGGGGGAACGAGGATCAAGGCAAGGCACGTGGGGGGAGGGAGAAGCAGGAGCGAGACAAGTGGGGGGAGCAAAGGACCCGACGGCAAGGCCAAAGGGTCCGACGCGACGTCCACAGCCGAGCGGAGGCGCCGAGCGACGTCCACAGCCGAGCCGCAGAGCCGAGTGACATCCACAGCCGAGCTGCAGGGCCAAGCAACGTCCACCGCCGAGCTGCATCGCCGAGCGACGTCCACCGCCGAGCACTCGCACCGAGCGACGTCCACCGACGGACAACGGCTCCGGGGCAACGATGTCCGTCTCACCGGGGTCTGGAACTCCCCAAGGGGCGGGAGGGTGGGAGCAAGGTGCTGTCGGAACTCTCCTCCGCTGGCAACAGGTGGGGCAGCGCCCCCACGGAAGCTACATCATGGGGCGACGCCCCCCACAGGAACATGGGCGGAGCGAGAGTCAGAGCAAACAAAACAGTAAAAAAAAAAATTCAAGGTCCGGGGCCCTGGCCGGAACTCTCCTCTGCTGGTGAGCATTGGGGCAACGCCCCCCACGGAAGCTACATCGTGGGGCGACGCCCCCCACCGGAACCTAGGCAGAGCGAGAGCCGGAAACAAAAACTTGAAACTCCGGCCCTTGGCCGGAACTCTTTCGCGGGATAAAAATGGGGGCACGCCCCTCACGGAAGCTACATCGTGAGGCGACGCCCCCCACGGGAACATGGACGGAACGAGAAAAAATAAAAAATCCTCCAAAAATGTAAATTTTCTGCCGAAGCCCTCCTCCTTTCCCTAATCATGGGCGGAGAGAGGGGCGGAATCAACAAAAACCCCCCCGAAAAACACCACTCCGAACCGGAGCGCAAAACAAAAACAGGCAAAACAATAAAACCCGGAAACGAAAAAACTAACCTTCTCGCTGAAGCTTCGCGCTGGATCTGTTCGGTTTGGGCTAGTCCTTCTGTTACGGCCGGCGGTGTCCGGCTGGATATAACAGACCCAACGCGAAGCTTCCGTGAAACAAAAAGGGGTTTATTAAACATCAAACACGAGACATGAACAGAACAGGAAACAGAAACCGCGACACCACATCGGCCTACATACAAACGAGGACTAGCAACTAAAGAAGACAAAGACAGGACTATATATAGGAAACATAATCAGGGAAACATTGGGAACAGGTGATCAGGGGCAGGAACACACATTAGGCGAGGGCGGGACTTAAACACACACATGGCCAAAACATAAACATAAACAGACATGACAACCCCTACTGAGGGCCCCCTGTCGATTGCCATCGACAATCAACCCATCCGGGAGGGATACCTGTACCGCCACACTCCTCCGCTAATAACTCTTCGGATCAGGCTGTTTCACCAAGAAACATTGACCTTCTGTCATCACCTCACCTGTCAACCTCATCGTCTTGGTGCTGCCATGGTTACAACAGCACAAGCCACTAATTTTCTGGAGAGAGAGGGAGTTGGTTCATTGGTCACAACACTGTATGCACACCTGTTTTCTTCACACTGAGCCACGTCCCTGTCTCGCCACATTTGCTTGGAAGCTCGACTCTAATTCCTCTGTCACACTGCCCAAGGAGTATGAGGATCTGTGGGAAGTGTGCAGCTAGGTAAAAGCCACTTGTCTTCCTCCACATCGTCCTTGGGACTGCACCATAAAGTGTTTACCCACTTTTACACCTGAGAACCAAGCCATGGATGAATACATTGAGGAGGCCCTAGCCTCAGGATTCATACGCCCCTCTACCTCCCCTTCTTTGTGGAGAAAAAGAATGGGGGTCTTCGTCCATGTATAGACTACGGAGGTCTCAACGCTCTCACAATTCATTACCCCTATCCTCTGCCCCTGGTACCTGCAGCATTAGAACAGCTACAGAAGCTAAAATCTTTACCAAACTGGATTTACAGAGCATGTACGACCTGATCAGAATCTGGGAGGGAGACGAATGGAAGACTGCCTTCCACACCACTCGTGGACACTACGAATATCTAGTCATGCCCTATGGTCTCACCAACGCTCCGGCTGTTTTTCAATCCCTTGTCAATAAAATATTCAAGGACATTCTAAACGGAGCAATTGAGGGTTAAGGGACTTGCTCACGGGCCCAGCAGTAGTAGCTTGGTTGACCTAGGATTCAATTTCACAAGCTTCCAATCATTAGTCCAATGCCTTTAACAGAAAGCGGTAGCTTTAATGGGCATCACATGCACAGTGGAAGAGCCCAGCAGCTCCAGAAAACAAAAAAAAACACACATTGAAGGAATTCACATCCTGTGAATCCTGAGACAGTGGCAGCTCTGAGTGGTCCGCTGGTGCTGCTCTGACTCCACCACTCATCCATGCTGATGGACGCTGTCCTTGGTGCTGAATTAGTGCTTTCTCTTTAGCTCCATTGGAGTTGTGTGAGAAGAGCTTGCCAGTTTGTTGTTGGTGGCTGTGTGTATGCTGCCACCACACATAATACATATTATGAATTCAAAATGTATACTTTCCCTCTGGGAATTACCTGCTGCAGGATCTGGTGAATCACTTTTAGTCCGATTTCTTGAAGCAGCTACACCATGACAAAGAGGACTTACTTTAATGTTGTTAGGGCATCTCTGCAAGCCCACCATGTGCTGGACAACCTATTCAACTCGAGGACCTCCTGCCCAGAGTACACTGACTGTATATGACTGTATGAAAGTATACAGTCTAGAAATTATTTGTAATTATTATATTATTATTTTCTGATTTATGATTTTAAAGATGGTGTGTCAACCAGCTTTTGACATGGCAAATACTATTTCTCTGAAATTCTTGTATATATCTTAAAACTGTATAAAATCTTTTATCAATGCTGCATAAATACAATTACCAAAGCTTACTTTGAAGGCATATTGTGTTTTCTATAAGCCAAATTGTTTCACAGGATTCTGAAGACAAGTAGCGTGAAAGTATCATATTCATGTTTTTGAACTGAGTTATTTAGGTTAAAGACCAGCCAATTCATTTGTTTTGATGTAGGCTGCAAACATTTGGTATATGAAAATAGTGTAATCATTTATTTACCAGTATTTATATGTTGATGTGTTAAAAGTTTCTTGTTACACAGGTGTTATGACATATTCCTGTTAAATTGATTATTTAAATAATAAATAGCTCTGAGTATCTACCGAGTGTCTACTCTTGGTTTTAGCAAGTGTGCAAAGAACTATTTGTTTTTAAACAGGTTAAGCCAACATGAAGGTCAGAAAGCTGTCTATCGGATCGGAGAAAAGCAAGCCATTGTGAAGCTGAGAAAATGGGGAAAATCAATCAACAGAAGATGAGCTGTAACAGAGGATGAGCTGGATCCATGTGCCATGTAACAAACAACTTTACAAATCCAACAAATCCAGATACAGTGAGTCGGAAACGGAAAACACAGTCAGTGTGGTGAATAAATCCAACAACTCCAAAGACAAAAAGTGATAAAATCCAATATGGTCAGTGAATGGTGTGAGCGTGATTTAAATGTCCGTAGATGTGGAAGTGAAATACCGGAAGTGACATTCCATAACCCAGAAGTCCTAGCATTCTGGGAAGTGGGAAGCTGCAGTTGATCTAATGCAATGCCTCTAGCACATGGTCATAAATCCAAAAATGACACTGGCAGAGGTTGTGTGATCAGCAAACAATTATGGCAGGGATAATTTTCATTATACCATTCTAACTTTCGATTTCGATTGTTAAATTTTTTACTTGCATATCGTAGTTAATTTTTTTTTTCAGGAGAAGCCTTTTATTTTACTTCAAACAGTAAGCATAGGAAATCCACTTGAATATTTTCAATATCCAGCTCATATTCACTCAAAGATAGGAGTGTCCAATCTTATCCACAAAGGACTTGTGTGGTTACAGGTTTTCATTCCAATCAAGTAGGAGCCAAACCTGATTCCACCTGTTTAATCCACACATCCAGAAGCTAGAGAGGGTTAGCAATAGCAAGAATAGTGTAGTGTCTATAGGGGGAAATCTGGATGCCTTAGGCGGGGGGTATCCAATCTTTTCCGCAAAGAGCCGGTGTGGATGCAGGTTTTCAGTCCAAATGAGAACACCTGAATCTACTGAAAGCCAAGATCAGTTAATTAACCAGGTGGAATCAGTTGTGGCTCCTACTTGATTGGAATGAAAACCTACACCAACAACTGCCCTTATATTGGACGCCCCTGCTTTGGGCGGAGATAGTAACCCACCATTTCCGGGATTAGAGCCCTCACAGCGGGGCAAATGGGTGATGACTCAGCAGCATAGTCTCAAAGCCAAAGCTAACACTAAACCCATGGGAGCAACACTCCTCTCCACTTCAAATGTCTAACAGATTTGATCTTCTCAGTGAAGCACCCACTGAGAAACCTGAAATATTTCTGGTTATAGGAGACTCCATCTTAAGGCATGTAAAATTGGCTAGGACTTAAGGGGCTCTAGCAGCACTGTTTAGGTGTATTCCAGGAGTCAGGGCACCGGACATAGCAGGTAATCTACAGTCCAAGGCAAGCATAGGTTCTTTAAGGTAGTTTTCCATGTAGGAGCTAATGATGTATGCCTTCATCAGTCAGAGTAACAGTGTAATATTATAGAGATGTGTAAATTAGTAAAGGTCATGTCCAGATGCTGTTGTATGCTCTGGCCCCATCCCAATGCGGTGTGGCGATTTAGCTTACAGCAGGTTATGATTGCTGAACTGCTAGATGTCCAGTTGGTGCTTTGAAAACAATGTGGGCTTTATAGATAATTGTAGCTCTTTTGAGGGCAAGCTTGAACTGTTAGGACAGGACGGTGTCCTTCCCACTTGGGAAGGTGCTGTTCTCATTCCTTGCAGAATAGCACATAGTCTTTGAACAGGTCTAGTTAATCAGTGACAATCCAGAGCCAGAGCCAGGGAACAGACAAGCAGGCTTATCTGACCATCTGCTAGCTGCAGTGAGTGGTCACACCATTCAAAACATAAAGACACCCAACACTGTGTCCCTGAGCTAAACAACAAAAAAATTGTTTTAGTAACCTGATTAGCATAAAATAGATCATAGTGAATGCACAGCCAGCACCTTTGATCTGAAGCTAGGACTATTAAATATAAGATCTCTTACATCTAAAGCAGTTATTGTTAATGAATTGATTACCAATCAGGAGTTTGGTGTTCTATTCTTAACAGAAACATGAAAGAAGCATGAAGCATTAAATGAAGCTCGTCTCCCCAGTTATAGTTATATACATCAGCCATGCCTAACAGGCAGAGGAGGTGTCATAGTTATTCAAGTTTGTCACTACACAAAAATCTAGACATAAATCCAGCATGTTTGAAGTTCTTTATACTAACTTAACATATTTAGCTACAAAAAAATAAGTCTACTGACTTGATTCCAATAATTTTTATTTATAGACCTCGAGGGCCATATTCTGAAATCCTCCATAAATTTGTAGATTTCATTTCAAACCTAGTTGTTTCTTTAGACAAAGCATTAATTGTCTAAAGAAACAATTAAAAGAAGACTTTAATATTCATTTTGATGAAGATCCTCTGAGAACAGCAGCTGTGTCCATCTTAGATTCAGTAGGTGTTAATGAGAACATAATAGGAAATTTAGCAAAATTAACTAGGATTAAAACTGTAGAAAAGCACACACCATCAATATGCAGCAGCAATGACTTCATAAATTATTTTAATGGAAAAATTTATAATATCAGCCATAAAATTTAGACTATTAATTTAATACCAAATAATTTGATAGACAATCCTGTAGACAATATTACAGAGGAATAGATAATGCACACATAGTACAAGCATGCATGTTAGTACAGTGCACATTAGTTTGAAAACAAATGAAAGTGTGACAGAAAATACAAAAGTGGAATGCACAAATTTTTCAAATGCAAACAATAAACTTGTACCAAGGACATGTACACAGAACAATTAACACTCTTAAGTAGAACTGAAACTTTGTCTTTCATCCTTAATACAAGTCAAGCCTTTGTGTATGGTAGGGGTTAATCCACCTATTTATTGTCCAGTCACATGTAATTCTAGGGACTCTTCTTTGTATCAGTGCTGTAATGACCCAGACCCTGGTTTGAAGCAGTGGACAGGGATGCAGTATCATTCACATCAGGTGTCATGTCATGTGAATTAAAGACAACCCCCACGTCAATAATGTTTGGTACAATGTCAATTGAATGTTCAGTCAAATGTTCTGGAACAATACCATCCGAATGTCCAACTGAAAGTCTATTCAAGTAGTCAGCACTAAGACCCTAGGCAAACTCAACAGATCTTTCTCCATCTATCTGGGAGGTAATGTCCTCATTCAAAGGTAGTGACATCTCATCATCAAAAAATTTGTTTTTGTCATGGCTGTGTGCCATGAATGAAATGGCTGTGATTTGCCACATGAAACATGCCAGCATCTCCCCCATTGTCTACAATTGAAAGTCGGTTTATTGACACTTGGTAGTTTTTTAGAGATGACAAATGGCCCAGCATATACTGGGGCCAGTTTGGCTGTAAAGTTTGCATCAGATTTGGGGTGGGTCTTAACCCTGACCAAGTCACCCACAGCATATGAAACTGTCCAACGCTTCTGGTCATAGTAATGTTTCCTTTTTGTATGGCCCATCTCCAGTGTGGCTCTTGTTATGTATGGGGTTATGGGTGGCACCATTAATAAAGTGTTGTGTGTGTGTTGTCAATAAAAAACAAGGTATCCGTGAGTGTTGATTGTGTTATTATTTGATCTATCCCCAAATTGTTTTCTAAAGAGTTATGGCATTGACAAACATAACATTTTGGCAATGAGGTGGATAAAATTACTACAGATCTACAGTGGATATAAAAAGTCTGCACACCCCTGTTAAAACGCCAGGTTTCTCTGATATAAAAAAAAAAAAAAAAGAGACCAAGATAAATAATTTCAGACCCTTTTCCACCTATAATGTAACCTTCAAATTAATTGAAAAACAAACTGAAATCTTATAGGGGAGTAAAAATAAAAAACTAAAATAATGTGATTGCATAAGTGTTACGGCCGGCGGTGTCCGGCTGGATATAACAGACCCAACGCGAAGCTTCCGTGAAACAAAAAGGGGTTTATTAAACATCAAACACGAGACATGACCAGAACATGGAACAGAAACCGCGACACCACATCGGCCTACATACAAACGAGGACTAGCAACTAATGATGACACAGACAGGACTATAAATGGAGAACATAATCAGGGAAACATTGGGAACAGGTGATCAGGGGCAGGAACACACATTAGGCTAGGGCGGGGCTTAAACACACACATGGCCAAAACATAAACATAAACAGACATGACAAGACAACCCCTACTGATGGCCCCCTAGTGGTTCACCCTCAGCCCTGCTACCCGTAACATCTCCCCCCTCTCAAAGGCGCGGCTCCCGACGCGCCAAACCCTAGCCCCTCCCAAAAAGTCCGGTCCAGCGATGGGTCCCGGGGAGGAGCCAGGAACGTAGAGAGGCCGGTGGGGGGAGCGAGAAGCAGGGCGAGGTACTTGGGGGGGGGGGAGCGAGAAGCAAAAGCAAGGCGAGTGGGGGGAAGCGAGGACCAAGGCGAGGCAAGTGGGGGGAACAAGGATCAAGGCAAGGCACGTAGGGGGAGTGAGAAGCAGGAGCGAGACAAGTGGGGGGAGCAAAGGACCCGACGGCAAGGCCAAAGGGTCCAACGCGACGTCCACAGCCGAGCGGAGGCGCCGAGCGACGTCCACAGCCGAGCAGCAGAGCCGAGTGACGTCCACAGCCGAGCCGCAGGGCCAAGCGACGTCCACCGCCGAGCAGCAGCGCCGAGCGACGTCCACCGCCGAGCACTCGCACCGAGCGACGTCCACCGACGAACGACGGCTCCGGGGCGACGATGTCCGTCTCGCTGGGATCTGGAACTCCCCAAGGGGCGGGAGGGTGGGAGCAAGGTGCTGCCGGAACTCTCCTCCGCTGGCAACCGGTGGGGCAGCGCCCCCACGGAAGCTACATCATGGGGCGACGCCCCCCACAGGAACATGGGTGGAGCGAGAGTCGGAGCAAACAAAACAGTAAAAAAAAAGTTCAAGGTCCGGGGCCCTGGCCGGAACTCTCCTCTGCTGGCGAACATTGGGGCAACGCCCCCCACGGAAGCTACATCGTGGGGCGACGCCCCCCACCGGAGCCTAGGCAGAGCGAGAGCCGGAAACAAAAACTTGAAACTCTTTCGCGGGATAAAAGTGGAGGCACGCCCCTCACGGAAGCTACATCGTGAGGCGACGCCCCCCACGGGAACATGGACGGAACGAGAAAAATCAGAAATCCTCCAAAAATGTAAATTTTCTGCCGAAACCCTCCTCCTTTCCCTAACCACGGGCGGAGAGAGGGGCGGAATCAACAAAAACCCCCCCGAAAAACACCACTCTGAACCGGAGCGCAAAACGAAAACAGGCAAAACAATAAAACCCGGAAACGAAAAAACTAACCTTCTCGCTGAAGCTTCGCGCTGGATCTGTTCGGTTTGGGCTAGTCCTTCTGTTACGGCCGGCGGTGTCCGGCTGGATATAACAGACCCAACGCGAAGCTTCCGTGAAACAAAAAGGGGTTTATTAAACATCAAACACGAGACGTGACCAGAACATGGAAAAGAAACCGCGACACCACATCGGCCTACATACAAACGAGGACTAGCAACTAATGATGACACAGACAGGACTATAAATGGAGAACATAATCAGGGAAACATTGGGAACAGGTGATCAGGGGCAGGAACACACATTAGGCTAGGGCGGGGCTTAAACACACACATGGCCAAAACATAAACATAAACAGACATGACAAGACAACCCCTACTGAGGGCCCCCTAGTGGTTCACCTTCAGCCCTGCTACCCGTAACAATAAGTGTGCACACCTTCTCAAGAACTGGACATCCTTCCAAGACAAGAAGTAAACTGGTCAGGGAGGCTGCCAAGAGGCCTACAGCAACATTAAAGGAGCTGCAGGAATTTCTGGCAAGTATTGGCTGTGTACAGTGGTATGAAAAAAGTGTTCCTGATTTCTTATTTTTTTGTATGTTTGTCACACTTTAATGTTTCAGATAATCTAACACATTTAAATATTAGTCAAAGATAACACAAGTAAACACATCATGCAGTTTTTAAATGAAGGTTTTTATTATTAAGGGAAAACAAAATCCAAATCTACATGGCCCTGTGTGAAAAAGTATTTGCCCCATAAGCCTAATAACTGAATTGTTTAGAAAGCTTTAGAAATTGCTTTATAACCTTTATAACCTTTTCAGACTGATAGATCGGTAGGTTTGTGACCTCAAGCTGAAGCGAACTTGGGTTCTGTGGCAAGACAATGATCCAAAACACACCAGCAAGTCCACTTCTGAATGGCTGAAGAAAAACAAAATGAAGACTTTGGAGTGGCCTAGTCAAAGTCCTGACCTCAATCCGATTGAGATGCTGTGGCATGACCTTAAAAAGGTGGTTCATGTTCGAAAACCCTCCAATGTGGCTGAATTACAACAATTCTGCAAAGATGAGTGGGCCAAAATTCCTTCACAGCGCTGTAACAGAATCATTGCAAGTTGTCGAAAACACTTGATTGCAGTTGTTGCTGCTAAGGGTGGCCCAACTAGTTATTAGGCTTAGGGGGCAAATACTTTTTCACACAGGGCCATGTAGTTTTGGATTTTGTTTTCCCTTAATAATAAAAACCTTCATTTAAAAACTGAAGGATGTGTTTACTTGTGTTATCTTTGACTAATATTTAAATGTGTTTGATTATCTGAAACATTAAAGTGTGACAAACATACAAAAAAATAAGAAATCAGGAAGGGGGCCAACACTTTTTCACACCACTGTAGTACATGTGACAACAATCTCCCATATTCTTCATATGTCTGGGCTATGGGGTAGGGTGACAAGACAGAAGCCTTTTCTTACAGAAAAGAACCAAAATGTTCCAAACCCGGCTAAATTTTGCAAAAACACATTTGAAGTCTCCCAAAAGCATGTGGGAAAATGTGTTATGGTCTGATGAAACCAAGGTTGAACTCTTCGGCCATAATTCCAAAAGGCATGTTTGGCACAAAAACAACACTGCACATCACCAAAAGAACACCATACCCACAGTGAAGCATGGGTTGTGGCAGCATCATGCTTTGGGGCTGTTTTTCTTCAGCTGGAACTGGGGCCTTAGTTAAGGTGGAGGGAATTATGAACAGTTCCAAATACCAGACAATCTTGGCACAAAACCTTCGGGCTTCTGCTAGAAAGCTGAAGATGAAGAGGAACTTCATCTTTCAGCATGACAATGACCCAAAGCATACATCCAAATCAACAAAAGAATGCCGTCACCAGAAGATGATTAAAGTTTTGGAATGGCCCCAGACCTGAATCCGATCTGTGGGGTGATCTGAAGAGGGCTGTGCACAGTAGATGTCTGCTCAATCTGACAGATTTGGAGCGTTTTTGCAAAGAAGAGTGGGTAAATATTGCCAAGTCAAGATGTGCCATGCTGATAGACTCATACCCAAAAATGAGTGAGTACTGTAATAAAATCAAAAGGTGCTTCAACAAAGTATTAGTTTAAGGGTGTGCATATTTATGCAACAACATTATTTTAGTTTTATATTTTTACTCCACCTGTCTAAAAGTTTTCAGTTTGTTTTTCAATTGAGGTGTACAGGTTAAAGGTCACCTCAAAGGTGGAAAAAGGTCTGAAATGATTTATCTTGGTCTCATTTTTTTTACGTCACAGAAACCTGGCATTTTAACAGGGATCTGTAGACCTATTTATATCCACTCTACCACAAGTAGTCAGGAGTAGTTAGATGCACTTGAAAATTATTCATTCATTCATTGTCTACCGCTTATCCGATCTATTCTCGGGTCACGGGAAGCCTATGCCTATCTCAGACATCATTGGGCATCAAGGCAGGATACACCCTGGACGGAGTGCCAACCCATCGCAGGGCACACACACACACTCTCATTCACTCACGCAATCACACACTACAGGCAATTTAGAGATGCCAATCAACCTACCATGCATGTCTTTGGACCGGGGGAGGAAACCGGAGTACACAGAGGAAACCCCCGAGGCAGAACATGCAAACTCCACACACACATGGCGGAGGCAGGAATTGAACTCCCACCCCTGGAAGTGTGAGGCAAACGTGCTGACCACTAAGCCACCGTGCCCCCCGTTGAAAATTATTATTTTATTTAATTTTATTTCGAAGCTAAAGTGAATCAGGTTAGCTACAATGGCTTTTGCTTTTGGCCATATGGAAGCTTTTGATGAAAGTCTCGAGTTATGGACCACCTACAGTAAAAGATTTTAGCACTTTGTAGAGGCTAACAGCATTGCTGCTGACAAGAAAGTACCCATGTTACTCAGAGTGATAGGTGGAAAAACTTATGGACTACTCTGTAGTCTCATCATTCTAGACAAACTGGGAGAGAAGAGATTCAAGCACATCACAGACACGTTACAGTAACACTTCTTTCCAAAGCCATTAATCATCGCTGGTCAATTTCATTTTCACAGGAGGAATCAGATAGAGAGTGAGTCGGTAACACAATATGTTACTGTACTAAGAGGACTATCAGAATACTGTGGATTTGGGGGACATTTGGATGATGCACTTTGTGATAGATTTGTTTATGGTTTGAAGACTGCAGCGGCACAAAAGCACCTGTTGAAGGAGACTACGTTAACGTTTCGAAGAGTGGTGGAACTGGTGGTCTCCATGGAAACAGCACCTCGAGAAGCACACCAAATCAGCAGGTCAATGACGGTACATTTGCTAACAAAAGCACAGAGTAAGACTGCTAACAAATGCAAACGATTTGGAAAAACTAACCATAATGATGATGACTGTTGGTTTAAGGACAAAAACTGTAACATGTGGAAAGAAAGGCCATATCAGTCATGCTTGCAGGAAAAGCAACAATGGCAACTATGCGAACAGGCATTGAAAAAAGGGAAGTGTACACCATGTGGAAAGCAGAGGAAATGTCCAATGATGATGACACAGACACTGACTTTAGCCCTGTATAAATTGTCACAGCCAGGGGAAAAGTCCAGTATCATTGTGAAACTAAAAGTTGAGGGTATTCCATTGGAAATGGAACTGGACACGGGTGCCACAGTCTCACTGATTGCGACACAAACCTATGACGGGATGCTACAACACCTGTCCCTACATGCAACTGACATTGTCCTTCGCACTTACACTGGACAAGCATTACATCCTGAAGGTGTAATTAATGTGCATGTAAAAATGGGCAAGCAGACAACTATTATTCCATTATATGTTGTGCAGGGGGACTACCCACCACTTTATGGCAGAGAGTGGTTGTGTCAGATCAAACTGAATTGAAAAGAAATAAGAACAGTCAAAGTGAAAAGACTAGAAACAGTGTTGCAGAATCATGCTGCAATTTTTTCAAATCAATTGGGAGAAATGAAAAATATCAAAGAGAAAATAACGTTGAAATCAGGCACAAACCAAAGTTTTGCCAGCCCAAAGTTGTAACATATGCATTACACCCAAAGGTCAAGGCCGAACTGAACCAGCTCTCTGAAATTGGGGTATTGTCTCCCCCATTAGGGCTACCCCTATAGTCCTGGTTGTAAAGAAAGATTGATCTGTATGCACCTGTGGTGACTTTAAAGTGACTGTTAACTCTGTTCTGAGCATTGGAGTCTATCCTCTTCCACGCACTGAGGATTTGTTTGCATCACTAGCAGGAGGACAATGTTTCAGTAAATTAGATTTGCCAAATGCATACCTTCAGATGAGGGTTGAGGAGGAGTCCAAGCATTTTTCTCACAATTTCCATTTGGGAAATTTCTCAATCTTCCATTTGGGATCGCTTCGGCACCAGCCATATTCCAGAGAGCTATGGACCATGTATTGCTGGGTCTGTCAAACATTCATTGTTACCTGAATGACATCTTAGTAACCAGATGGACTGAAACTGAACACCTGGAAAACCTGGATGCAGTTCTTGGATGCCTGAAGCAGTTTGGCCTACATGTAGAAAAAAGTAAGTGTAACTTTTTCAAAGACTCATTGGAGTACCTGGGTCATATAATTGATGTGAAAGGTCTGCACAAGTCAACTGAAAAAGCAATTGTTAGAGTAAGCAAAAAAATATGAACAGATAATTCTGAGAGTAAATTAAAGTAAAATCATGTTTATTAGGGCTTAGCACACTTGAAATTGTTCTTAGGGTTTATGCCAAACCGTTAGTAAATGGATTCCTGGGTTATATTGATTCATGTTTCATGAGCTCATACTTTAGGGTTAACAATTAATCCTGGGTACTTATAATCCGCCACACCTTGTATAGTGGTTTTATCGATGGACATTGTCTAAAAGCAGCTTTACAGAAATATAGGAACATATAGAAAAAATTATGAAGATTAAAGTTAAGTTACTATTTATCCCTAACATTTATCACTACTTAGCAAGCCTGAGGCAATGGTGGCAAGGAATAACTCCCTGAGATGATATGTACCATGAGATGACAATAAATAATGCAAATGTAAATAATGTCCTTTCGTCAACAGTCTATAGTCTCAAGGAATTGTGAAACCAAGAGCTCCTGGTGAACTAATAGATCAGTGTAGTTTCTGAGTTCATTATTACTGATATAGCACTAATTCCTTCCTGCCGAAAACTGACTTATGCGAAAGCAGTTCAAGGAAGTGGTTCTATCCACAGCAGTGCCCTGGGTCATGGACTGTCCATGCAGATCTATCTCCAGCAGCAGTGAGCAGCATCAAGCGACAAGACTCCAACCAGTTGTAGAGCGACTGGATGGACCAGACAGGTCTGAAAAGAAAAAGTGGTCACACTCAAATGGCACATATGGCTCGGCAGAGACCTATAGAGAGAGAGAGAGAGAGACCGAGAGAGAGAGAATGAGTAAAAAATAGAGAGAAAATAAAAAAATATTAGGTATGCTTGTGATCATGTGATGATTATAGACAACATACGTTATGTGCAAAGTGCAGGCAGGGACTCTGTCAAGACTAGCTATGAAAACATAACTAAGGCAGAGCCAGAAGGTGACAGACAAGAGGGCTTCTGGAGACATAAAGCGTTCAACCACTTCACAGTCAGCAAACCTGTGCCACTTGCAAGAGTGGTAAGGTGACAGCATCCAATGAAAGAATGCTACCCTAGTGATATTATCTACATGAGCTTCAAATGATAGACCAGAGTCAATAATCGCACAAAAGCCTTTTACTGCACAATGAAAGGCCATCCAGAGTTACTCTGTAATCAGAAAGCTTCTGGCTGCATGTATTCTTAGAACGAGCATTCTGTCTTGTCAGAGTTAAGCAGGAGGAGATAAGCATCAACTGTCTAATGTCCTTTACACATTCTTCAGTCTTAAAAAGCTGGTGTCTCTCATCTGACATATCTGAAACTTAGAGCTGTGTGTCATCAGCATAACAGTGGAAGCTAATACCATGTTTATGAATAAGAGCATAACCTTGGTATGCATAGAGAAGTCACCATCTAGATCTACTAACCAATAACGATCAGTCAAATAAGCCCTGAGACAGGAGAGGTCTGTTCACTTAACACCAACAACATATTCTCAAAGCTCTCTGGAATTGAATTCTGCAACCAGAACTATAGCTTCAGTCCTACATCAATCGAGACTGGAGCTTCCAGTATTTATCTTAGTAGAAGTTGCTTTCGGCTGCTCCCTGTTCGGGGTCGCCACAGCGGACCAAGGGGTCCGCACAACAACTTGGCAAATGTTTTACGCCAGATGCCCTTCCTGACACAACCCTCCCATTTTTCTGGGCTTGGGACCGGCACTGCATCCAGGGAATCGAACCTGGGCCTGCCGCATGATAGGCGAGAAACCTACCACTGAGCCACCAATGCCCTTCCAGTATTTATCTTAGTGATTGTCTTAAATTGTCTTAGTGATGCTCAAATTTTGCTTGAATTACTACGCTTCTTAGCTAAAGAGCCTAGGAAGTGGTTTACAGTACTGAGTTCACATGTCACTTCTTGGATACAGTTCTGCACATTGTTTAGGTAAAAGCATGTCTGGAGAGGTATTCTTGACTGTGTACAAAACCCAGGAGAACCATTTACAACATTTGTAGCATACTTGCTGTCTGAATTCAAGAAACTCAAGTCTCCACCACCAGAACAGGAACAAATTGATCTTGAAATTAGAATTTGATAAAAGTCATCTGTTTTTCCAAGCTCCGCCAAGCTGACCGAAAATTTTGCTAAATTTTCTCGATTTTTATCTTAAATCCAGTCCTATATTATAACTTTTATAGTATCTATAGTAGCTAATAGTATCCTATAATATTCTCACTCCAAATGCTTTTTATATTGCTAGTTTTATTTGTTTTCCAAAACACCTGCTTATAGCCGGATAGCCCATTAGCATCACCATTAGCCCATTAGCTACCACAAGTTTGTTCACCTTGGTTATCTCTGCTTACTACTGCAACTAAAACACTATGTCAGTTGTGTGTCTGCCTTTGAGTGCAGGTGAGGATTCTTTCAAGTTGCACTCGGTGGATTTGGAGCTGGAGGCCGTGGAGAAACAGAGCTGCGACCTACAGGTGAAGTAGGCCCAGCTGCAACAGTGGAAAGCCACGCTGGAATTGTCCTGGACTGACGCTCACCTGTCCCAGATACATTTGCAGTCTGAAACAAACACTCCCACAACCTCAACTCTGTGTGTTTCTCTGCCCAGGCCCAGCGCACCAAGGACGCGGCCCGTCCAGGTTTCGTTCACTCCAGCGCCGGGGTACCATGCAGCCAGGATGCAGCAGCAGTGGAAGACACGAGCCAAGCGCCCGGGAGAGGACCTCTACCCCTCCGCCGCCACCTGTCTTCGAGATCTCGACCCGGAACCGCTTCGCTCCCCTTCACGAGACGGAGTGCGACGCAGTGATCATTGGAGACTCCATCATCCTGCACGTCCGTGCTACCGCGGCTAAAGGTAAGGTGCACACTCACTGTCTTCCTGATGCTCGAAGCATGAACAACATCAGGCTGAGGCAGACGGAGATCCTGAAGAAGGACTTCAGGAGCCTGGTGGAGAAGGTACGCACCACATCGCCCATGACAAGGATCATCGTGTCAGGACCACTTCCCACGTTCCAGAGAGGAATCGAGAGGTTCAGTAGGCTATTTGCTCTTAATGAATGGTTAGAGTCATGGTGTAAAGACCAGTAATTACACTTGATAATTGGAATCTTTTCTGGGAGCGGCTCTACCGTTCTGATGGCCTGCACCCAAGCAGAGTTGGAGTGGCAGTCCTCTCGGACAACATCTCCAGGACACTACGCACCATCTGACTGGTAAGTCATATCTCAGATTACAATTATAATAGCTACTGTTCAGCTCACCAGATTGATACAAGTGCACACATAGCTCGTCTTATAGAAACTGTGTCTGTTCCCCAAATAGTGAGATCAAAGAATAAAATTCGTTAATAGCCCTCGAAATAATCTAATCACAATTATACCCAAAAAACGGCAAATAAAGAAAAACAATTTCTAAAGTTTGGGCTTCTCAACATTAGATCCCTTGCACCAAAAGCACTTATTGTTAATGAAATGATCTCAGATTATAGTTTTGATGCACTCTGCCTCACTGAAACCTGGCTTACACCAAATGAATACATTGGTCTGAATGAGTCTACTCCATCAGGATATTGCTATAAGCATGAGCCTGATCAGACTGGTCGTGGAGGTGGCACTGCAACTATCTATAGCAATTCTCTTACCGTTACTCAGAAAACAGGACCCAGGTTTAATTCATTTGAAGTGCTTGTACTTAAAGTTACACTCACAGACATACATAAAAAAAAAACCCTGCTATATCTTGTTCTTGCCACCGTATATAGACCCCCGGGGCACTACATTGATTTTCTTAAAGAGTTTGCACATTTACTTTCAGACCTACTGATTAATTTTGACAAGGTGTTCATTGTAGGAGACTTTAACATTCATGTAGATGATGCCAATGATGCTTTAGGACTTGCATTAATAGATTTATGAAATTCTTTTGGGGTTAAACAAAACATTAATAGACCAACTCATCGTTTTAATCATATGCTAGATTTAGTTACATCACATGGAACAGATGTCACTGATGTAGCTGTTCTACCTCAAAGTGATGATATCACAGCCCATCACCTCTTAGTGTACACTCTGCCTGTAGAACATATTAGGCATGTCTCTCCTCATTATCGATTTGGTAGAACTATTATTCCAACCACTAAAGACAGATTCACAAGTAATCTGCCAGATCTGTCTCAACTTTTCACCAGACCCCTAAATGCAGATGATCTAGATGAAGTAACTAACACCATAGGCACTATTTTCACCAGTACACTAGATACTGTTGCCCCCATACAATTAAAAAAGCTCAGTGATAAAACACCTGCACCATGGTACAATAGGCATACTCACGCCCTCAAGAGAGCAACCCATAACCTCGAGCAAAAGTGAAGGAAAACTAAATAAGCTTTTAGAATTGCGTATAAAGACAGTATGTCCAGCTATAGACAGGCTCTAAAAGCTGCTAGGGCTGAGCATCTGAGCAAACTGATTCTTATTTAGTACAGTGGCTAGACTAACAAAACATCAGATATCTGAAGAGAATACTCCATCACAGTTTAGTAGTGAGGATTTTATGAACTTCTTCACCGAAAAGATCGATAGTATCAGGAACAAAATAATGGATGTTCAACCTTTGACAACATCCGGTGATCCAGTCCAGACTAAAGCTCCACATCTAAAGCTACAATGCATTACAGATATAGGACATGAAGAGCTATATAAGCTTATCACCACAGCTAATTCAACAACGTGTTTGTTATATCCAATTCCAACTAGATTGCTGAAAGAAGTGATACATACAACTGGAGAGCCTCTCCTCAACACTATTAATTCCTCGTTATATTTAGGTCATGTCCCTAAACCTCTCAAGTTATTATTTATCTCAGTTATTAAGCCTCTTCTTAAGAAACCTAAACTAGATCCTAATGAATTATCAAATTACAGACTGATTTCAAACCTTCTGTTTATATCTAAAATACTAGAAAAAGGTTGTGTCTGCTTAATTATGCTGCTTCTTACAGGAAAATAATATCCTTGAAGAGTTTCAGTCAGGTTTCAGGCCCCATCATAGTACAGAAACTGCACTAGTAAAAATCACAAATGACTTGTTTTTAGCTTCGGACCAAGGCTGCATCTCAATATTAGTCTTACTTACATTTACATTTACGGCATTTGGCAGACGCTCTTATCCAGAGCGACGTACAAAAGTGCTTTAGTTCTCAGTCACTGAATACATTAACACTGGTTCAATAAGACACAAACTTGGGATACCATTAGCCTAAACACTGAGTTGTTTTTTTTTTGTTTTTTGTTTTTTTTTTAAAACTTTACAACACAATACGTAAACTGGAAAAATAAGAGCTAGTTCAAGTACTTCAGGAAAAGGAAAGTCTTCAGTTGCCGTTTGAAGATGGCCAGAGACTCGGCTGTACGGATACCTAGGGGAAGTTCGTTCCACCACCTTGGTGCCAGAATAGAGAAGAGTCTAGACGTATACCTAACTTTTTCCCTGAGAGATGGTGGGACCAGTCGAGCAGTGCTAGTGGATCTGAGTGAGCGAGGTGCAGTGCGAGGAGTGACGAGAGCTTTGAAGTAAGATGGCGCTGATCCATTCTTGGCTTTGTAGGCAAGCATTAGTGTTTTGAATCTGATACGTGCAGCTACCGGAAGCCAGTGGAGGGAACGCAGCAGTGGGGTGGTGTGGGAGAATTTAGGCAGGTTGAAAACAA
Source organism: Hemibagrus guttatus (assembly GCA_033459395.1). Lineage (NCBI taxonomy): Eukaryota > Metazoa > Chordata > Actinopteri > Siluriformes > Bagridae > Hemibagrus > Hemibagrus guttatus. The sequence continues at coordinate 18,757,724 of JAUCMX010000004.1, forward strand.
GTCGTGCAGCTGCATTTTGGATCATTTGTAGTGGGTGAATTGCGTTCAGAGGTAGGCCTGCCAGAAGAGAGTTGCAGTAGTCCAATCTCGAGATGACCAGAGATTGAACAAGCACCTGAGTAGCCTGTGTGGATAGAAATGGCCGAATCCTTCTGATGTTGTACAGAAGAAACCAACATGAGCGTGTCACATTAGTGACATGGGAAGAAAAGGATAGTTGATTGTCCATGGTTACCCCAAGGTTGCGAGCAGAGGCTGAAGGGGAAATCATGGAGTTGCTCAGAGATATCACGAGGTCTTGGGCTGGGGATGGATCACCTGGGATGATCAGCAGCTCAGTTTTGCTGGGATTGAGTTTCAGCTGATGAGCAGTCATCCAAGATGAAATGTCCACCAGACACGCTGAGATCCGAGCAGAAGCCATGGTATCTGAGGGAGGGAAGGAAAAGATAAGTTGGGTGTCATCGGCATAGCAGTGGTATGAAAATCCATGTGAGGATATAACTTTGTCAAGAGAGTGAGTATAGAGGGAGAAAAGGAGAGGACCAAGTACTGAGCCTTGCGGGACACCAGTAGAGAGTCTGCGTGGAGCAGATGTCAATCCCTTCCATGTTCCCTGATATGAGCAACCATCCAGGTAGGAAGCAAACCATTCCCATGCTGTTCCACAAATTCCAAGACCCCTGAGGGTGGACAAGAGAGTTTTGTGGTTTACTGTGTCAAATACTGCAGACAGGTCGAGGAGGATGAGGACCGATGAGAGTTTGGCTGATCTAGCAGCATGTAGTTTCTCAGTGACTGCCAAAAGGGCAGTCTCTGTGGAATGTGCTGCTTTGAAGCCAGACTGGTTGGGGTCATGGAGGTTATTCTGCATGAGATAGTCAGACAGCTGATCTGAAACAACGTGTTCAAGAATTTTTTAAAGGAATGAGAGAAGTGATCCAGGTCTGTAGTTACTGATGTCTGAGGGATCCAGAGCAGGTTTCTTCAGGATGGGGATGACCCTGGCTTTCTTAAAGGCAGTTGGAACATGACCAGACGTTAAGCATCCATTGATGACTGTGGTGATGAAGGGTAGGAGGTCAGGTGAGATGGTCTGGAGCATAGCTGAAGGGATTGGATCCAGTGGGCAGGTGGTAGGATTGCAGGACCGGGTAATTTGCAAAACCTCTTCTGATGCTACAGTTGAGAGCTGCATCAGTGAAGGAGTAGCGGAGTGCTGACTGTGTGATGTAGATGAAGTTGGGAGAGACGTGAAGGTCTGGCAGATCCTCTCAATCTTCTCTGTGTAAAAAGTGGCAAAATCTTCGGCGGTCAGGGAGGATGGAGAAGGTGGAGCTGGAGGGTTGAGTAGTGACGAGAAGATGTTGTGGAGCTTCCGGGGATCTTGTGCAGAAGTTTCAAGGAGAATTTGGACAGGAGCATGCGATAAGAGATGAGGTCTGTGTCGAGTTTAGATTTCTTCCACTTCCTCGCTGCTGATCGTAGTTCTCTCCGATTGTTGCGAAGCACGTCCGACAACCAAGGAGCAGGAGAAGAATTCTTCCTGCGTATAGTGGACAAAGGGCAGAGAAGGTCCATGGTTGAGGAAAGGGAGGAGAGCAAAGTGTCAGTAGCTGAGTCTAGGGGAAGGGAGGAGAAGGATTCATGGTCAGGAAGAGATGAAAGAGTGCAGGAAGCTACAGAGGAAGGAGAGATAGAGTGGAGGTTTCGGCGGGTGAGAGAGAGGTGCTGGGAGATACTTTTAGGCAGAACAGGGAGAGTGATAGTGAAGGATACCAGGTGATGATCAGAGATATGAAGTGGGGTAACAGTCATGTCTGTAGCTGGAGAAGGATGAGTGAAGACTAGATCCAGGATGTTTCCTTCCTTGTGTGTGGGAGGGCAGCTGTTGAAGGAGAATAAATTCAGAAGGGCCAGAAGGCCAGAAGAGTGAAGCTTGTCAGATGGGAAGTTGAAATCTCCAAGAACTGTCAGAGGGGTGCTGTCAGAAGGGAAGACACTGAGGAGTGTGTCCATTTCATCCAAGAAGTTACCTAGGGGACCAGGGGGGCGTTAGATGACAATGATGAAGAGGTTAATTGGAGAGGTAACAGCAGACCTGTACCACCACCCCTGCCTGATTCTCGTGGTGAGTGAGAGAAAGTATAGGCAGAGGATAGAGCAGCCGGTGTAGCAGTGTTCTGTGGTGATATCCAGGTCTCAGTTAGTGCCAGAAAATCAAAGGAATAGTGGGAGGCTAGCACTGAGATGAAGTCAGCCTTCCTTACCGCAGATTGGCAGTTCCAGAGCCCACCTACCACCACTGTTTGAGACTGAGACAACAGTGGAGGGTAGATGAGGTTGCTGGAAACATGACCTCTGCTTCGTGGATGAGAATGCCTGCGTCTGTAAGAGGTAACAACAGAAATCAGTTTGAGGCACATGTCTGTGGTCTCATCAAAGTATGAAAAGTGAGATTAAGGATGCAAGAGAGCAAGAAAAGATGACAATATACTTACTATTAGTGAGTAACAGGTATTGGCAAGGCAAACTGCAAACACAAGTGTCTGTAGCCGAGAACCTTCAATATAAATTAGTTAGCCCCGCCCACTATTCACACCTTAAGGGAGACTGAAACTATTCTTGATTAATCACCCGAGACAACTAAGAAGCAAAGATCAACAAGCTAAACAATAACAGTTCAAATAACTACTCTAGAACCAACCACGTTAAACAAATAGTACACAAAAGTCAGAATCCTACCTTACCAGATGGAAACAGATTCAAATGAAGAGTTAAAGCACACTGAAGATTGAGCTGGTTACACCTTCAATATAAATTAGTTAGCCCCGCTAACTACTTACTTACTTGATCTTAGTGCTGCATTCGACACTATAGATCATAACATTCTCGTATATCGCTTACAAAATCACATAGGTATTCAGGGACAGGCATTAAAATGGTTTAGATTCTAGCTGTCTGATCAATACTATTTTATAGATTTAAATGGAGAACTGTCCAGTGTAATGCCAGTGAAATATGGGGTCCCACACTTCCGGGTTGCTGCCTGGACATATAAGCGGCACGCACACTCTCTCTAACGCGAAGTATTGTTCCTAGTTGACTCTACCAAGCCGTGCATCGTTGAACTGTTGAATTTATCGTGTTTTGAACTCTGTTTGTTTCTCTCGTTTTCCGATTGTTGGATTATCCCTCTGGTTAGTTTGCCCTGTTTGACTGCTTTCTGGTTTTGACCCTTTTGCCTGTTTTTGACCCTGCCTTTGCCTGACGTTTGTAAATAAATCTGCTTATGGATCCTAATGCTTCCGCCTTCGGCTATCAGACGCTACAGTTATGCTGACGATACCCAGTTATATATCTCATCAAAACCAGATGAAATATCTAAATTGTCTAGACTAACAGAGTGCGTTAAAGATATTAAAGATTGGATAATTTTCTATTACTAAATCCTGATAAGACAGAGATATTACTGATTGGTCCAAAAACCAGTACACAAAAGCTTTCACAATTCAAATTGCATTTAGAAGGATGTTCTATTACTACTAGCTCAACAGTGAAAGACCTGGGCGCAATATTAGACAGCAACTTGTCCTTTGAAAATCATATTTCTGACATTACAAAAACAGCCTTCTTTCACCTCAGTAATATTGCCAAGCTTAGGAACATTTTATCTGTATCTGATGCAGAAAAGCTAGTTCATGCATTATGCTTATTGCAATGCATTATTAGGTGGTTGTCCTGCATCTTCAATAAACAAGCTACAGTTAGTCCAAAATGCATCCACCAGAGTCCTTACCAGGTCAAGAAAATATGATCATATAACCCCAATATTATCATTGTGCCAGCAGTGGCATCCAGAGATGGACCAGTTCCAGCCGGGTTCTGCCTTGTGAGGACTGGGGTATTCAAAGCAACGCTGCCAACCCTATGTGGATGACAACAACCTCCTAATTAATTTACACATAAATTTCAAACACATGCTGTATCTGCATCACACAACTAATGCAGAAAGGACATTGTTCATATTACACTCTGCGGTGTCACCCAGATGAGGATGGGTTCCCTTTTGAGTCTGGTTCCTCTCAAGGTTTCTTACTAATACCATCTAAGGGAGTTTTTCCTTGCCACAGTTGCTTCAGTCAGCTCAGGCTTGCTCACTAGGGAAACTTTTGTCTAACATCTAGGCCTGTTTGTCTGTTTGTATGTTTGTTGTTTCTTATGTTCTGTAAAGCTGCTTTGAGATAATGCTCTTTGTTAAAAGCGCTGTACAGATAAAATTGAATTGAATTGAATTATCTGCAAGCATGCACTTGAGCACTAGAGAGTTGGACTGTATGGCACGCAAATTACTTCAGTCATAGACCTCTTAATGCGCACCCACGAGCTGCACTTTTTTCTTGGCCCTGACTGCCGTAACAAACCAGTGGTTCAGAAAAGTAAACATGCATGTGAAACTTCTTCATTCTTCATTCATTGTCTACCGCTTATCCGAACTACTCTCGGGTCACAGGGAGCCTGTGCCTATCTCAGGCGTCATTGGGCATCAAGGCAGGATACACCCTGGACGGAGTGCCAACCCATCGCAGGGCGCATGTGAAACTTATTGTTTCAAATGTTCCGCACCTGGCTTCACATCTATGAACTGTCCGAGCTGCAACATTGTACAAGCTGAATTTTTTCCAGCCACTGAACAACAAAGTAGTCTGATTTTTAATTGAGTCACAGAACACTGATGAGGACAAGAAAGCCACTGCGGATGTGGGCAGAGACAAGCGAAAAAAAAGCTCTGTTCAGCAGAAGGTAAACTTCAAAGCGGGGAGGGCATTTCACAATCCTCCCTCTAGAAGATAAGGAGGAGGCAATCCTCCATCCAGAAGATAAGTGTGCCCCAACCTTGTCTTATGTACCCACCTGAGCTGCTTGTGCTTGGTCATGTGCAGGACCTTACTTCTCCTCCATTTTGCAACACACCATTTATTGTTAAATTCAATCTTTGTAAAAAAGCGATGGATGCAAAGCTGGATACAAGTGCCTCACTTTCAGCTGTCCATACAAATATGATTTCTGATGTCTTGCAACATTCTCAGAAGATTCAGCCTTGGACTTTACCCCAAATTCAGCTTGCCAACAGTGCATATTGCAGTCCAACTGGTATTGTCTAGCTAAACATTGGTCTTCAAGGAAAACGTTTCTACCATCCATGGGTGAACCTACTCATCAGGAGGTTTTGAGTGAGTGGTTAGAGGCACCTGAGCTTGGGAGCTTGATGTTCTTGGATGTCAGCCAGTCTGCCTTGGATGAGAAGGTTGAGTCAGCTTGTCTAAAGAAGGAACAAAAAGGGAAATTGTTGGACCTTCTTAAGGACTTCTGGAGCTTGTTTAATGGACACCTGGGTCACACCTCATTGGCAAAGCACATAATCTACACGGGCGATGCTAAACCTGTTCACCTCCCACCATACCGGGGGTCTGATACAAAAGAATCAAGAAATGTTGATTTTATATATATGTATATATTAGGGATGCACGATATTTATCAGACAGATAAATTATCGGCCAATATGGGTGAAAATGATGTCATTTTTATTGCTCCAATAAATAAATTCAATCCGATAACTACATCCGATAAAGTACACTTGCTGGTAAATCAATCAATCAGTCTGATTTATCTGAGATTCATCCGCTTTCCGGGTGCAAGTGACTACTGCTTTAAACTGCAGTGACTCTCAGCCTGTGTTGCTCTCATTAGGTCATCATCTGTGAACATGTCTTCACCAGTCTGGAAGTTTTTCTCAGGGGCAGTGGAGGACAATGCCATTGCTATTTGCAACACATGTTCAGCAAGGATTCTGAGAGGAGGTAAAAAGGTGTCAAGTTTTAATAGAACAAATCTAATATCTCACTTGAAGGGTCGTCATCGCAGCGAAGCTGTATTAAAAGAATATGAAGCAGCCGTGGCAGCAGCAGCTACCAGCGCTAGGCCTAAAACACGGAGCATCGATGTCCCCATTCAGCAGGCATTTGAAAATTGTAAAAAGTTTTCCAGAGACAGCAAAAAGGCAAAAGCCATAAACGACAAAGTCATGGAATTTATAGTCTATTATGACCAACCTTTTTCTGTGGTAGACGATCCGGGTTTTTGCAGGTTAGTAGAGCATTTGGAGCCACGTTACACCCTTCCAAGCCACCGCTTCTTCTCTGATGTTTCCCTCCCTGCTTTGTACAATTTGTTCGCCACACACGTTCATAATTTGAATGGACTACACATCACCACAGACATTTGGACATCCGACGTTAGTCCGGTCAGTATGCTTAGCTTAACGGCTCAGTGGTTGGATGCATTTTATTTACTATAGATTTGAAAAACATGTGACTTAAAGCCTATATACCTTCCTCATCCCTCATATTTATTTTATGTTAAATTATATAATTTCAGAGAAATCTCAACTATGCCTTATGCTCTTTTGTTGAGGATATACTTTATTTTTGTAGAGGATGCACTTTTGTTTTTCATTTTTTTTCGAGGTTGACAAATGTCAGTGCATGTTATTTATGATGTATTTGAAAAACATGTGACTTTAAGGTCTATTTACCTTCCTCATTCTCATGCACTAAAAAGGTTAAATAGATGCATTTCTTTGTTATGCATGAAATACTTGAATATAAATTTGTTGTTAATGAGTTGTTAATTGCAGATAAACCATAATTCTGTCATAGTTCTGTTAAACCCTTTCAGTTCTTATTGTAGTACCTTACACAAAAAAATAAAAACATCTGAAGAGTCAGGACTGACATTTGCTATTACAGTTAGGCCAGAGCTACTAAAATGTCAGTTTCATCAGTGCATCTTAGATTTTCTATTCTCCTGGGTGCACAAACTGCAGATTATATGAAAATTATATGAAATATGAAAAATATGAACTTATTGGTTATCAGTATTGATATCAGAATTGGCCATGAGGAGGACTTAATTATCGGTATCAGTATCAGCAAATTTTAAATTTTTCATATCGTGCATCCCTAATTAGCAATCCCTAAGACCACTGCAGATCGAGAACACCACACATAAGCTGCAGTTTTGGAGATGCTCTGATCCAGTCGTCTAGCCATCACAATTTGGTTCTTGTCAAATTCGCTCAAATCTTTAAGCTTGCCCATTTTTCCTGTTCCTAACACATCAGCTTTGAGGACAAAATGTTCACTTGCAGCCTAATATATCTCACCCACTAACATGTGCCATGATGTGCTGCTAACATCTTGGTGCTAGATAACACAGCACACCTTCAGGGATCTATTGGAGTCCATGCCTTGACATATCAGGGCTGTTTTGGCAGTAAAAGGGGAACCAACACAATATTAGGCAGGTGGTCATATTGTTACACCTGGTCAGTTTATATGCATACATTTTATATATATTGTAGCGTTCGCCGTGGGAGAACACAGTACGGCACTGAGGCAGGGAGAATGTAGAACAGTGCAGTCTTTATTAGATAATTCAGCCAACTTAGAAAAGGCAAAAAAAGGCAACTAAAGGCATTTTGCCTTTGTATGTGAGAAGGCTGCAGTCAGCGGAGGCCGCCCAGGCCTGGTGTAGCGGCAAGGCAGGTAACCGGAGCTGCAAGGCTGAAGCATATGTAAGCAGACCTCAGCGTGGGTGCTGGAGGTGGCAGCAGTCAGGTGGCGGCGGCCCAGGAGTGTCGCAGAGTGTCAGCAGTCTGGTGGGGTTTCGCCTTAGTCCAGAGGAATCTGTGAATAGAGGGAGAGAGTACTGGAGTTTCTCACTGGCCCACTTTATTGCCAGGGCTACCTTTTCAACCGCAGTGTAGTTCTTCTTGGTGGGGGTCAACTTTCTCGTGATGAAGAGGACCAGGTGCTTTTCCCCATCAAAATCCTGGGACAAGAGCCGTGTCTTCGAGGTGTCTGTGTGTGTACGGTGAAGGGGAGTCTGTAGTCTGGATAGGGCTTCCTTCAGGCAGATGAAAGCCTGCTCTATCTCCGCCGTCCATAGCACCTGGTCCAGTTGGCTGTTCCTGGCAAGATCTGAAAGGGGAGATGCTATAGAGAATAAATTAGGTACAAAGTGTCGGTAATGTCCAGCCAATCCCAGAAAAGCCCGTACCTGTTTGTTCGTGGCCGACTGGGGGTACTCCTCGATGGCTTCCACCTTTTTCACCTGGGGGCGTAGCAACCCCCAGCCGATGCAGCACCCCAGGTACTGTGCTTCGGTTAGCCCCAGATGGCACTTGCAAGGGTTGGCCATCAGCCCGGCCTTCTGAAGGCCACCCAGCACCTCCCCTCAGATGGAACAAGTGGTCTGACCAAGGCAGCAGTGAAGGACTTGTAGGGCCAGAGGACGATGTCCATAAGATGCTGGAAGGTGGCAGGTCGAAGGGGAGGACCTGACAATATCCCTTAGTTAAGTTGAGCGTTGAGACAAACCGGGCCTTCCCCAGACACTCCACCAGGTCGTCCACTTGGGAGACGGGGTAGCTGTTGAATTCTGAGATTGAGCCTCCGGAAGTTATTACAGAGCTGGAGGGTTCCGTTGGCTTCAGGACCAACACAATGGGGCTGGACCAGGGGCTGGCAGATTCCTCAATTATCCCATCTCTGAGCATGCATTCCACTTCCTCCTCTATAGTATGATGGCGGACTTCAGGAACCCTGTATGGCCGCTGCCTGACCACGACCCCGGGAGGGCGTGAGCCTGGGGGTGGACGAGAAGATGTCGGTGAATTAGTCGATCAGCTCTGTGAGGTCCTGTAGCTGGGCTGGGGCGAGATCATCCCCTTTTTTCACCAGGGCATGTTCTTGGGGATCTGAAACAGCCGAAGCAGAGGCAGACACTGCCAGACCTGGGTCGCCTCCAAGTGGTCTTTCCAATGGGCCCCACTCTGTCAATCCTGGCCTAGATTTTTCCTGGATGTACTCAATGGCAGAATGGAAGGGAGAGTGTTGTCCCTCCCAAGTTTCCCGGGCCACATCCAACAATCCTCAAGGTCACCGTTCAAACTGGAGTTTGAATGGGGTGAAGCCAGTGGAAGCCTGGGGAGTCTCTCAGATGGTGAAGAGGATGTAAAAGAGGATGTCCCAGTTCCGCCCATCCTCATTTACCACCCAGTGCAGCATCCTCTTGAGGGTCTGATTGAACCTCTCCACGAGTCCATCAGTCTGAGGGTGGTAAATGGACGTCCTCAGGCATTTAACCTGCAACAGCCGACACAGATCCACTATTAATTTAGATGTGAATGGTGTACCTTGGTCAGTGAGTATCTCCTTTGCAATGCTCACACGAGTGAAGAGCTTAAGGAGCTCTCTGGCAATGTTCTGGGGTGTGGCCTTCTGAAGTGGGACCGCCTCGGGGTATCGGGTCACGTAATCCATGACCAGAATGTATTTGTGTATTCATGACCCCGAGCTGACTTTGGTAGCAGCCAAACAAGATCCATGCCAACTCTCCCAAGATTCAGCTTCCCTCCCAGGCAGCCTGTCAAGACACAGACAAGAGAGGGTTAATGTCGGTACCAGACTCACCTGGGGAGGTTGGCTCTACTTCTTGGTCATCCTGAGCCATGGAGGCCAGCCGTGCTCAGGCTTTCTGCCTTTGTGGAGGGCGGGTCTTGGAGGTGGCTCTCATGGCTGCAGAAACCCTGGCCAGTCAGAACCTAGGAGAAGAGGCACAGGTAGAAATTAACCCCATGGGGAGTGGCCGGATGTGCACATGTGCCGGTCGAAACGGAGTGCGACTCAGCATGGATGCATGAGACCGCTATCGTTCCAGCCGGTGTTACTGGCTGAGGGAGCACTATTGGCTGAGCAACCTCAACTGTGAGCTTGCGCGCCTTTGGAGGACTGTCAGCATTTGGAGGACCGGCTGCAATTGGCGGAGACCACCCAGGCCTACCGTAGTGGCATGGCAGGTAACCGGAGCTGCAGGGCTGAAGGCTGGCCTCGGCATAGGCGTTGGAGGTGGCGGCAGTCAGATGGCAGCAGCCCAGGAGCGTCACAGAGCATCTGCAGTCAGTGTCGGTGGTCATGCCTGATCTGTATATATTTACACACACACACATATATATATATATATATATATATATATATATATATATATATATATATATATATATATATATATATATATATATATATGTATATATACACATGCATACATACACAGGTTTTCTGAGACATTTATATCGAGAGCATGTCATTTATTTGAGAGTAATACATTTTGACTGATATTAGTAATTAAAGATTGATTTAAAGTAAATTAAGTGGTTCAACTTAAACAACAATTGTTAAAAAAACATTTCTGGTTATATCTGCTTATAACTAAAGTGGTTAAGATTAATTAGCTCAAGAAGAGTAAAGTGTTTTCAAGTCAATTCCACAAACTAATTAAATTTAATTGATGTGATTTCATTGGGTCAAGATGAATCTTGCTCTTGGATTCCATTTGAATAGATTAAGTTGAGATAACACTATTCACTTGTGTGGAAATGTGTGTCATAATTAATATTAAGTTAACACAATATTACGTTAGACCAACAATTTATATTTGAGTGTATGAAAAATGTACATTACACAACTGTATGGCTTTCAAATAAATTCAATGTCTATGTTGAAATTCTAGGCTTTTAACAACAGTGGATTGTAGAATTTTACCCAGTACTGTTTCTCATTCCATTACTTGATGTAGAGAGAGGCTCATTATTTCTCTATGAATCAAAAGGCTTTCAAAGTGCTCAATGTCTCATTCAAAATAGTTCATACTGCTTGGAGCTTTAATATTACCTTTGTTTTATTTTTTTCTCCTTTTTCTCCATTTTACACATCTGGATATGTGTCTGGGCTGATCTAGGGTGTGTAATCACTGTTTTTGCCATGAGTGGTTTAGGAAATCCAAACCTACAAAGATTCTTACTCTTTCTGCATGATTTAGATTAAATTAGTTAAGTCTGCATGTTTGTATTTCTCTAACAATTCTTTGACCAATGGTTTTGGACCATTTAGTCCTGCTCCAATTTAAGATAATTTGCATAATATCCAAAACCTACCTTTGCATACTCAACCATGCTTTTAGCCTAAATCATTTAAAAAAAAGAAAAAAAGAAAGAAATTGGTATAAAATTATTCATGACACTTGGACATTTTAAAAGTTAGCCATATATCCTCGTAAATGACTGCATGGTTTCACATGAAACTTGAAAGGCATATACAGTGATGGGGGGGAAAAAGAAAATGAACCCTCTTTCAATTTAATTTCATTCCAATATATTTTGCATTTATTTGTTATATTTTATTCATTAGGACCTAAATTGTGTTGTCCTTACCAATAAACAAACAATAAAAACACTTTCTTATTATGGTTTTACCCCAAAACCATTTTTCTCCCATTACAAAAATAAAACATTTTTTTCCCAGTTTTCCCAAAAAAACAAGCCAACAAGGTGGAAAAAGTACAATGGATAATTCAATAACATGTAGAATCATGTTTTGTAAAAAATAATTCAAAGTAAATATTTTCTGTAAGAGTTTCTCAGTCTTTCAAATCAAATTTTGGTCCACATATCTTTACAACATTGCTATAGTTATACTGAAGTTTGAGAGCATTTGTTTACGTCCAGTTCTCATGAGGTCTGGACTTTTCACCTTTAATTTCTTAACTTTAGCCATCAGATTATATTGTTCTAATGTGCTTGGGATCATGGTTCTGTTGCTTGAACCATTTGTGGCCCAGCTACAGCTGTTGGACAGATGCGCTCACATTGGTCTCAAGAATATTCCGGTATAAAGTGGAGTTCACTGCTGTCTCAGTGGTTGTAACTACAGTTCCTGGGCTGTTTTATTAAAAAAAAAAAAAAAAAAAAAAAAAAAAATACTAATTAATTCAAATTATTCTGGTCCAGAAACGTTGATTTGTTTAGATGCAAATTTGTAAACGTAATATCATATTCATTCTGGAGAGGAGGGCTTTTCTATAGTCACCCATCCATAAAACCATATCTGTTCATTCTTTTTCTGATTGTGTTGCCATGAACATAATATTTAATGTGCTTTACATAAACCTATAGGCCACCTGATGGATTTGGATTTTTCTTGCGTTGTTCTTTATATGTCTAAGCATTACATTGTCTGACCTTGGACTGAATTTACTGTCACTTCTACTCCTGAGAAGACTGCAAGCCTGTGAAGACTGTCTTGAAGTCTTAACTGATTTGTAAACATCATTCTCACTGTAGAAAGGTTAATTTAAAAATACTTATGACACTTTCCAGATGATGAGCAGCAACAATTGCTTCTCTGAGATCGTTGCTGATTTCCTTTATTCATGGCATGATGTAGACACACGTGAGTACTATAAAGTTCTGCTTTTATAGAAGAAGTTTCACTTCTTGATAATTACCTTGTGTATTTCATTAGAAACACAAGGCTAATAATCACTCTCTTAATAATAGTGGAAGTAGGAAGGGCATTATTTGTGTTTGTGAACACAACACCAGGCATAATTACCCTAATAATTATCAAAAAGTTGTTGACATTTGTAAAAAGTTTGGCCATCACATGCCCATCAGTTCTTGTGAGGTGGAGTCTAATTTACTCAAAAAAAACCCTCATTATTGGTTGCATGTATTTGCATGAAGCATTTGACACATGATCATGTACAGTGGCTGGGGTAAAGTTTTCCTAGGAACCATGTCAGAATAAGCTAAAATTTTCTGTGCTAATAGAGACCTTGGTGATGACCCAAGTACTTATAAACCATGACCACATTCAGCCAATCAAGCATCTAACAGGGTTAAACTTGAGCAAGGTCATGAAGTATCTAGGTTCTTCTAGTAAGCCATACAACTTACTCTGTTTGATCACTGGGGGGCACAATTGGTTTAAATTGTAATAGTGAAATTTCTTTTTCCTGTTAATCCTTGGCTGAACACACAGAAATTGTCTATAGGATTATTTTAGCTGATTTGGTAGGCATATGGGGCATCTTAAGAGAGTTTAATATCCTAGGGGATTAATCAGATAAAGACAAATTTGCTATATTTAAGTCATGCCATTGCTACAAAATCAATTAACAAATTAAATTGCACAAAGAGGAAATGTGGCATATTTCCATTATACACTATGCAATGTGGTCCTAAGTTCACATTTATGTTCTAACATGTGGAATGGTTACATGCACATGCCAATAGTGATTCACTGTTATAGCACCAGCAACCTGCAACAGGAAGTGTGGCTTATAAACCAAACTTTTAACATGCACAGCAGCTGAAGGACTCCTCTGATAGCAGAGGAGCACTATGAACACTGTGTGAGCTTTATGGATATTTGAGGATTAAATGGATTCACACCAGTGTTTACATGTAGAAGATGGATGGGCTGGTCAAATGGTTTAATCAAACACTTAAACTTAAGTGACTTCCCATAACCGGTCAGTTAGAGTGAGTGATACAACTTAGCAAGCTTGCAATACACACACATGTGCACACATATACACACACCATGGACCATGAACTTAAACCTGACAGAGCAAAAGCTGTGAGTCCAGGAAGGACCCATTTTCTGTTGTGCTGTTTTTGTTGTTTTGTGAAATAGCGAAAAGCATGGACTGAAAAAATGTGAGCCAAGAATGCTGATAAAGTTCTGTCTGCCCTGAGACTTCCTCCACACTGTCACACACTGGGACTCAACACCCTGCAAAACTATCATAACATACAAAATAATGTTAAAAACTGTTATTATGAATAAGATTGAGTGTGGTGGTCTAAACATCCATTTAACTGATTGAGAATTTTTTTTCTACAGACAGGCAGTTAGACGGACAGTCCTTGGGTATTTATATTAACATAATGATAGTTGCTTTCGGCTGCTCCCTGTTCGGGGTCGCCACAGTGGACCAACTGGTCCGCACAACAACTTGGCAAATGTTTTACGCCGGATGCCCTTCCTGATGCAACCCTCCCATTTTTCCGGGCTTGGGACCGGCACTGCATCCAGTGGCTGGGGTTGAGGCATTAGCTGGAATCGAACCCGGGCCTTCCGCATGATAGGCGAGTAACCTACCACTGAGCCACCAATGCCCCCTTATTTTAACATAATGCTATCAAATATTAAATATGCTGTAAATTTACAACATAAGTTTAAGTGTACCAGAAAAATCAATATTTCTCTCATGACTTATATCAGACATATTTAGGACAGATACAACAGGAAATTACTACAGATACAAATAACTACAGATGTCTGGTCAGAACAACTAATACTGCAAGAAATGTTTGGAATAGAACTGTAATACTGTTTTACACATATTGAAAAAAAGTAAACTAAGTAGATCATATGGGAAAACTATATTATGGGATTAGCTAACTTCTTCAAATTCAAATTCCAATTTTATTTATCGTATATAAAATCATACACAATACGACATGTAGTGAAGTTTTTCGACTGTCCTTGTTATAAGAGAGTAACATAAAAAAAGATATAAATAAAATAAAGATTTAAGGATAAAGAAAAAATATGACACAATATGAAAATCCAATAAGATATGCATATACATACACACACACACACATACATACATTATATATATACTTATATATTATATTATATATTATATATATATATACACTTGCACATACTTCCTCTATGCACATACTGATTGCCTTATTTATTGATGTACATATTTGCATATTTATCTGCACTTGTTCATTTGCACACTTTTATATATATATATATATATATATATATATATATATATATATATATATATATATATATATATATATATATGTAAAATGTTAATATATATATACCTGCGTAAGAATGTCAGGGAGTAGAGTGACAATTGCAGGAAAGTGATATTGCAAAAACAGTTTAGTGCAGTTATTGTGTGCTGAGGTATTTTTTTTTTTTTTTTTTATGGAAGTCCAGGTTCTGTGTTCTGGTTGAGGGCCCGAATGGCCTGCGGGAAGAAGCTCCTCCTCATTCTCTCTGTGTTTGCCTTCAAGGAGCGGAAACGTTTCCCTGACCGCAACAGAGAGAAGAGTCCGTTGTTTGGATTCTTGAGAAGCTATGGAAACATTTTGCGTTACATTGTGAATATTATCTAGTTGTTTGTATGTAGACCATGAGATTGATCTGAACGCTCTAAAACGGTATACTTCAATGTAGACATTAATTCTTAGAATGAAACAGATTTCTGCTGCAATTTAAATTAATAAATGTCCAGCGCGAACACAGAGCGAGGCATATTTCGAACGTATTTCGCCTTGCATTTTTCTTTGCAACAAATGCTGCGCAAGATTTTTGTAACGTCTGATAAAATTCAAACATGTAATCTTTTTTATGTTCTAGCGAGTCATACCGCGAAAATTTAAGACGTGTCACTACTCGATCCGTACCGGAAACATGTTTTGCACTGCGCATGTGCGGAAATGCGTCTACTTTCTGTCTGAAGTAAGACGAAACTATAATTTATCCGACTCTCTCGTACAAGAATACAATCAATCAGATTTTCGCCAGGTAAAACACTGATAAAATTAGAACTATGTATCTTAAGTTTCCAGTGTCCTCCAAAGCTAAAGAAATCCATTATAAAATTCTCAACAATATCTATCCATCAAATGAGCTCTTGAGGAAAAGATTCAATATAGATCACAATAATTGTGTTTTTTGTGAGGATAATATAGAAACAACTGAACACTTGTTTATCTTCTGTGATTTCTCATCAGCTTTCTGGGATGATATGCACGATTGGTTAGTTACAAAAATACATACCCTTCCACCCTTCTCTGTGCTGGTAGCTCAAGTGGTTAAGGCTCTGGGTTGTTGACAGGAAGATCGGGGGTTCAAGCCAAACTGCCACCGTTGGGCCCCCAACCCATCCTGCTCCAGGGGTGCTGTATCATGGCTGACCCCGCACTCTGACCCCAACCCCCAAGGATAGGATATGCGAAGAAAAGAATTTCACTGTGCAGTAATGTATATGTGACAAATAAAGGCAACTTAGAAATTATATATTTGGCATGCTGCTCCCTGGTAATAAAGCTTACTTCCTTGTAAATGTCATTTTATTACTTGGAAAGTTCTTTATTCACAAATGTAAAACCCTAAAAACCAGACCTCTCTTCTCTGTTTTCATAAGAGACCTGGAAAACAATGTTCTTCTTTCACTAACGCATATGCAATCTAAAAAAAAATGAATAAATCTTCTTAATATATGCCATGAATTCAACATTATTAATAAAGATTAAATGGATCCTCTAGCAAATGGACCCCCCTTTTTGTTTTGTTTTGTTTGTTTTTATATTAATTGTTTTCTCCTTTTCTCTTTGTTGATTGACCTGTTCATGATCATACGATATCCTATTGATACTATAGTGTACTTCTTTTGTAAACCTGTTCTGTGCTGTATTTTGTTTGAATTGTTCAATACTGAATGTTTCAATGTCAAATTGTTTGTATTATAATAATAGCATTTAATAAAATAAATTAAAAAATAAATAAACAAAAAAGTAAGACAAAACTATTTACGGCAGTTTGGGGTATTTATAATACTTTTATTATAATACTAGTAATTGCAACTACTCGATCCGTGACACTAATAATATAATGTTATAGTGTGTTTTGCTGACATTACCTGATCCGTGTAGGGAAAAAAAATCTTTACTAGTGATTCTCTTGATATAAATACACGTTTTTAGTAAAAAGACGTAAAAAATCTACTTCAGAAACTGCAATGTCGTAAAATTACACACATGCGCAGTACAGATTGGCCACTGTCGTAAAGCACAATCAAATGTGTGTGTGTGTGTGTGTGTGCGCGCGCGCGATTACGCAGATTGGACGCTGCACGTAGCATTCGGCTTCGCAGGCAACGTAACTTGTATTAACGTAATCTGGCACGATCAACGTGCAAAATTTGGGGGATAGAAGTGGGGTGGGGGTTGTTTGGTAGTGATAACTCTAATTATACTTTTCCCCTACTTTTTTCACAGCAGCGATTAGTGTGGCCAGTGGTATAGATTTAGCCATATACCGTATCTCTACAACTAATCTGAAGCCAAAATTGCTATAAGTAATTTAAAAATAGAGAAGGGGCCATGTTGAATTGACGCCACACTGTAAACAGGGAAGGAACTGGTAGCTGAGAAGATAATCCAACGAGTTGAAATTTCAAGATGATGGGTTGTTTGGGTGGCTTTTACCGGTAGTAGGTAGAGAATTACAACTTCGCCTAGAACACAGTAGTGAGTAAATCTTGGCATGTTATTTGTTAGATCTACGTCGCCATCTATGGGTGAAAAAACTCTCCCATAACAACAATATTTCACGACAGTTGCATGCCGTATTAGTGCGCGCCCGTGTCGTACATTTTGCAGAATCACTATGGCGTCTGTGTTGAAAGAGACTGTTGGGCTGTATGAAACCTTGAAAGCCGAATGGAATAAGAAAAATCCAAGTTTAAACAAATGCGGGGAGATACTGAGCAAGCTCAAGGTATTCTTTTTAACTTTGTGTTGAATGGTAGGCAAATGTAAATGAAGTGAAAATGAAGATATGAACATAGTGACTGAAGGCTTGAGTGTGCTAGCAAGCTAGTTATTTCGATTTAGCCTGCCAATTTAGCTTAAATAACTAGCATATAACTTATATACTGTTTGTTAGTACGAATTGTTAATTTATTATTGAGCCCAATCGATTAGTCTAATGTGATTGGTTGATTTATATTCATTCCATCAACTAATTATTCTAATTGCATTATTCGTTATAGCTCAAAGAACTAACATTTTCCTAAAAAGACAAGTAACAAAATTACAGAGGAAATGACATTTTGGGATATGTATCTTGAACGTTTTAATTGTTTCATTATAGGTTTCGCTTCTGGAGTTGAATTTTTTACCCACCACCGGGACCAAACTTGCTAAACAACAGCTGATTTTAGCCCGTGAGTAATGCTGAGCATAAAGGACAACGCTGAATTTAATAATTGTTGTGCATCATTGTGTCTGACCTCGTGTTTTGTTTTGCAGGCGATGTGCTGGAAATTGGAGCTTTATGGAGTATCCTAAAGAAAGACATTCCCTCCTTTGAACGCTACATGGCTCAGCTAAAGTGTTATTATTTTGATTACAAGTAATTTATCATTCATGGATTTGGAATTTATTACATAAAATAATATTTAATAATATTTATTATATTTATCTAATAGTAATATTTAGATTACTTAACACAGCTGATTTATCTTGTCGGCTAATTACTGGTAAATCAGCATGAATACTTAAATATTCAGCTAACAAAAATACTAACAAAAACAGTCGTCATTACTATGACTTTTAACATGAGCTATATAAATGTTAATTTATATACACCAGTTATTTGTAGCTTAGCAAAGACAAACTTTACACCTACTAGAATGTGTGTTCATTTCTCAAGTCCCCTAATGGTTGGACATCCAGATGCCCTTATTCTCTTAAACTATGTAGCGTATGACCAATTTCAGAATTACGGGTACATTATACTAGAAAAAAAAATAGGAATCATTTTTTTGTTAAACTTTTTTTTATGTTCATAGATCACACTTCAAATGTAGCATTTTCTATATTTGCTAAACTTGTAAGATTTTAAATATTTATTTTGAAAATCAAAGTACTAACAGAAAAATCTGTCACTTCTGTTATAGACAAATTGGGTAGAATATATACAGTTAACAAACAACCCTTAAAACTGTCTTCCAGTCCCTTCTGTCTCTTCATCCATTAAATTATCTTTGTCTAATAAGATATAGATTTTTTTTGTTTTGGAGTAAAAAATTAACACATGTAAATTCTGAACAATTTGTTAACAATAAAAAACATATAATTATTTTTAAAGCAAAACCTTAAACAGAGTTGACCCAGAATCCATAAAAAGGTAAAATAATGCAAAATGCTTAAATGTGATTGGGGACATTTGACTCTCTGTTGACAATATGTTACATATTGTCAACTCTGTTATCATTAAACTTTTAAAGCCACTAACAGAGTTGGCAATAACAATTGACATTTTCCACTATTTACAACGTGGCATGTTTAAAAACAGAATTTTATGTATTTCCATATTATTGTTTCTAACAAGTAAATGAGAGATTCACTGCAATATCACAATAACAGGTTTGACAAATAATCTATTGGTGGATCCTAAAAAATCTTTCAAATCTTTCGGGTTTCCCACCAGAGGAACTGACACAACTTGGTGCAGGTCACATGATTTTTCTATGAATGCTTTAAAGATTTTTATGCCTTTTTATAACAGAGGTAACAGAGTTGATCAGAATGTAGGGACAGTCACAAAATGTATTTTTTAGTACTGAAATTACAAATAATACCCAAAATAGATATTTTCTGCAATTGTAAATATAAATTAAAAAACATGAAAATTAGACTTAATTATTTCATGATAATTCAAGATTGAATGTATGAATCAGGAGCCAAAGTCTATAATAGGTGTAGTGGGAGTCTTTTAGTTAATATTTTCATAACAATAAGTCCCTAAATATGGTGTTTGTGAAATAGTCAGTTTAGCTAATTTGTTTGTTTCTATTTTGACAGCTTTTTAAAATTAAAATTGAAGGTTTGTAATGCCTTCTCTTTTGTTTACTGTTCTGCCACATACAGGGATGAGCTGCCAGAGTCAGCCTACATCCATCAATTGCTGGGCCTAAATCTGCTATTCCTGCTCTCACAGAACAGAGTGTCTGAGTTTCACACAGAGCTGGAGAGGCTGAGTGCTAAAGACATCCAGACCAATGTCTACATCAGACACCCAGTTTCATTAGAGCAGGTAAATTACGTTTGGCAGTAATTTTAGCGGTGTTTATTTACATTTAATCTGAAAATGGTAAAAACTTCTCTATCTGAGGCAGTCTATAATCAGGTCTTTCTAAAGGTTTGTCACCTTTATACTGCCTCTAGACATACAGTGTCTTGTATTTTTGGCTGTTTTTGGTGATGGATATAGATTCATATATAGTTGGATCATGTTTTTGAAAAAAGGGGGCAACTTAGTTGCCATTAAAAAGGTGAACTGTACATTTGCCAGTGGTATTTAATGCACTCTGGGCAGCTTTCTACTCACAGAAGTTTATTTATTTATTCATTTATTAATTCATTCATGAATTCTATACCATTACTCACTCCTCACCATCCATGTACAGGAACCTCTAGTGGTACAAAAGTGTAATCACTTTTATAGTTAGCCCTCATCTCATCCTACTTATCGTCAAATTATCCTAATTAACAGAATAATTACTATGTTCACTATAAATGGCAGAAAGGTGACATAGATTAATCACCACATCCCATCATCAAGAGTAATAAGTGGATCATTAGATAATTTTGTTTGCCCAGTACTGTTTTACTCCAGTATACCACCTTAAGAGCAGAGCTATTTTTGCTCTCTCGGTTTCATCGGGATTCAACTTGGTGATCTATGGATTATAGGGCGAAAGTTTTTCTGTTGTGCCACTTGGGAGCTGTTTTAGAGTTTTAGTTTTACTGTTTTAGTACATTTTCAAGGACCAAATCCAGGCAGAGCTTGGATTTTCCAACCATCTATGAGCCGTATAATATGTCTTATGTGCATTTATATGGCTTACATTGCAGTATATTTCCAAATACAGTGGCAAAAAAAATCAATAATAATGAATTTTTACATTTATTTCACACACATATTCCATTCACTTCAAGGTTTTTTTGTTTTATTTTACTTTGCACTTCAGTATCCCTACCTTGTTGTTGGTAAATTTTTTATAGCGTTTGATATGCTCCACATTGTCTATAATAAGCAGTGCCTTGAGCAGTCTTTTGAATGGGATTTATCAGTGTTCATTGCACACGACTGTGCATACCCACATGTGATAAATGCCAATTGCCTTGTGCATATTGATGTCTTTTCTCACAAACGTGTTCTAAGCAAGCTTTGAAAAATGAGACCCCTGATTATTGGATTAAAATAATTAATTCATTTAATTTTAACATTTAATTAATTGATTGAGATCCAATAATACCCTTAACCGGATTGTTATATGTAGTTTCTGAATGAATGACTGCTAGATGGGGTAACTGGCAAAGGGCCAGCTTTTACTCATTTGCTATATATTTTTTTGTTTCTCCTGTAGTACTTGATGGAGGGCAGCTACAACAAAGTATTTCTTGCAAAAGGGAATATTCCTGCTGAGAGCTATACCTTCTTCATAGACATTCTGCTTGATACTATCCGGTATGTATTGCTGACATGCATCCACTGAACTTTATAAATGATTCCCCTAGCAGGTTACCAAATTAGAAATAACTACATTAGTGCCATACCAATACTAACAGGGAACATGGAAAATGTGTGTATTGTGATTTCTTACTGGCCACTGCAGCTATGAAAACCCTCCAAACCACCGTCATTAATTTTAATATATTTTCAGGTTTGAAATTAGACTTTATGGTTACTTCCTTCCTGCCTTAGCAATCGCAGTATTATGAATGATATGTTTTGCATTCCACAGAGCATCTAATTTGAGGAATTTCGAGTTTCTATTAAAATAAAATGAGCAGATGCACACTGACCTTTTTATACAGGAATATGAACTGTCTGTTTCCAAATACACATGTTAAAAGTTGTATTTAATCTAATTAAAGACCTTAAAATGTTCACTAAATAATTGACAACTTCTATTCTTTAAGTGATGAGATTGCAGGTTGCATAGAGAAGGCATATGAACAGATTCAGTTCAGTGAGGCAACAAGGGTGCTTTTCTTCTCCTCACCAAAAAAGATGACGGAATATGCTAAGAAGGTAAATATATGCTGTAATGTTTACAGTAGAATATTTTTGGAGTGTGGACAGATAATTGTTTATCAAACTGCATTGTTATAATTATCAAATCGCTAAAAACTTTTCTGACATTATTCTGTTATTTTTATTTCCCTTTTCCAATAAAACATTTTTTCTGTGTTGGTGCTCTAATTGTCCAATGATCTGTGCCTTGTGTTTTCTCCTATAGAGAGGCTGGACACAGAGCCCTGATGGCTACTACTCTTTCAGCCATCAGCAACAGCGGACAGAGGAAGTTACTATTCCTTCAACAGAATTGGCCCAACAAGTGATTGAATATGCAAGACAGCTTGAGATGATTGTGTAACTTGGTTACATATGAACCCCTTAACTGCTACCAACACACTTACATTAGATGGATTCATTATAATTCAATGTGATTTGAACATTTCACAATTTAAACACCAAGAATGTGTTATGCGGAAAAGAGAGGTTTCCCAGGACTGGTGCTATTAATGACACACATGTACACACATTTTATCATTTATTATTCACTTGTGCCTGGGATAAGCTGACATAAGGGAATCGAACAGTTGTGTGTGCTCATTGTGGGGTGAAACATGTGTCTTTAATAAAGTTTTTGTGAGACTTCCACACAGTTTTATCACTCAGGACAGAGGAAATTAAACACCTACAAGTTGGCAATGCTATAATATAAACAACTATGAAGGCAACTATAAAGCAAACAGAGTTCTGATTAATGCGTGCAAGTTAAATTTCATTAGAAGCCAAAAACCAGTTGACCTGTTGTAGACCTCTGAATGTTTGCAGAATTACTGCACATTTAGATGCTCATGCTTTGTATCCTAGCAACTGAAAGAGGATTGCTGTGAAAGTTTGCAGGTGCTTTTTAATTGGTAATTTTTCGTATCCATTAATCGCCTGAGCTATATTTAATCAAAAGAATGCAGCTGTTTTTTTTTCCTGTAATGGACACAAAGTATTGTGAAAATTATGAAGAATAAACTTACAAAAATTCATTAGTCACTGCATTTAAGAACTATGACACATTGGTGAAACATTTATTTAGAGGTAAACACTATGGTCTAGGGTAGGGGCATTGGTGGCTCAGTGGTAGGTTTCTCGCCTATCATATGAAGGGCCCGGGTTCGAGTCCCAGCCAATGCCTCAACCCCAGCCACTGGATGTAGTGCCGGTCCCAAGCCCGGAAAAATGGGAGGGTTGCGTCAGGAAGGGCATCCGGCTTAAAACATTTGCCAAGTTGTTGTGCGGACCAGTTGGTCCACTGTGGCGACCCCGAACAGGGAGCAGCCGAAAGCAACCTACTCTGGTGCTGTATTTAGAGGCATTGGTGGCTCAGTGGTAGGTTTCTAGCCGAAAGCAACGGTCTAGGGTACTTTGGTCTAGGGTACTATGGTCTAGGGTACTTTCATCTGGTTCAATACAGGCATACTGAACTTTAGGGTTCAGATGAACAAAGTTGGTTTCAATTTAGTTAAACTGCAGAAAAGGTTTAAAAAAACAAAACAAAAGGAAGATATATTGCTGTTATCTTCTCTATCTACAGACACTGAGCAGGTTCGGAATGTAATCACACTCCTTTAGCTGTGCACATTTTATTGTTATAGATTGTATATACAGTGGGCTAAATTGACATTTTATGTCCATTAATCTACCTTAAGGGGGGGGCAAGATTTAGGGGGGGGGGGTTCTGCAAATTCGTTAAAAACAGAAATATACTGCCCATCCAAAAAAAAGTCACCACCTGGATTTAACTAAGCAAATAGGTAAGAGCCTCCCATTGGATAATTGATAATTACTGCATGGATGATTATGTTTCAGCTGGCAACAAGTTATTTAACCTTAACTGATGCAGGGAATAGCTTCTCATTTCTTATACAACTGTGTTGGAAGACGCATCGTGTGGTCGTGGAAAAGATCTGTTTCAGAAGGGTCAAATTATTGGCATGCATCAAGCAAAGAAAACATCTAAAGAGATTGCTGAATCTACTAAAATTGGGTTAAGAACTGTCCAACACTATTGAAAACTGGAAGGATAATGGGGAACGATCATCTTTGAGGAAGAAATGTGGTCAGAAAAAACCTTGAATGATCGTGATCAGCGATCACCTAAACGTTTGGTTTAACACTAACTCGCAGCTATGTTTAATAGTGAAAGTAAGGGGACAAAACAGCTGTGTAGCCTTAAGAAAACCACTTATCAGTGAGGCTAATTGGAACAAAAAAAGCTTCAATTTGCTAGGGAGCATAAAGATTGGACTCTGGAGCAGTGGAAGAAGGTCATGTGTTCTGATGAGTCCAGATTTACCCTGTTCCAGAGTGATGGGCGCATCAGGGTAAGAAGAGAGGTGGATGAAGTGATGCACCCATCATGCCTAGTGCCTACCGTACAAGCCTGTGGGAGCAGTGCTGTGATCTGGGGTTGCTGCAGTTGGTCAGGTCTAGGTTCAGCAACGTTATGTACCCAAAGAATGAGGTCAGCTGACTACCTGAATATACTGAATGACCAAGTTATTCCATCAATGGATTTTTTTCTTCCCTGATGGCACGGGCATATTCAAAGATGACAATGCCAGGATTCATTGGGCTCAAATTGTGAAAGAGTCATTCAGGGACCATGAGACATCATTTTCACACATGGATTGTCCACCACAGAGTCCAGACCTTAACCCCATTGAAAATCTTTGGGATGTGCTGGAGAAGACTTTGGGAATAAATGTGACATTGCAGAAGGTGGTCCAACGAAATATTAAAACATTAGATAGATTAAAACATTGAGTGTGACTTTTTTTTTGGACGGGCAGTGTATGTCATTCAGACAAACACAAAGATCCTCTGTTCAGAAGTACTTAGAGTAGTCTTAATTACAACTAAAGTTTTCTTGGGCAAGTCTCTACAAGCACACTTGAATTTGGGCAGTTTTTTGTATTCTTCCTGGCAGATCCTCTCAAGCTTTATGAGATTGGATGGGGAATGTACAGTGGTGTGAAAGTGTTGGCCCCCTTCCTGATTTCTTATTTTTTTTGCATGTTTGTCACACTTTAATGTTTAAACAGATAGTCAAACACATTTAAATATTAGTCAAAGATAACACAAGTAAACACATCATGCAGTTTTTAAATAAAGGTTTTTATTATTAAGGGAAAACAAAATCCAAAACTACATGGCCCTGTGTGAAAAAGTGTTTGCCCCCTAAGCCTAATAACTGGTTGGGCCACTCTTAGCAGCAACAACTGCAATTAAGTGTTTTTGATAACTTGTTACAGTTACAGCGCTGTGGAGGAATTTTGCCCCACTCATCTTTGCAGAACTGTTGTAATTCAGCCACATTGGAGGGTTTTCGAGCATGAACCACCTTTTTAAGGTCATACCACAGCATCTCAATTGGATTGAGGTCAGGATTTTGACTAGGCCACTCCAAAGTCTTCATTTTGTTTTCCTTCAGCCATTCAGAGGTGGACTTGCTGATGTGTTTTGGATCATTGTCCTGCTGCAGAACCCAAGTTCGCTTCAGCTTCATCTTCAGGTCTTTCTACAGATATATCTGGTTCACTCAAGGGCATTCAGAGTCTTTTACCAAAGTAATTTATCAGTGTCTTGGCTGTATGTGTTAGTTTACTTTGCTGAAAGGTTGCATTCTGTAACTCTTTTCTTCATGGGCCTCTGTCTATTTGGCTGCAATTCTGACCAGTCTTGCCAGAGCAATACCTAGTTTAACCAGTTGTACCACTGAGGCCAAAAGCTTATGTGCACCTATTCCAATCAATTTGGGCAACTATTTTGTTAACATCAGAAGTAATTTTAAATCTATTAGAGGCAGATTTATTTAATATTTAATTATGTCGGAATTCTAGAAGTTTACATAAACCAAGATTACTCTCTTTAAATATGACTCCTGCTTGACCAATATTCATAATTGAGTTAACTTGGAGTGTACCTGTGGCTTTATTTAGAGCCATTGAATTTTCTGTGTGTTGGTCAACAGGTACAGTATGTAAACTTTTGTACTTAACTGCTAAACACAGTTCTTCTGGTGTTGTC
Source organism: Hemibagrus guttatus (assembly GCA_033459395.1). NCBI lineage: Eukaryota > Metazoa > Chordata > Actinopteri > Siluriformes > Bagridae > Hemibagrus > Hemibagrus guttatus. Next base: position 18,783,613 of record JAUCMX010000004.1, read on the forward strand.
AAGCAGTGAAGGGCTACATCTGTGAGGCCGCCACACCCTGCTTAAGCATGGAAATTTCACTTAATTTACTAACATTTTCGTTTTCAATCTAAGCATCAGTTTTCAATGTCTTTTGACATTGATCTGGGGTCTATCCCAGGAACAGTGGGCATGAGGTAGAAATATTTTTAGGATAGAACACCATCATAGGGTGACTTGCTCACTTATTTAGACTTGGAGTCAATTTATCTTAGCCAATCTAATGGTATGTTTTGGAAGGTGGGAGGAAATGAAAAACTACTGCTGACACCGTAGATTTACCTTGCCTCATGGTTTATAGCTTCATCCTTACTGCTTTGGAAATAATAGAAGACAAGTGACTAGGGGTGCTACCAGCTGTTTTTCTTTCTGACATGCTATTGCAGCTCAGGGCAAAAGGGAAAGGTTTAGCAGTGATACCTGTACATTTTGTGCCTTAGTGACACTGGCGACTGTTTAAGGTTAACGTTCTCAAGTTTCCTACCTAAAGTGTGTGATTATATGTACTGGGAGAGGTGACAAAGTTGAAGCCAGTAATGCTGTTTCTGGAGCTTTGTATATGCATGGGTAGAGTGCCCCTTGCTATTTACCTTTGCTTTTGGTTCTGCTGGGGACTGTTTCATAGCTTTAGTGGTCTTCTCAGCAGTAGTGGCTTACTGGTATAGTGCTCATTCTGGGTACTGTACAGTAGGAATGACATTCAAAGCTTCATTCACTTCATTCATTCAATACAACTGCAGATATTCATATTTCTTGCCATTTCTTGTGCATCATTTTCATGGTATTTCACATGCCGCATGAAGAGGGTGATTAATAACATCAAACAATTCTGCATTCTCGTTGTTGCTAAAACTGCTAAATTGCTACTTGATGCATGTTTGATCTGTGCTATAGCTAATGTCCAGGGTAAAACTGCCGATCATGACATATTACCCTCTCTTCAAGCTCCTTTCCTAGCTTTACAGATTGACCTCACACACATGCTACTCATGAGAAATCGAAAATATCTACTGCTTATCATTGATAAGTTCTCAAAATGGGTTGAAGCCTTTCCCTGTGCAAAAGAGAGCGCAAGCACTGACACTAAAATCTTGTCAAAGGAAATGTATATCAGAATATTTATAATAACAAAGGTATTGCTCACCATGATGAAAACTTATTTTAGCTTAGGTTTTTCAACTAGAATCACCACAGCATTTAAAGCAGTCACAACATTTTTTTTAAACTTCCGCCTTTGACATAGGCATAACCTCAACCTTAAATCAGCATCCTTAAAGGGACAGCACCCAACATCCTTTCCCCAATGATCCACACAGGTCATTCCCACAAAGGTTGGGTGATATCTCCTAGAAAAGCTCAAAAACAAATTCAACAAAACTGGCTCTCAGGAGAAAGATTAAAGGTTAAAGATTCCTGTCTGTGTTTTTACTTCTACAGTATGCACAATCCTGTCTGCACATAGATAGACATGAATAAGAATAAGAACTGTGTCTCCAACTTGTAGATTTCTCTTTGGTTGCATCCATTTTTGGCATTGCTACAGTGTTGGTAAGTATTCCTTTAGCCATCTAGATGAAAAGATGTCTGCTATATTGTACTTGTACTTATGGCTCCTGGAGGTAGAGTTGGACTGGAATGGGATAAAAATAGATGATTTGGTGTGAGTGGTAGAAGATCCGATGGGTCATCAGAGGGTTTAGTAATTGGTGTAACATTAACAATAGACTCAACACAGCAAAGAAGTGCTGACAAACTCATCATCTGGAGTCTTATGTAACAGAACAGCAATCAGTATGGAAAGAACTGTACGAATTTGTTGCTCCCAAACACCACCCATGGAGGAGGCAGTAGGTAGATTGAAGATCCCTTTTACATTGTTCTGAAGCAAATAATCAGAGATCTATCACTGATGGCTCTTCGCAATTCTCATAATCCACCCACAAAATTGTTCCCATTATCTGATTGTGTCTCAGTGGGTGGGCCTCTCCTAGCAATAAACCGCTGTAAGGCGTTGATAAAGGAGTCAGTATCAAGTGTATGTGCAAGTGGATAGCTCTTGTAGTGAGACATGTAAAACAAACATCCATACCTTTTGAGCTTACTGCTCACCTTCTTAACCAAGAATGGCCCAAAATAGTTTATGCCCACATGAGTGAACAGAGGTTCACATGGTGTCACTCTAGAGCCAGGTAGGTCTGCCATTTGCTGGGTTTTTGGCTTAGCTCTCATCTTGTTGCACAGTAGACATGACCTGAGAGTTTGGTTAATGGCAGCACGCCCCTTTAGGATCCAGAAACGTTGGCAGATTTCTGGGTAACATGATTGTTAGGTAGGATCATTCTGCTTGTTGGAGCTCACCAAACACCTTGCACCAGCTGTGAGTACAGACTGTGCTTCAATGACCTTTCATGAAACAGTTCAAACAAAGTTTATTTTTTTGAACAAAGGTTAAATGCTCTTGTATGGACTAAACACTTGACACTGGTTCAAAAAATGCTTGTCAGTGCACGTTGGACACTTAAATCCTGATACTGTGTTTCGTGTGGATGATGTGGTACAATCATTAATAGCTAAGTCTGTTGCGAATGCCTGCCTTTTCTTACTGAAACTGCACTTGATTTAGAATTCGCCATAGTATTTTGACTGGCAAGGCCAAGAAGATTCCCAAAGATATGATCTGCCCTCTTAGTAGCCTCTGATTCAACCAGACTATGTTATCTAACTTTGGCAAACATCTAGACTGGATAATTTTATAGTTTACTGTAAGCCATCTCTTTAAATCTTTTGGCAGCTTGTCCACAATTTGTAACAAGGTGCTGTAACGTTCAGGAGTCACCACCCAAAGCAGGGATCAAACCGGGATCTCCGTGGTAGTCGCGATCTCCCGCACAGACCTGCAGGACAAATTAAAGCACTGTTTTATTGACAAACACAAAAAAAGACTAATACACACTGGACAAATAAAAAGTGATTAACAAAATGTAACGGTAACATGGGAACCTGGAAACATAACAGCACCTGACCACACTACAATAGAGTAACAAACAACAATGACTGACAAAGACAAAGGGCAGATATATAGGACAAAACATCAGGGTAAATGGGGAACAATAGGAGGGACATGGCATAAAACACATGGGGACTACACAAACAAAAAACAGGCTATGAAGAATCACCTGCCAACACCCGCTCTGGTTGTCTGGCAGGGAACTGTCCCAGTAACTTCTGACATAGTCCCCCATGTAAGGCGCGACTTCTGAGGCGCCCCCAGCTTTACGGGGTGAATGTCTCAGGAGTGAGCGAGAGTCATAGCGAGGCATAAAGGGGAGACGTGAGGAAAACTGTAGCCAATAAACAGGGTCCCAAGCAATGTCCTCAGCTGAGCCTTGGGGGCAGAGCGGTGTCCTCCACGGAACCATGAATTTGAGTGCTAGCAAGATGGCAGAGCCATGCTTCCAGTAGGGTTCGATAAAAAGGGAAGTGCCCTCCACCAAACATGCTGCCAAGCAGTGTCCTCCATGGAACCATAAGTGGAGCGGTGTCCTCGGCTGAAACAGAAGTGGAGGCACATCCCTGCAGAAACGGGGCAAGGAAGCCCGCATCCACCGCCAAATCAAAGAGTGGAGCATTGCAGACAAAGGCCAACAAGCAGATGGTCAAACGGATGTCCTCACCAATATTCCTGGGCCATTGGCAGTCCATGGCAAGTCCTTAGAAAACAAGGAAACTAACTGTCTGATCCTGCAGGGTACTGCAAAGTGGTCAGTCATTCTGTAACATTCAGGAGACACTGTCCGATGCGGGGATCAAACCTGTATCTCCATGGTAGTCGTGATCTCTAGCATGCAATTTATTAGATTCACATGCAGGATAAATTAAAGCACTCTTTAATTAACAAAACTCAAAGCAAGACTACTACAGGACACTGGATAAATAAAATGATTAACAAAACCAAGATCAAACCAAAACAAAGATCAAGACTGAATATCATACTGGACTAAGGTTAAATAGCCCTTAGAAGCATCAACGTCATCATCATCTTCTAATGTTTTATGGTACATGTTGTGAACCTCACAAAACTGAATAACAGATTCGTCCAAAGCAGCAAGTTTAATCTCCACTTCTTTGTGCTGGTTACAGTTCATGGTTGTTGTAACCTGTGTCATCAAGCATTTCACTCAAGCTTTTGCATCTCCTCATTGAAGCTTGACACTTTGTTGTTGTGGTTGTTAATTGGGAATAATACTCATCTCAATCTTTGTCCATGTTGTTGTTAGTATTCCTTATTCTGTGTGTTTGACATTAATGTTACCAGTAAAGATAACACTAACAAGTAGATGTTTAGTATGAGTTAAATTTCCCTTGTGCAGAACTCACAACATAGTTTCAGTTGGTCTTTGTAGTTGTTATCCTGGGTGTGTGAGGGTGTGTATGTGTGCGTGTGCGGTCAAACAATCAAAATAAACAAATGACATCCAAGTTGTTTCACACATGTCCTCACATTAATAAACCTAACAAATGGACAAATGTCTCTTCATAAACCTTAAATCTTACACAATGTGTATTTTAAAAATAAATAAATAAATAAAACCAACCAAATGCAACTTACACTGCAAGAATAATCCAACATTTGTCATAAACATTAGGTGTCTTGACAACATTGAACAACTGTATAATTCCAAATAGCAATTTATATTGTTAACATCAAGAACATCAGAATATTTACTACAACAAAGGTATTGCTCACCACAATTGGAAAATAGTTTTAGGTTAGCTTTTTCAACACAGCATTTAATGAAGTCAATATGAACAACATGCCATCGTCAGCCTTTTACCTAGGCATAACCTCAAATCAGCATCCTTAAAAGGACAGCATCCAACACATAAAAAACTTATGTATTAGCTTTCTGATCATTTGACAGGATATAGAACTTGGTTATTCTAGAATTTGTTAAATGTTGTGGTCTTGATATACTAACTCAGCCATCGATTGTCATATTTTAATAGGGACCTTATGCTCCTGTATAAGTGGTCTTATGTCTCAGCAGCAGTGTGGCGTAAATTTGGCCTGGGCCTTTTCTTTAGAAATCATGTGCAATTTGTCTGACGTTCATAATGCATCATGTTATGTCTGTCATCATATTGGTACTCAGTGGTCATTGTTTCCCATGGACAGCAATATTGCAGCAGAGATCTTGTTTATTGCTGGGACTGACTACCCTCTGCCCTCTAGCATGCCTGGCCTTAGAAGGTTACTGTTGTTTGAGGTTGGGGTTCTGGGGCAGTCCAGTGAGTAGTGAGATCTTTAATGTTCCTTAAGAGTATGCACAGGCCCACTGGGACCTAAGAGGGCATTTATATAAATTTTGCATATATCTTGGCATGCTCTGTGCTAATTTTGTGATGTCTTTGGCCTCATCTTATGACCACAATATCCTTTGTTTAAGATCAAGGAATTTATTTGTTTTGATTGAATAAAATGTATTGATCACAGATCACCAGCCCACCTATAGAGATATCTGTCCCCTCCTCTGTTGACATTTTTGATGTCCATTGTTAATCCCTTTTGTTACCTATGGACAATGTCTTTTGTCATAAGCCCACCTGTAGAGACCTCTGTCACCATCTCACATACAGCAGACAATCTTTGGGTTGTTTAAATACTTCCTGTCTGTCTCAATTAACTTTGAAGAGCATTGCTACACTGACACAGACACTGTGTGGTTCTTTTGGCATTATTCATCCCTGATATCAGCTCAGAGGTAGCAGGAGCAGCGTGAATCAGATTTCTTCTCCAAAGTGAACCCAAAAGAAAATTCCATCACATGCTGTAATAATTAGACAGTGCATCAAGGCATTGGATATGCATTAAATTTTCATACCACACTGATTTTTCTAAATTCCACACAAAGGCATACTGACATAGCAATCTGTCTGTCTTAGCAATCACTGTGGGACTCCATGATTTCTCCAATGTTGCACATTACCTTGAGTTTCTTGTGAACCACATTTTTTTGGGATCAGGCATCCAGTATGGGTGACTGCACACAACCACCCCTGGAGAAGTTTCCCTGCTTAAGGGCCCAACATTGGCAGCTTGACAGTGCTAGGGCTTGAATTCACAACCTTCTGATCACAGAAATTCTCCTGCGTTAATTGCCCCAAAGCGTGGATGTTTGCTCTCAGGTCAAGAATGTACTAAATTTTATTTTTCCTGGTGAAAAATAATGTCTAGGACACTACAAGGGTTCTGCCTGTGTAATATTTCAAATGGGGAAAACCCATGAAGGCATGTTGGACCTCTTGTACTGCAAATAACAGGGACTTGAGCCACTTATCCCAATTCCATTCATCATCTTGACTGAACTTAAAAATCACGTTTGATTTGCATTTGATTAAACGGTTCAACCAGCTTGTCTGTATGCTTCCAAATATTACATTGTATAATCCCAGCACACACCTCACCTTCACCAGTTGTGGCACCCCCACCCTATGCGGACCTACCCGGACCTCCGTGGTTGCCGCGTGCACACGCCTGCACACTGTGGAAGGAAGACCCATATGCGGGATTCAGCAAAGCACTGCTTTTATTACATAAAAACACAAGACATGGGGAAAACTAACCTAACACGAGACATGACACTTACAAAGCAAAACCTGACAAACAGAAACCTAGAACATGAAACAATGACCAACAAAGACAGATACAAAAGGATCCCTATTTATAGGGCTAAACATTAGGGCTAATTGGATACAGGTGACACAATCAGGAATGAGAATAGGCAGGGAAACACACAGACAAGCTGGCTTCCAAGAGTCACCTGCCAGCGCCCTCTCCAGGCCTGGCAAGGAACTGTCCAGCTGTTCCTGACACTAGTAAAGTGATTTATTATTTTGTAACCCAAATTTGATTTGACTGTATACTGTTTCTCATGATATATCCAGTGTACACAGCACTGCTTTGATTTTGATCTTGCATCTCCCCTTTTGCCTGTGATCTCATACTAATGCTACCATTTTTCCTGTTTGATCTCTGAAATAAATCTAGTTTATTACACCCAAGTCAATAACAGTCATCTATGCACAGTGGAAACTTTCCATTTAAATTTCCCAGCATTTATTTTAATTCTCCTATGTGCATGGATGAGTGGGCATGAGTGTGCTCCCTTTGTTCTCAGAGTGTTATTGTACCCCTCTGTTCATGTGCATTGACATATCAATTCAACATACATACAATATCTCCCCATGCAGGTTCACTAAAAGTTCTATTATACATTTCTACAAGTTTGTGTTTGCTGATTTATTTGCTCAGTAAATGTTATTGTATTGAACCAAGCTACTGTTGAATATCTCCAAACCTTCAGAAGACTATTGGTAAGAATATCGGTAAAATTAATTAATAAATAACATTTCAAATGTCTTTAATTACTTTACTTATAACTAAAGCTCTGAATATTAATCCAAGTAATTTTATAAAACTGATTGCTTAAAGAAAATATGCATAAGTACCTACAACAAGTGCATATTTTACAAACCTATAAGTAATTTCTATACAATGTTTAATTTTATCATCTGAGTGCTTAGTTGTGGTCTCAGGTTTTTGAGATACAACAGTGGAACTTCATCTGTGGTTTCAGACTGTGACATCAGTGTAATTGTTTGTGGCACATGGATGGTAGCATCAGGTGTCACAGGCATCTTATTCTCTTTTATGTAATGCTCTGCCTTTTTCAATGGTTGAACTGTTTCTGGGAGTTTCTTGATAAGCTTCTTTTAATACAGCTTAGATTTTTGGGGCAAAGGAATGCAGAATGAAAAATCCACTGTGAAGATAAGCTATGAGGGGCTTCTAGGAGTGAAGCTGAAAACGAAGTCAACACAGACACTTCACAGAGTTTTTCTAATTGATTGTGATTGTGGAATGCTTGATGTACAGTGGGGCAAAAAAGTATTTAGTCAGCCGCCAATTGTGCAAGTTCTCCCACTTAAAAAGATGAGAGAGGCCTATAATTTTCATCATAGGTACACTTCAACTATGAGAGACAGAATGAGAAAAAAAAAAATCCAGAAAATCACATTGTCTGATTTTTAAAGAATTTATTTGCAAATTATGGTGGAAAATAAGTATTTGGTCACCTACAAAAAAGCAAGATTTCTGGCTCTCACAGGCCTGTAACTTCTTCTTTAAGAGGCTATTCTGTCCTCCACTCGTTACCTGTATTAATGGCACCTGTTTGAACTCATTATCAGTATAAAAGACACCTGTCCACAACCTCAAACAGTCAGACTCCAAACTCCACTATGGCCAAGACAAAAGAGCTGTCAAAGGACACCAGAAACAAAATTGTAGACCTGCACCAGTCTGGGAAGACTGAATCTGCAATAGGTAAACAGCTTGGTGTGAAGAAATCAACTGTGGGAGCAATTATTAGAAAATGGAAGACATACAAGACCACTGATAATCTCCCTCGATCTGGGGCTCCATGCAAGATCTCACCCCGTGGGGTCAAAATGACCACAAGAACGGTGAGCAAAAATCCCAGAACCACACGGGGGGACCTAGTGAATGACCTGCAGAGAGCTGGGACCAAAGTAACAAAGGCTACCATCAGTAACACACTACGCCGCCAGGGAGTCAAATCCTGCAGTGCCAGACGTGTCCCCCTGCTTAAGCCAGTACAAGTCCGGGCCCATCTGAAGTTTGCTAGAGAGCATTTGGATGATCCAAAAGAGGATTTGGAGAATGTCATATGGTCAGATTAAACCAAAATAGAACTTTTTGGTAAAAACTCAACTTGTCGTGTTTGGAGGAGAAAGAATGCTGAGTTGCATCCAAAGAACACCATACCTACTGTGAAGCATGGGGGTGGAAACATCATGCTTTGGGGTTGTTTTTCTGCAAAGGGACCAGGACGACTGATCCGTGTAAAGGAAAGAATGAATGGGGCCATGTATCGTGAGATTTTGAGTAAAAACCTCCTTCCATCAGCAAGGGCATTGAAGATGAAACGTGGCTGGGTCTTTCAGCATGGCAATGATCCCAAACACACCGCCCGGGCAACGAAGGAGTGGCTTCGTAAGAAGCATTTCAAAGTCCTGGAGTGGCCTAGCCAGTCTCCAGATCTCAACCCCATAGAAAATCTTTGGAGGGAGTTGAAAATCCGTGTTGCCCAGTGATAGCCCAAAAACATCACTGCTCTAGAGGAGATCTGCATGGAGGAATGGGCCAAACTACCAGCAACAGTGTGTAAAAACCTTGTGGCGACTTACATAAAACGTTTGATCTCTGTCATTGCCAACAAAGGGTATATAACAAAGTATTGAGATGAACTTTTGTTATTGACCAAATACTTATTTTCCACCATAACTTGCAAATAAATTCTTTAAAAATGTGATTTTCTGGATTTTTTTTTCTCATTCTGTCTCTCATAGTTGAAGTGTACCTATGATGAAAATTACAGGCCTCTCTCATCTTTTTAAGTGGGAGAACTTGCACAATTGGTGGCTGACTAAATACTTTTTTGCCCCACTGTATGTTAATACCATTTTGCCCTATTTTACTAAGAGGTTTCTGGAAATTTATTTGCAAGTTATTTCTGTTACTCATCTTTCTGGCTGCTTACCGAAACTAGATATCCATAGACCTTGTGTCCCAAATCTCTACAATCAGTTCTGCATATGATTTGTTCTGCCTTGTTCCCTGTTTGTTTACACTGCCACATGTCTTTGTTTTGATTCTTGTCCTGTCTTCATTCCTGTCATGTCATTTCCTGTATCCTTTTTGTTTCATGATTGACTTCACTTGTTTTCAGTTCCTATTTGATGTCCTAAGGGTATTTAAACCCTTGTGTGTTGTGTCCTGAGAATAAATTATCAGTGTTGTATCCTCATCATGTCGCTGAAGTTTCAAGCCCCGTTCCATGACAAAGCCAACAGAGTGGCCTCCAACACAGAAATCTCTTAAGAGGCTGACAGGGTGGCCTCCAGCCCATAACTCCAAGCCCCGTTCTACACTGAGGCTTACGTAACGGCCTCCAAGCCAGATTGCAAGCCTTGTTCCAGGCCCTATTCCATGCTAAGGCCAATGTGACAGCCTCCCAAGCCAGGCTCCAAGCCAAGTCTCAAGCCCTGTTCTATGCCAAGGCTGACATGGTAATCTCCAAAGACAGGTTCCAAGGTCTGTTCCACACTGATGCCCACCAAAGCCAAGCTTCCTCCAGAGGCTGACATGGAGGCCTCCAAAGCTCAAGAGCTCTTCCCAGAGGCCGACAGAGTGGCCTCCAATGCTCAAGAGCTCTCCCCAGAGGCCTCCAGTGCAGAGATCCAAGCCCCGTTCCACACCAAGACCGACATGATAGCCTCTCAAGACAAGTTCCAAGCCCTGTTCCACACCATGGCCAAAGCAGTGGCCTCCCAAGCCAGGTTCCAAGTTCTACTCCATGCTTTGTTCCACGCCAAGGTTGACATGGCAGCCTCCCAAGCCAAGCTGAATGCCGAGGACAACATGGCAGCCTCCCAAGCCAAGTTGAACATAGCGGCCAAGTGATAACTTCACAGACCCGACTGCATGCCATGCTCTTTGCTAAGGCTGATGTGGAAGTCTTTTCTGCCCTGTTCCAGTCCCATGCCATGCTCCTGTCTCAAACCCTGTCCCATGCCGAGGCCAATGTGGTGACCTCCCAAGCCAGGTTCCAAGCCCTGTTCCACCCTGAAGCCGATACAGTGGCTGATGTGGCGGCCTTTCCTGTCTCTGCCCTGTTGTGTCACTTCCTGTTTTCTTTTTGTTTAATGATTGAGTTCACTCATTTTCAGTTTTTGTTTTGATGTATGTTAAGGTATTTAAACCTTTGCGTATCCCAGTAATCTCACTGTACCAAACCTTGTTTCCTGTTTCCTTTCTGTAATTGTAGTAAACCCAAAGCAACAGCTTGTTTTATGTTTATGTCATATATTTCTGACCATAGTTTCTGTTTGCTGTGTTTTCCATGCTCTCATCCTAGCCTATTATAATCCATTTACATACCTGTTTCAATGAACACACCATAAATACTGCGTTATATGTAGTTCAATTGTTAAATGTGTAAAATAAAATTGTTGTACTTTACATTCATTTAATTAGATGAAACCTATTTAAATGAAAACCTTTCTAATATTCAGTGTATGTTCATCAGTGGCAGGTTATGTGCTTTGACACTCAGTAAAAATGAATGGAAGTTGTACATGAATGGGTGGATAACTCAATAGAAACAAGTAAGTCGTAGCTCCACTGGTGCTGCGTCGGATACAATGGCAGCCTCAAAGGAGCTTTCCAAGGTACTGAACAGTATCACAACTAATGTCTAGGATAGTCTACCGCTTATCCGATCTATACTCGGGTCACGGGGAGTCTGTGCCTATCTCAGGTGTCTAGGATAGTGTTAGTATTAATTTTTTTTTTATTAAATTAAATAACAGTATTAAATATTTTAATATGTATTTGCTAAGTTCAGCATGCTCACAAATCAGTTGCTTAATCTATGCAATGGCAATGTTTTATATACCATCTATTTTTAATTTTAGTTGTCTCACGTCTAAACGCTCCACATTAGTGTCAAGAGACCTTGGAGCAGGACTTGGAAGCACAACGTTTGGTTATCGCAAACGAGTTACGGCGTATAGGTACAAGGCAAATGTATCGCGAACTGACTTGTATAATTGCCATTTGCACTAGATGTCACCCGCTGAGACTGGTGAGTGAACTATTGTTCTGGTGCTGCGATGTTCAGAAGGAAACACGGCAGGTAGCGTACAAGGAAAACAAGAGAAAGGAACAGGGAGGGAGGGAGAGAGAGAGAGAGAGAGAGAGAGAGAGAGAGAGAGAAAGAGAGGATGCTGCCGCTATAATCAACGGAACATGGCTGCTGCAATATCCAGCCCTATCCTAATACACCAAAAAATATAAAGGTGGACACAAAAAAAGAAAAGAAAATGAAAACATCGAGGGCGTTTAAGATAGATGCGTTTAAGATAGATGCGTTTCCATATATTTTTTGGGTGGGGAAGTGCATGTGTATATGTATGAGAGAGCGAAAGAGCAAGAGAGAGCGAGAGTAAGCGTGCGTGTGTGTTCTGGTGAGAAGGGAAGTAAAAAAGACGGGAGACCGGGGGCAGCCAGCTCGAAGCGGCAAGCAGCACCAAGCCATGGAGGGCGAGTAAGTCCTTACATTTTATTTGACCAAACATTAGAAAAGACTAAACCGATGGGCTGTGGAACAGATTTTCTTTTCTATTTTTACCACCTCTAAGAGGGTCATACGACCACGAAATCCGATTATAGCTGATATAGATATACTTAAAAACATGTAGTTTAGCTATCAACAGTGTACACTATTCTCTAAATACATCTGCGACAATATATGTAGATAATTTAAATACATTTGTCTGAACCATAGTATAAACATATTTTCCTGAAAACGCCGGACCAAAGACAATTATATTGCAAGTACATATTCTACCTTCAGAATACGCAATGGCACGTTTTTGTTCAGATATTTTTGCACAGTTCACCTAGCAATGAAATATGTCACGGAATGTGTAGACATACCGGGAAAATAATTCCAAAATATGGCGTTTCCCCGACCTTTATTACGTTGCTGATCGCATTCACCTATGTAGCCAGATAGAAAGGAACAGAGGGACTTCCTTATGATTTTTTATCAACGCGCCTCGAGTTTCATTATGGTTTTTAAAGCCAAACTTTATGAATGAAATGCGATTTTCTCTCTCCCCCTCTTCCTCATCCCCCTCCTCTTCTTCCTTTCCTCATGTCGCCCCCTCCCCCAGCCCAGTGCTTGCTTCATCCATTCCTTCTCGCACCCACTCATCTTTTATTAACAATTGCGTTTTATACACTTTTGTACCAGATCGCATATCACTTAATCCGCCACTTTTATTATATTTCATTCATAAAACTGCTTGTGGCGGTGTTCGATTGAGTGCGGATGTGAGCTGGCAGTAGGTGGGAGAGAGAGAAGAACGTAATGTCTGAAAATAATTAGCTGCACAGAATATCGACGAAAATGTTTAAATCAAAAATTGTGTGTGTGTGTGTGTGTGTGTGTGTGTGTGTGTGTGTGTGTGATCCTCAGCGTTTATTATAGCATGTCTTAAAATGGGCATACTGATGTAGAAAAATATCGCGGCAACATTGTGGCTATGCTCACATACCACGGGCCTCGTATGGCTAATGGGCGCGTTCATTGATATATCTCGGAGAGAAATGCTCAGTGGATTTCTCTTTCTCCCTCCAGGTCACAAGCCTTAGGAATCTTACCTTGTCTCTGTTGTTATTAACCGCAGTTTCACTGTTGCCATTAATTTATCTATCTAATTTGTACAAAGCTCTTTCATATTAATGCATTCAACAATTATGTCCTATCTCGATTTACAGTAAGCATCAAACAATATTAAAAAGAAGTACCTCCTATGAATAAGTCGAGTTTTCTATATTGTATGGGAGAATACGTTTCCCTCTCTTACGTGATCATTCACTAAAACTTGCCCTGCCTTCCTTCCATTGATATAACAGTATCTCGCTGGCAAGTTTTAAGTCTATCAGCCTATTTATATTATACTCTCACTGAGCATTTTAATGAGAACACTATGTTAATACTTGGTAGAGCGTCCCTTTGCTGGCTCTCACAATAGTCTCAATTTTCTATCAAAACATTCCTTTGAAATTGTTGTCCATGTTCACATTATTGCTTTATGCAATTTCTTCAGATTTTTCATGTCAACTTTCATGCTGTAATTACAAAGTGTGTAGTCCCCACACCATTACAGCACCTCCACCAGCCTGACTGTTGACACAAGGCAGGGTGGGCTCATGGATTCATGCTTTTGGTGCCAAATTCCGTATGCCTCATCAGAAATTGAGATTAATTGGACAAGACTACATTTTTTCCCATTTTCAACAGTCCAGTTTTGGTGAGCTTTAGCAGTTTCAACTTTCTGTTTTTGGCTGAGAGAAGTGGAATCTGACATGGACTTGTAGCGCATCTGCCTAAAGGTTTGATCTGTTGTACATTCTGAGATGCTTTTCTTCTCATAATAGTACAGAGTGGTTATATGAGTTACTGTAGCCTTTCTGTCAGCTCAAAGCAGTCTGGCCATTCTCTGCTGAGATCTCTCATCAACAAGGTTTCTGTCTTCAGAACTGCTGCTCAATGGAAATTGTTTCTTTATTGCACCCTTCTGAGTGCATGAAAATCCCAGGAGATCAGCATTTATAGAAATACTCAAACCAGCCCATCTGGCACCAACAATCATGCCACGGTCAAAGTCACTGAGCTGGCATTTTTTCCGAATTCTGATACTAGTGATTATATGCATTGCACTGCTGCTACAAGATTAGCTGATTAGATAATTACCTAAATCAGATGTACAGAGGTGTACAGATGTTCCTAATAAAGTGATCTGTGAGTGTGTATATTTATAATAGTGCCTGTTTTACTAGGTTAATAAAAAGAAAAAATCTTTAGTAAGCAAAAAATGTCAAGACTACTACTACATTTACTATTCTTTTTCACCTAAACCATGTGTAGTTTCCTGCTGTATTGCTGGTCCTTCAGTAGAACTGTGTTTGTTTGATGTTTTGGTGTGTGTGTGTGTGTACCCGTATATTAAGGTGGGTGGATAATGTTGGTTGTGTGTGTCACATGCAGTTATGTAGGTGTTTAGGAGTTTTTGTATTTGAGTACTTCTGATGTCTGATGATCTTTTAGCCTGTGTCCTGACACCTCACATCTCCCTTACAGTGTGCGTGTCCGAGCAGTTGTGATGACACGTGACGATTCTAGTGGTGGCTGGGTGCCCCTTGGAGGTGGAGGCCTTAGCCACGTTGTCATCTATAAAGGGAGGAGTTCTGAAAGCCAAGGGCAGAAGGAGTATGTCATACGTGGAGAGCGGCTGCGCGATCGAGCAGTGAGTGTGTGCGTGTGTGTTCATGCCTGTCTCCAACTGACTCACCATTTTTTCACAGGACTCTGACTTATGCCTTTCTGTCTGCAGTTTAGAGAGTATATATGATGTCAGTGTGCCAACTTATTCACAGACCTACACTGACCCTTCTCTTTTTATGTAGCCCGTGCTTGAATGTGCCATTCAAAAGGGTCTGATCTACAACAAGGTGAACCCTATCTTCCATCACTGGCGTGTGGAGGAGAGGAAGTTTGGTCTGACCTTCCAGAGTCCAGCTGATGCCATTTCTTTTGAGAAGGGCCTTCAAATTGTCCTTGACAGACTGGACAAAGGTATGCCAAGAACCTGGAGCCATAAAGCAATGACAGTGATGGGTTTTCAAAAATCCTTTTTGGTTATGCTGACAATACCTTTGTCTTGTGGAAAATTCTGATTAAATTTCTTTAGTTTATCTTGTGAAAGATATGCAATCTTTGTGAGAACTGCATTTTACTGAAATTGTCTGCAATTTTGTCTACTTTTTGCAAGAGAAAATCTAAATCTCATTTTTCAATAACTTGCATTTAAGGCTTTGATTCTCCTTCTTCCTCCACACCTGAAGAAGGAGACACTGAAGATGATGGTCAAACAGTGAGTCTGTTTATCACCTCATGAACTTTATTGCTATTAACTAATTCATGCTTAAAACACAGTACAAGGACAAAACAAGTCCTTGTATTTCACCTACTCCACCAATACTAAAGCAGATAAACCTCAGTGATTGAATTTGTGATTAGTTGACTTACTAATTGTTTCTTTTGGGAGTTACACTGAAGACTGAACATTCTTTTTTATTAGATATGCAGTGAATGTTTAAAAAATTCTACACACACATTTAAATGGCAGGTTATGAGATGTTAAAAAATTAAACCAAGATAAATGTCAGATTTTTTCCACAGTTAATGTGCCATAGCAATCAACAAAAACAAACAAACAAAAAAAAAAACATGAAAACAAAAAGAAATCTTATAGGGGAAAAACTGCACATGCATGTATAATGAGGCATGTGCATATGTTAACTATGCAATCACAATAAACTCATGTTAAAAAGCAATTATTATTCATCTGTCATCAATGATTTTAATTAACCCCAAATAAAGATGAGCTGTTACTGTAAGATTTTCTTGACAACCATGTATAGGATCTTTGTCATAAGGTACAGATCAGGAGATGACTACAAAAGAATAAAAAAGAGATAGTTGAACACTGTGAAGGCCATCATCAAGTGGAGAAAATTGGGCACTACAGTGTTATTATAAAGAACAGACTGTCCCTCTATAACTGACGAAAGTACACAATGAAAACTTATCAGGGAGGCTGCCAAGAACTATGGCAACATTTAAAAAGCTGCAAGAATATCTGACAAGTACTGGTGGCCACACTCATCTCTTCTAATCTTCATATGTCTGGACTATGGGGTTGGGTAGAAAAATGGAAACTATTTCGAACTATTATTTTATGTACCTACAACACTACTATGGTGGGGCTGTAGAAGACAATTTCATTGTCACAGGTTACACACCATGGCAAGACTGAGCACAGCAACAAGAATCAAGGTAGTTATACTGCATGAGCAAGGTCACTCCCAGGCAAAGATTTTAAAGCAGACTAGGGTTTCAAGATGTACTGTTCAAGCTATTTTAAAGAAGCACAAAGAAATGGGCAATGTTGAGGACCATAGACACAGTGGTCTCCCAAGGAAACTTAATGCAGCAGATAAAAAACATATCATGCTTAGTTCCTGTCGAAATCAGATGTCCAACATTGACATCAAGAACTGGCGGAAACCAGTGGGACCCAGGTACTCTCTGGAGAAGTCTGGCCAGAAGTGATTTTCATGGAAGAATTGCGGCCAAAAAGCCATACCTCTGATGGGGAAAGAAGGCTAAGATTCAACTATGCATGAAAACATAAGAACTGGTGTGCTAAAAAATGGCGGCAGTTGCTTTGGACTGATCAGTTAAAATTTCAAATATTTGGCTGTTGCAGGAGGCATGTTGTTTGCAGAAGAGCTAGAGAGCAATACAGTATTGAGGGTCTGCAGGCAACAGTGAAGCATGATGGTGGTTCATTGCAAGTGTGGGGCTATATTTCTGCAAAGGGAGTTGAAGATTTAGTCAGGATTAATGGTGTCGTCAGTGCTGACAGGCAGATACTTCTCCATCATGCAATATCATCAGGGAGGTGTCTGATTGGCCCCAAATTTATTCTGCATCAGGACAACAACTGCAAACATACAACCAATGTCATTAAGAACTATCTTTGTTCTTCGTAGAGAAGAACAAGGAGTCCTGGAAGTGATGGTTTGGCCCCCACAGAGCCCTGATCTCAGCATCATCAAGTCTATCTGGGATTACATGAAGAGACAGAAGGATTTGAGGCTACATTCATAGAAGATCTGTGGTTATTTCTCCAAGATGTTGTAACACACTACCTGCTGAGTTCCTTCAAAAACTGTGTGCACGTATACCTAGAAGAATTGATGCTGTTTTGCAGGCAAAGGGTGGTCACACCAAATATTGATTTGATTTGGATTTTCCTTCTGTTCATTTACTTTCCATTTTGTTAGATGATAAAAAATTATAAACTATAAACACTTCTATTTTAATAAGCATTTAACACCTTTGCACAGTACTGTATATATATATATATATATATATATATATATATATATATATATATATATATATATATATATATATATATATTCTGATTGTGATTGATTCATGAATAGACCAGTAATAAATAGAAATAAGTAGAACTTTTAGATGTAATATTTTTCATAGCAGATCATAAATGTCACTAACCGTTACCTATGCAGTTGTGTAACCACCATACATTACCTCAAATCATCTGTTAAAGTACATATTTACTTTGCTAATGTGTAGGATTACGACAGCTTGTAGATTTTATTGCTAATGCAGAGTTTATTTAACTATATCTCTTTACCATAGGTAATTACGTAATTAGCATTATGCACATACTCTATATGGCCACCTGCAACTAACAAAAATGCTCAATGCTTTAATAACAGCAA
>JAUCMX010000004.1:18806664-18906664 GCA_033459395.1 Hemibagrus guttatus
AACATTCAGTATTTTCGAGTGTTACATATAGTGGAAATGGTTACAGACAACATGCACTGTTGATCAAGAAAGCACATGTAAAACATTGCCAGACAATCTTTAGTTTAAAATTGAAATGGAGACAATAGTGCCTCTCAAAGGATTATGATCCACAAATACGCATCTATTTTTACACACATATAGCTATATGTTTCAGAAAAACACCTATATTTTACAAGAATCTTTCATAAATTTCTTCATAAAAAAAGAAAAAAAAAACGTTCTGCATTAAAAAAAAGTTGTGTGCACAGGGGCAGAAAAAACTCAGGACTGATGTTGATGTTTGTGCTTAAGTATTTCGGTGGAGGTTAGGGTGAAGTCTTTCTTACAGATATTACAATGGTAAAGTCTAGTCAAGTTAGACAAGGATCCAGATTTTACTGTGTCAGACTCTGTGGAGAAAAAAATAAAAGAACTCAGATTAAAGTCTACCATAAAAAGGCAGAAACATATTATTATTATATTATATAATTACCATGAAAAATAACAATTAACACAATATAGATTTAGTGTACTTATATATCTGTTTAGCCTCAATAACAAAACAGCCTGTCTTACCCTCCTCAATCTGCAGTTCCTCTAGTGGCCTACAGGTGACCTCATGCTGCATTTGCTCCAGAGGGGTGAAGGGCATGTGCATGTCACAATGAGGACATGTCCAAAATGTCCGCAAACACTCACTGTACAAATCTTTGGAGTCCTTTATAGTACGCAGACATGCAAACAAGAGAGACCATCATTCAAAGATGGCTAAATAATGCATTGGTCAATGTAAGTCACTAGATTACTACAATCCACTGTACACTACTTCCAATGTATGTACCAAAGTAATAGGAGTGGCTAAATCTCATTTATAATGTAAACTAAAATAAACACTGATGGTTGACAACCAATTAACCCACAACTCTTAGTGGTGTATTTAATACAGAAAATCACATTTGACATTTTAATACATTTTTTGTTACTTTAGGGAAACTTTAAAAATGTTAGGTTAAGTTTACAATGTTTATGAAATGGCAGATCATGAGAGTGTCTTTCCAGAGCACTCACTAGCAAGTGTTTGAATTTAGTCAAGTGTCTCCAAACACTGATGCCCTATATAATAATTTATAAACAGTCGGAGTAATTAAGTTGAGTCTATAAGTATTTGTGACAATTTTTTGCAATTTTACTTCTGTACATCACCACAATGGATTTGAAATTAATTAAATCACTGGGTGGTCAAAGTGTAGACTTTCAGCTTTAATTTAGTGGTTTAACAAAAACATTCCATTAACTGTTCAGGAATTACATTTTTACAGTCACTCGATTTTCAGATGCTTAAAAGTAGCTGGACAATTACCAAGAAACCTAGAATTGAAACTTTATGAGTGGCTAGATCAACAATTTGGTACAAAAAGGAATGCACTGGTGAGATCAGCAAAACCAAGGCCTGGAAGACCACAGAGGACAACTACTGTAAAATGGGTGATTGCAGAATTTTCTTTGGTGAAGAGAAACTGTTTCACAAGATCTAACCAAATCAAAAACACTCTCAAGGAGGTAGGTGCATGATGTGTCAAAGTCAACAATTAAAAGATGCCTTCGTGAATGTAAATACAGAGGGTATACCCCAACCACTACTAACACTCAAGAGCAGAAAGGCCAGATTAGACTGCTAGAAAAGCCTGCCTAATTCTTGAACAAGGTTCTTTGAATAAGTGAACCCAAGGTTAAATTACACAACAGTGATGGGAAGAAAACAGTATGAAAGAAAGGTAGGGCTATACTTCACTTTTTTGTAATATTAGTTATTCATTGCCATTTCTACACAGATGTACTTAAGAACCTTAGAAAGCTAGTGAAGAGATCACTTACACAGAGGCAATTATATGTGAAGTAGCTGGTGACACGAAGACCTCCTTTAACTGAATCTGGTTCGGTTTTCATCTCAGGGAAGAGTGGAGGGAGGGAAACCTCCATATTCAGCTGTGGTCCGACATACAGGTTCTGAGTCTGTAGTGGGGTAAGCCTTCTCAGACTGTAACTCACCTGGCAAGAGACTTCTATGTTAAATATTCTTCTTAATTTCATTAGAATACGAGGTAATGTGCTCAAGCTTTTTTGCCAAGATATATTAGGTTTAATTTAGAGAATCGAAAATAATTTTAGAATCTGACATTCCTATGCTAACTTATTCAAAACAAATCCCAACCAGTATACAACTAAGAAAACTGTCCAGCAATCTGAAATAAATGTAAACATGTATCCAGCACCGGATGACCCATTACCTCAGTATACAGTAGAAAGCGTTCAAGTCCTTCTTCGACTTTCTCTGTCTCATAATGGTTTGGTATTGGGCCAGCAAGCCCCAGAACTGCAGTAGATCTCAAACCTGACTGGCTCAACTTGGCCTGTAGCAGACTGTCCCATTTGTCCCTCATATTCAGGGCAGAGGATAGCACTTTGAGAGCAGACACATTATCACTTATAACCAGCTCTAGCCAGCCATCCACAACTAGCCGTGTGCAGTCTGCATTGCTGTCTACAGAGTTTGCGACTAGCAGCAAAACCTGGAGAGATATGAGGAGTAAAGTGAATAAAACAAAATGCTTATGGCAATAGAATATACAGTCATGGGAATGGTTTTCTATTTATCAGGACCTAAATAACAATTGTGTTGTCCTCAAGCTCAAGTTGATGGTCAGATGGCTTTACAGTTCTCTCAGGAATATAATATAAGATAATATAATATTTAATATATATAAAAACTGATATAAAGTGGAGATGATCATTGTCTCAATATCTGCAAGTTTCCCATATCCTGTGTCTGCAAAACAAACCAAAATGTTCACCGGTCATGCCGTCATAATCTTTTTGGTCATCATAAACATTTAATGTGCTTACAGAGGCCTGTAGGTCACATGATGTAGTTTTCTTTGTATCTCGGAACATTAATAGGTTTCATCTTGGACTATTTTTGTTGGAACACCCACTCCTAGGAAGAATAATAAGTCTTGAAGGCTTTTAAAGGCCCATAGTCTTCCAGGACTGGAGTATGTGCATAAATTGATAAATCATTGTTTTACACTTTAACCTGCAAGCCATACAACCGGCTAGAGTGTTATTCCTCTAACCTGCAGGGCAGGGACCCGAACACAGTTTGACAAATACGGCTTGTTAGTTTCAAGCAGAGTTACAAAAGCCAGTAACTGATGCCCATTACTCTGCCCCTCAGCACCTAGAAACAGGGGGAAAATGCATAGTAAAAGAGGGAAAGAGAATATGAGCATTAGAAGATGTTGAGACATTTATTCTGAATACTGATTGCTTAAGAAAGGTGTACTTAACTTACTGGACTCATATTGAGGGATGTGCAGCAAATCCAAATTACTGGCAAAAACACTGGTGGGGTGAATCACAACACCTTGCTTGTTACAAGTATGGAACACCTAAACAAAAACATTCTGGTTATATATTTAATATGATAAAGCTACATAATTCCTAAGCAGAAATGTATGAATTTGAAGACAAAAACAAAGTTCTGTTATGGTCTCCAGAACCAAGGCTGATCATATCCAGCTTATTTTTTTGTGTGTGTATGTGTAGCGTATGTGTGGTGTGTGTATGCCTGGTCTGAATCTTTGCGGGCAGAGTTATGCTCATCAGGCACGGCTAGCTGTGGGTACAAGCCACGGCACAGCACCAGTCTGAAAAGAGCCTGTTGCTGAGAGGACAGCGTTGCACTGGCGTATACATCTCCCTGAAGTTTGCATACATCATGCCGCAGTTTAAACTTCACTTCCTGTGACAAGGAATTTAAGTAGAATTTTGTAAAACTATAGCATGGACAAGTTTTTTTTTTTTTTTTAAACAAAACAAAACAAAAAAACAACAACTTGAATCTGGGGATATAAAAAAAAAATACTCTACATTATTATGACCCTAATCCTTGACAATCCAGGAAGAGAAATTCACAGTCACTCTATTAGTGGTGTCTAGTCAGAATTGGCAGGAAATTCACGTGTTATTCATAAGCCACATCACCTACAATGGATATGAAAAAAGTCTACACACCTCTGTTAAAATAGCAGGTTTTGTGATTTAAATAAAAAAAATTTAAAAAATAAACAAAACACACAAACAAAATAAATAAATAAAAACTGGCTTGCGACAAGCAGAAGGCATGCCCTCAGTGTGCAATCTGTATTGCATACAAAGCTTATATAGCTATAAGCTTTGTTTGTTTAGCATGCTAACACCTTCAGGATTATGCCTAACATGTCTGACAGGCTTTTTTTTACATATCCTGTTATTTGCTGAGTGTAGACGTCTTTGCTACCCATTTGTTGAACAACAAAAATATTACATTTAAAAGAGAAAACATGTAATGAAGCCTAGTCTTTTGGATTTGTGCTGCTTCACCAAAAGTTAAGCACCTGTATGTCTAAATCTTGTGCTGCAGAGTCTTTGTCCTTTTTGCTTGACCCTGCTGCCTCTTCATCTGAGTCAGATGACAAACCTTGCTCTAGGCCTTTCTCTAGATGCAACACTTTCCTGCGACTGTTCTCCGTTAACTCATGCTCCCTCTTGAGCTGGTGCAGTCTCTGCTTTTCAGTCAGCCTCTTCCTGCGCTGGGCCTGGTTCTCAGCCACATAGTATGACTCAGGTTCCACCAGCCCATGACTCCTCAACAGGTCCTGCAACCATGGTACATAATGTATAAAGCATATTTAGATGTCAGTGCAAATAAGGCAATATTCAGTTTACACATAAAGCTAAGTGCACCAACATTAAGACCACCATTACAGTTCCTGTCTCCTTTACTTGTAGACTTAAAGTATGTACTTTTCTGATGCTTACCTTGAACTGTTTTCTCAGGTTGGCTATCTCATACAGTCTCTGTTCCTCTAGTCCTCTTCTTTTGCACCACTTCTTGGAGCCTCCTCCACTATCCCCTTTCACCTACAGAGGGCAGAAACATGCACAATAAGTAAACTGTTTATCGGTGACTTTGGTGCAATGCCTGTAACCATTTTTGAAGTACCACAAAAATTACATTTAACCTAAATGCATATAGCTGGCTGACCTGAACCCATGCATTGAAGGTGCTGAGCAAGGTGAAGGGGTCTCCCAGGTCACTTTGCAAGGTTTGGCATGCAGTGGCGCAATCTGGGTTGTGCTGAGTACTGCGCAGAAATGGTGACTGAACACTCAGTGCTGCAGCTACAGTCAACACTGGTTCCACCAAGTTGAACAGTGAACCTAGAACTAGCATTTTACCTAAAAAAGAATGCACATGAAAGCACACTTAATTTTGCTTAATTCTAATTCTGACTGTTTGATATTTTTGGAAAAAACAAAAAATTTTAGTAAAAAGTTTATTACAAAAAAATCATCAAGGGAAAGTGGAAGAGTGTTGGAATTACATTTTAAAATTGGGAGCAGATAGTTATGAGATTACTATCTATAGCTCATACCAAAATTTATGCTATATTAGAAAACAAATCTTAGAACCAAGATCAAAATCAAATGACATTTAATTGTCTCATACCAATAACCACATCCACAGGTAGCTTGGCCAGCAGATTGCCAATGGGGGTGAGCTCTCCTTGAGCATTTAGTGCACCTTGTTCCTTTAGATAACTCACAGATGTCTGAATGCTAAATGCTGCAGGAGGGTCTATGAAGTTAAAAGAACAAGGATCTCCGAGACCCATACTCTTCATCTGCACAAAAAAAGCATTTCTGTTGTACCTTGCACTCTTTTGTTTTCACTCCACACAATCAGTAACCCAAGGATAATGAAGACTTGATAATGCAACATGTAACCCAACACTAAAATTATAGGAAACAAAAACCAACTTCCTTACAAATGTAGTTTTATAGTAGATAACATTAAATAACATAACTCCGTGGTAAAGGTGCAAGGTTTCAACCAAATATTTGAGTTTAATTGTCCAAAGAGATATTAAACATGAGAACATTCTGTAACACACAGTTAGCAGAATTGTTTTTAGTCTTCAAAAACACACAACTTGAAAGAAAAAATAAAAGCATAGCCCTGGTATCATAGTATACCACTATTTCAGATGTTATGCTCAGGAACCCACTTATGCTGTGTTTGTGGTGGCCTGTAAGTGGACATTTGTAAGTTGTAATAACATAAGTATCCAACTCGGGATCATCATGCGAAGTGGAAAAAATATTGATCCAGATGACTGCCTTCTTGAAACAGTGATTAGTAGAGTCAGTTTTATAGATTTAACAAAAGTACAGTGTCTGTATATTAAATGATCTAAAACCAATACTGCTATTAACCAATTTAAAATTAGAGATGGAAATGTTGATATCATTTAATTTGGTAATCAAGGAACGAACTGGTAATTGAGAGGAAGGTGAGAGGATATTTCCATTCATATTTTGCAGTTGTAGACGGGAATTATAAGTAGAAACTTCACCTCAAATACAGCTCAAACACAAGATACCAGGAAGTAACCCAGGAAGAAAGGAGCTATTCAATTTGTATTATGATTTCAGTCCAGTAATCAAAATATTAAAAACCAACTTCCATGCTTACATTCTATGATTTGTTTAGCTGTACATCAGTCATATTTGGCTTTTGTTTATTTGTTTATGTTTTGATAATGGGAGGTCTACAATCTCAGTTTCATTAACAGTTTCATAGTTAATGTACATAGCGGTTGACTCTTTCTTTATGACATCCAGACCTGGTCTTGCTATGCTATTATTGCAGTATTCTGTCATGCTTTTTGTTATGATCTAGCACAACATTGAATGCTATCTTGGTTGTGTTAAAAGAAGAGGTATTAGAGAACTTGAGTACCTGTAGCACTAACATGTCTAGAGCCACTCGATGGATCTCAGGAATAGGGTATGGGGCAAAGGCCTCATAGTCTGACTCAGCATAAAGCCGATAGCAAACTCCTGGACCTGTTCGACCTGCACGACCTTTTCTCTGCTCGGAACTGGCACGACTAATCCAGTACTCCTGAAGTCTCTGCATCTTGGCTTTTGGGTCAAAAGTCATTTCCTTTACTTTGCCTACAGATCATATGGTACAGAAAGGTCAAACTCAGACTAAAAAAATATATATTTACTAAATGGTGGATTGACGTCTAACAATAGTAAAACTGCAGATTTTGTCCTTTTCTTTAGTGGAATTACTGTACCTGAGTCGACTACAAAGCGGACCCCATCAATGGTCACTGAGGTTTCAGCTATGTTGGTGGCAATGATACATTTTCTCAACCCAGATGGAGCAATGTCAAAGACCTTGGAAACAAAGGTTCATTAATTCATTTATCTTCAGCATCAGTTTTAATCTCGTCAGAATCACCCCAAAATACACAGCTTATTCCAGAAACATAGCATGAGTCGAGAGCATAGTTTTGAATACTATGGGAGTCTATCACAGGGGAACATGACTGCATACACACACATCCACACTTACTTACCTGCACACTCACTCAGACGAAAAGCATTTTAGAGTAAGAAATCCAAGGTTGAATACATACTGCACTAACAATCCAAATAATTTACCCTTGGCTGTTATGAGTAGTACATGGATCTACTGGCACAGAATCTATTATTTTCCAGCTTATATAAAATATCACATATTATGGCATTACATAACTTGTGCAAAGGAAATAAAGACTTTAAAGCTTTCACTGCTGAAAAACCTATTAAAAATACAGTAAAACCCTTTATTTACCCGGGACATTAATCTTACCCTTGCTACCCCGCCATTAGTCACTTAGTAGCCATCTCAGTTATCAGATCAAATCTCAGGTGTCACAGTGCTTCTGTTCAAGTAACCCTTTCTTAACAATGGCTCCATACAGCAAGAATAGCGATGTTGGCATAACGGATGTACCAAAGAGAAGTCGTGAATTACTTCCTAAATTGCATTGTAAAGCGCTTCTTTTCATCACAAGAAAAAGTCATCGTCTAAATATAGTACAACTAGATATTTGAGAGAGAGAGAGAGAGAGAGAGAGAGAGAGATAGACCACATTCACATAAATTATTATAATTTTATTATTAGTTATTATTGCTTTTGTCTTATTGTGCCTAATTTACAAATTAAACTTTATCATTGGTATGTACATTAGGTACAGTTTATTGTGTCTGCTAGAATCTTCATGCATCTGCTGGGGGACTGGAATCTATTCTCCACAGATAAGAGGGCCCTTTATCAAAAATATCTGTTTGAGTTACTGGCTTTAATAACTGTACCTCCTTCAACCTTCTTAATTGTGATTTACCTTATCCTGCTGTGTCAGTGACAACGTGCTGTGCAGAGGCAACACGATCCAACGACTGGTGTGTGCAGCATAGGTTTGGCATGCCTCCATGATAGTGGAGATTTCGGCTATACCACTAAGGAAAATCAGAAGATCGCCTCGTTCCTCAGGGGGATAGCGTTGGTCAATGGCCTGCAGCACACGTAGGTATGGTCTTGGGTCCAGCTTTTCCAGGTGGGACACCTGTTCTTTTTGAGGGATAGGCTGGTATATCACCTAAACAAAGACACAGGAATATCCTTCTTATGGACACCAAATAGTAACTAGTTATGTCCTAATCCAGCACTGGGTATCTGTGTCAGTAAGGAAAGCCAGAGATACATTTTTATTTATTCACAGTAGTGTTTTATCATCACTCTCCATACACAGCAAAATTTCATTTGAGATAAAGCCTCAGAAAATAACTAACTATCTGCATTGTCCTTTGTTACATTTTAACAGCAGGTTTTAAAGAATTGCACCCATACCTATTTGTATTTTCATTAAAGCTTACGTATTAGCATAATTAGCTGCATTTGAATGCATGTGGTGTGCAGTAGTGAGGGAAAAAGTCATTCTATGAACATTTTAAAATTAAATAATATTTGCTTTAGTTCTTTAATGCTTTATTTCTTTTATCTGTTTATAGATAAACTATGTTTATCATGTTTTCAAGCCCTTGGACAACTCTTGAAGATTATGTGGTGCATCCAGTATACAAGTCCCTGGGTATGAGCTGTTACTAAAGTTGCTTTCAGCTGCTCCCTGTTCGGGGTCGCCACCAACTAGGCAAATCATCTTATGCCGGATGCCCTTCCTGACGCAACCCTCCCATTTTTCCGGGCTTCCAGTGGCTGAGGCATTGGCTGGGAATCAAACCCAGGCCTTCCGCATGATAGGCGAGATGCCTACCACTGAGCCACCAATGCCCCAGGTATGAGCTGTTGCTATAGAAGCAATAATCTATTACAATGTGCACATTAATATTAACCGGTCACTCATGTTACAGCTGTCTGAGCTAAGCTGTTTTACAAAAATAACACAGAAAAGGCAGATTTCTCCTTACCTGAATGGGGAATAATCTACCTGGCACCTGCAGCACAGGTGCATTGTTGAAGTAGCTGGAGAAGAGCTTGATGTTGATGGTGGCAGACATAAGAACTAAGCGCAGGTCTGGCCGCTGGTGAAGCAAGGAGTGCAGCACACCCAACAGGAAGTCACAATGAAGGTGTCTTTCATGAACCTCATCCACAATCACTACATTGTACTGGGGTAACACAGGATCATGCTGTATCTGCCTGAGGAGCAGACCTTCAGTCAGGAACAGTAGTTTAGTGATTGATGTGCGCCTGCTCTCAAAGCGGATCTGGTAGCTAACCTGAGGGACAAACAGGCATAAATCAATAATTTTGTGTGCCTCAGAAAAAAAGATACATGGCCCAACTGCTAACTTCACACTAGGAATGTTTGGGGAAGTTAAAATGCAAGTGCAGCTGTTCCCAGTGACCCCCACAGTGTTGGTCTGGATTTATATTCAATTTAATCTACTGAACCCCTGTGCAATTGTGGTCATCTTCTTGAACACAAATGGGAAACACAATGCAACTCACAATGTTGTGTCTTTTTGCCATTAATGATGTCGTCATCGTTTTAAACACACACACAGTTCAGTTGGACTGGAATTGTGTGTAAAGTAACCTAAGACCACCTACAGGTAGTATCTGGTTATTATGGTTATTACTGATTTTTCACTAAATGAAAAATCATTCATTTAGTGAATGATGGGGAGTCGGGGCATTGCTCTCAAAGTTAAAGTCAGGCATATGAATGTCTAATGTCTGTAAGTATCATATGAATGTAAATATTTCATTCTAATTAAAAGCTGTTTGTTTTTTCTCTCAACTTTAAATTTATACTGGTCAAGTTGGGGTAGCCTTCTCAATCAAATCTTGAATGATCATGATCGGAAATCACTTAAGCTTAAATCAAATCGTAAAAAAGCAACAACAGTAGAACTCATAGCTATGTTTAATGGTAAAGGTAAAAGCATTTCCACATGAAATCTGAAGATGTGAACTCTAGGGATTGGGACTACAGCTGTGACATGAAACTTTCTTCCACAACCTCACCTTGGTAGCAGAGTCTGGCTGTTCCTCACCCAGTTATAAAACTCATAACACAGCTGTTTCTGTTTCAGTTAATGACAATGATTCAACCTAATTATGAAATTGATTATCATTAGCACTTTCTTGGTATAACTGGTTAATCATACAACTGACACTGCTCCTACAAAATATCTGACTTTGTGCAAGTGAAAAAACTGATGTTGGTTTGAAGTCGAAGTGTTAAAGGGTATTCACACCAAACATTGATTTAATTTAGATCTTTCTTCTGTTCGCTCACTTTGCATTTGTGAACTGCTAAAAATAAACAATTAAAATATATATTTTTGAAAGCATTCTTACTTTACAGCATTTCTTCATTCTTGCCTAGAACATTTGCACAGTACTGTGTGTGTGTGTGTATATGTATATGCATACACACACATACATACACTCATATTGCCAAAAGATTTGGGACATCTACTTTAATATAGACATGAACTTTAATGACATCCCATTCTTAATCTGTAGGGTTTAATAGGGAGTTGGCTTATTCTTTGCAGCTATAACAGCTTCAACTCTTCTGAGAAGGCTTTACACAAGGTTTGTGTTTATGGGATGTTTTGACCATTCTTCTAAAAGCGTATTTGTGAGGTCAGGCACTGATGTTGGATGAGAAGGCCTGGCCAACAATCACTGCTCTAATTCATCCCAAAGTTATTCTATCGGCTTGAGGTCAAGACTCTTTGCAGGCCAGTCAAGTTCCTCCACACCAAACTCGATCATCCATGTCTTTATGGACCTTGCTTTGTGCACTGGTGCTCAATCATGGTAGAACAGGGAAGGGCCATCCCCAAACTGTTCCCACAAAATTGGGAGCATGAAATTGTCCAAAATGTCTTGGTATGCTGAAGCATTAGAAGTTCATTTCACTGGAACTAAGGGGCCAACCCCAACCCCTGAAGAACAACCCCACACCCTAATCCCCCCTCCAGCAAACTTTACACTTGGCACAATGCAGTCAGGCAAGTACTGTTCTCCTGGCAACCACCAAACCCAGATTCGTCCATGCCAGACAGAGAAGCGTGATTCATCACTCGAGAGAACACGTCTCCACTGCTCTCGAGTCCAGTGGTGGTGTGCTTTACACCACTGCATCCGGTGCTTTGCATTGCACTTGGTGATGTAAGGCTTGGATACAGCTGCTCAGCCATGAAAACTCATTTCATGAAACTCTCTACGCACTGTTCTTGAGCTAATCTGAAGGCCACACAAAGTTTGGAGGTCTGTAGCTATTGACTCTGCAAAAAGTTGAAGACTTCTGCGCACTGTGCACCTCAGCATGTGCTGTCCCCACTATGTCCATACGCTATCATGGTGTGCACCACACTAAACATGGAGCACAGAAAGCTAAGTAGAGAGATGTCTCAGGAGATTAGAAGGAAAATTATAGACAAGCATGTTAAAGGAAAAGGCTTTAAGACTATCTCCAAGTAGCTTGATGTTCCTGTGACTACAGTTGCAGATATCATTCAGAAGTTTAAGGTCCATGGGACTGTAGACAATCTCCCTTGACATGGCCGCAAGAGGAAAATTGATTACAAATTGAAGAGACACATAACACGAATTGTAAGCAAAAAGCCCAGAACAACTTCCAAACAGATTAGAGGTGAACTCCAAGGTCAAGGTACATAAGTGTTAGATCGCACCACACATCACTGTTTGAACAAAAGTGTACTTAATAGAAGATGACTGAGGAGGACTCCACTGTTCAAATCATAAAAAAGCAAGACTAGAATTTGCCAAAATGCATACCGACAAACTACAAAGCTTCTTGGAGAATGTCCTTTGGACATATGAGACAAAACTGGAGCTTTTTGGCAAGTCACACTAACTCTATGTTCACTGAAACAAAAATGAAGCACTGTGAAACATGGAGGAGGCTTGGTTATGTTCTGGGGCTGCTATGCCGCATCTGGCACAGGGTGTCTTGAATCTGTGTCAGAAAGTGTCAGAAAGATTGGCCTCAGTCGCATGTCATGGGTCCTCCAGCAGGATAATGACCCAAAACACACAGCTAAAAACACTCAACAATGGCTAAGAACAAAACATTGGACTATTCTGAAGTGGCCTCCTATGAGCCCTGATCTAAAATTATATTGAACATCTGTGGAAAGAGCTGAAACATGCAGTCGGGAGAAGATACCCTTCAAACCTTATACAGCTGGAGCAGTTTGCTCACAAGGAGTGGGCCACAATACCTGCCGACAGGTACAGAAGTCTCATTAAGTGTTACAAAAATCACTTGATTGCAGTGATTACCTTAAATGGTTGTGCAACAATATAAAGTTAAGGATACCATTTTTGAACAGGCCAGTTTCATTAGTTTGTTTTTTTAAATGCTTCTGTTGAACCACAATTCAAAAGCAATGTTTGATTTTCATTAAGTCAAAATGAGTCAAATCCTCATTTTAAAAAAGAAGTTTTTAATGATAAATGCCACTTATTTAAACTCTGAATAGTTTTTTAAATATTTGAGGTCATCTTTGAATAATTATACCAAAGTTTATTTTTTTGTGTAGGAAGAAGTAGCAAATGGAAATTCGAAAGCTCATTCTTTTCTCTGATTGGTCGAAATAATTTAAATTTGCATAAATCAACAAACAGTATGCACATTTTGAATGGAAAATACCCACCTCTTTAAAACCGCTTCTGTGAGTGAGAAAACAAGAATATAATGAACTCAAGTTTAGTATCAGCAAGAACCTTGTCAGAAACTGGCAAAAGGAGACAAGAGAGACAATCTGCAGTATAGCTTTGTGAACCAGAGCAGTAAGTCACATCATAATTGAAGCGCAGTAATCTTGCAGCCCTTTGTGCTTCTCCAATTAAAGCATTTATTAGAGGAAATAAATATTATGAAAGACTAATGATCAGTATGCAAGAGAAATTTACAATCCTAGAAGTAAGTTTTCCAGCAGCCCAGACAAATGCAAAGGGTTCTTTTTCATTTGTTAAATATTTACGTTCAGCAGTTGGTGTCTTTGAAGCAAATGCAACAATGTGTTCATTACTGTCTTCATGGATTTAACAAGCAGAACTTAATCAATTATCAAATCAGTAGAAATCACAGGAGGCAAGCTGGAGTCAGATAATGCCAGGGCAAAACTTTTGAATAATAACTGTGTCACAGTATCAAGGCTTATCTGAGACTGACCAGATTAACCCAGTACCTTGTCTGATGCAAGCATACAATGACTCCAATACTGTGGCAAATTTTTAAATCAATTTGTTATATCATGATAACAGCTGAAGAAGTGAACAAAATTGGTGTGCATCTTTAGAAACTGGAGCATGAAGAATTGCACTGAGCTAGTCCTTGCCTGGAATAAACGGCTTGCACAGACACTGTATGCCTATATGCACTGATGCACTGAATAACATTACACAATTATGTACAATGTACATTTACAATGTACAATTATGTACACTCAGTGTGCGAGCCCAGGGAATGATATCATCCAGGTAATCGGCTACATTTGGTAATACAGTTTCTAGCATTTTCTGAAATACAGAGATTGCAGAAGCTATGTCATACAGTAAACAACAGAACATAAACTGTCTTTTGTAGGTGATATATGAAGTTGGCTCATGCCTTTCTTTATTGGGAAAAAGTTGGAAGTAAGCACTCTCTAAATAAGTTGTAGAAAACAGTTGTTCTACATAGACGATAATTCATGAGTGTATACCAGAGGATAACTGTCCATAATAACAGCTTTATTTGATTCTTGCAGGTCTACTCACATACAGCAACAAGATGCATCCACCCTCTCAATAATGCCTAATTCAAGAAGGTGACAAAGTTACTACCTGACAGTGTTTAGAATGGAGAGAAGCAAATATTTGAATTTCTGGAGTATTGATGTAACATCTGAAGAAATTTTTACCTTTGAAAAACGCCCGTTGTACATACCAGCTTAGCAACAGACATAGAACAAGAAAGGTGCATTACAGGAGCCAATAACAGCATATATTAGTAGAATAGAAGAGCATTCAAAGCATAGATGCAACAGTCAAATCTATTTCAAGAAGAGCAGTGATTAATTTATTTTTAAAAAATGGGTGTTTTGCGGTTAACATCATCCTTAGTGACAGAATCTGGTAAGCAGGGCCCAAAAACTTGTTTTGGGTCATAAGAATATGTATCCAGTTTAACCAAAACAGGGTTGAAAATAGTCTTTTTTTCAAGTGTGTATTCTACACAGATTTTGGTAAAATGGAAGCAGATGATCCAGAAACCACAGTTAACTCTATTGGTACAAAAGCAGTTGCAGTAGTAATAAAAGCAGTGTATTTAATCTTATCAAACAATGAGTTTTGCATATAAAACATTCGAAGATCAGGTTACACAGTTTCATGTATAGAACATAAACATAGCTAAGAATGACAATTATTTGAGTAGCAATGGTAATAGCTTTGATAAGCATCAAATCAGTCTCTATCAACAAAACTTCTTTATTATGAAGCCTGGTTATTTTCCATTAATTGGTCACGCAACATTTCATCATGACTAAGATGAAAACTCATGTGGCTGCTAAATATTGCAGCATTTTTCCCTGGGTGCTTGACGTTTCCTAAAAGCATGGCATTTAGCAACAATGTTCTGTCGAGGGATGAAGTGTGCTTTCAAAGCCTCAATAGTGTTCTCCATTGTCTCTCCATGATTTTACAAGTTACAGAATAATCTCTGGCATTATGTCACCAGGCAGTAAGATCCTTGATGCCAATTTGTAGTGTATTTGTAAATGTTTTAGTAAGTATGAAGAGTTGCTTATTTATTGCTGTACATTTTAATAACAAACCAACAATCATGCAAGCATGTTGCATTACAGGTAATAGCAGCAGCAGCACCTTAATCTCTTTTTCTTTGTCTTTTATAGGTACAAGCATATAGATCCACAGAGCAATCACCTAGACAATTACCTTAAGTAATTTTATTGCTGTTTGAATGCAAGATTTCTAGCATACAGGAGATTAGCAGTGCCCCATCCAATCTAAATATGGCACACGAAGGTTAGAACATACCTATTCAAAATAATGAACACTCACATTAGACACTTCAACACTATACTGTAACTATTCTATATACTAACACTACTATAAGATTGCAAACTTTGCAGTACTGGCGAATTTTGAAACCTCTTTTTTCCAACGTGTATCAGTATACTTAGTGATAATTGTTTTAATATATTTTCAAATAGTGACAAATTTTAATGCACCTGTTACTATCGCGTTCTGCTAAAATATAATCATATAAAAAGCTCGTTCTTACCTTGGAACCATACTGGTTGAGACTTTCAAAACTCACTCTCTTAGCAAGGGAAATGCACGCAATGCGGCGAGGCTGAGTACAGGCTATATGGTTAAAACCAGATCCCAGCAGATACTGGGGCACCTGTGTAGATTTCCCACAGCCGGTGTCTCCAGCCACCACCACCACCGGGTGGGCTTGGACCAGTTCCACAATCCGGTCACGGTAATGGAAGATGGGCAGGCTCTTCTGCTCACGCTGCAGCTTGACGAGTTTACAGAAGCCCTGCTTCTGAGTGAAATCTAAAAAATGAAGCAGACCAATGCGGCAGTCTCTGACCTCCTGGCTGGGTGGGTCGGTCGTGTAGTCCCTGTGTCGCCTGCCATGCAAGCTTCCGAAACGATCGTCCACGTCTTTGGTGTTGACAAAGATGTTGATCCTGTATCGGGCATCGTATTCCTTTGGGAGCCCAAGATTCAATGTGCCACTTGCACGATTCATCCGTAACTCTGCCACACTTTTGCTAGGCTTTGAGCCCACCATCTCCCTTTTAGCTTTAAACCGTTGAAAGCGCTCAAAGAAAGCCCAAAACTCCTTATGTTCAATACTTTCCGCCTGAATGTAGTCGTGCTGGCGAAAAAAGATCTCATCCATCCGGGCACGACACTCTGGACTACTCCAGTCCCAGACCCTAATGCTGCTTCCACTCTCAGACATCTCTATCTGCTAGAATGCGAACGTAAAATTTACAGCAGCGTTAACAATGAATAATTATCAAGCCGATATACTTCTGTAATAATGATAACTACGATATATTCGTATATTTACGTTGGTTTTACAAGTTGTAAATTAGGTTGTATCTAGGCAAACATCTCAATTACTTAACAAATTCCATATGACTATAGAACAGGCACTTGACTGCTAATTACTATTTTGTGTTTGTTTCTTACTGCCTCAAACACGTTACAAACGACGTCTGAGGCTTCGTTTCTGCACACATCCAAACAATCGTTTTAAAACTTAATTACAAAGGCACGTACACTATAGTGTACATTTCGGTGGTCGAATCAAGGCTAACAAGTTCTAAAATCTGCATGTGAATCACCTCTTCAGCTATAAAAGAAGCAACCGAACCGCTCGACGAGTTGCAGTGAAGTGAGCTAAAACAAGCACATATGGACAAAGATACAACTACAGTGGAATCAGCGCTCTTCTTCGCACAGGAAGTTTTGTTTCGACTTTTGCTGCATAGTAATATATATATATATATATATATATATATATAATAAATATATATATATATATATATATATATATATATATATATAAAAAAATTTTTTTTTTTTTTTTTAAATGAAAAACGTCTCTTGTCCTAACAAAATATTCAGACAAGCAACCATTTCTAACCTATTTCAAAATAAAAGTCGCCAATGTGGAAAACAACCCTGAGAGGTATGCTAAAAAAAAAAAAAAAAGGTGACCGACGTCGTGCTGATTATTTGCTTAAAAACACCACTAAACAAAACAATCGTAATTCATGTAACGGAGAAATTATGTAGGGGGAAACGTCGGTCGGGTTGTAAGTGGGAGATGTAGACAAGCGCAAAACGGAGGTAAACGTTAGCCAAGCTACTACTATTTTGTTGTCTGCTTGAAAATGGCAGGGGAGAGCAGGGCAGTTGGCAATATTGACTTTGACTGGAGTAGCGATGGAGGGAAGTGAAGTAGGATTCGGAAATGGAGGCTAGAGAGAGTGAGAGTGAATGAATATATATTTGGGGGGAAAGTGAAAAGGCATTGGAGTCTGGATCGGATAGTGAAAGGGAGAAACACTACAACAAAAGGAAGCATATAAGATAATTGTAAAGGTAATATATAAGAGATATAGATAATATGACTGGGGATTCCACATTATTCCACAATACAATTGCTTGGTCTTTATTTTGAGAACAGAGTAGGTAATTCGTTTGATCTCAGTTGGTTTGAACTTCTAACATTTTAAAATGTTCATTTTATAATTGATTAAAAAGTGTCTCCTGGCACAATTATAGTGTCATAAAAATTGCCTGATCTGTCTTCTGAGAAGAGAGTAGATCATTCTGAATTGACCTGAGTTGCAGCTCCTAGATAAATTATATTCACAGATATGGTGAATTATTAAAGGATTTTTTTTTTTTTTAAATCCACAGTAAAATTAATTGATCCATTTCATAATGGATTAAAACTTGCCAACTGGCTGAATTATATTGACAGATATAATGGATTTGAAGGGGAATTACTTCAAAATTCCACAAGAAAATTACTTGATCTTTATTCTGAGAACAGGGTCAGTTTTATCAAGTCTTCTTCTTCTTTTTTTTCGGCTTTTCCCTTCAGGGGTCGCCACAGCGAATCATCTCTCTCCACCTATCCCTATCTTCTGCATCCTCAACAATTGCACCCACTAGCTTCATATCCTCATTAATTCCATCCATATACCTCCTCTTTGGCCTTCCTCTTTGCCTCCTGCCTGGCAGCTACATGTCCAACATTCTCCTACCAATATACTCACTCTCCCTCCTCTGAACATGTCCAAACCATCTTAATCTGGCCTCCCTAACTTTGTCCCCCAAACGTCCAACATGAGCTGTCCCTCTGATGTACTCGTTCCTAATCCTGTTCAATCCTGTCACTCCCAAAGAGAACCTCAACATCTTCAGCTCTGCTACCTCTAGCTCTGACTCCTGTCTCTTCCTCAGTGACACTGTCTCTAAACCATACAGCATGGCCGCTCTCACCACTGTCCTGTACACCTTCCCCTTGATTCTCGCTGATATTTTCCTATCACACAGAACTCCCGACACCTTTCTCCACCCATTCCAACCTGCCTGCACTCGCTTCTTTACCTCTTTCCCACACTCTCTATTACTCTGGACTGTTGACCCCAAGTACTTAAACTCCTGTACCTTCTTCACCTCTTCACCCTGTAACCTTACTGTTCCACTTCCCTCCCTTTCATTCACACACATGTACTCAGTCTTACTACAACTGACTTTCATTCCTCTTCTCTCCAGCGCAAACCTCCACCTCTCCAGGTTTTCCTCCACCTGCTCCCTGCTCTCACTACAGATCACCATGTCATCTGCAAACATCATTGTCCAAGGAGACTCCTGTCTGACCTTCTCTGACAACTGGTCCATCACCATAGCAAACAGGAACGGGCTCAGAGCCAATCCCTGATGCAGTCCCACCTCCACTTTGAACTCCTCTGTCTGACCTACAGCACACCTCACCACTGTCCTGCTCCTCTCATACATGTCCTGCACCACTCTGACATACTTCTCTGCTACTCCTGACTTCCTCATACAGTACCATAGCTCTTCTCTTGGCACCCTGTCATACGCTTTCTCCAAGTCTACAAACACACAGTGCAACTCCCTCTGACCATCCCTATACTTCTCCATCAAAATTCTCAGAGCAAAAATTGCACCTGTTGTGCTCTTTCTGGGCATGAAGCCATACTGCTGCTCACAAATTTCCACTACCTTCCTTAACCTAGCTTCCACTACTCTTTCCCATAGCTTCATTGTATGGCTCATCAACTTCATCCCCCTATAGTTGCTGCAACTCTGCACGTCACCCTTATTCTTAAAGATCGGCACTAACACACTTCTTCTCCATTCCTCAGGCATCCTCTCACTCTCTAAAACCCTGTTGAACAAACTACTTAAAAATTCCACTGCTGCCTCTCCTAGACACTTCCAGACCTCCACCGGGATGTCATCCCTGATCACTTCTGCTGTAGTTTCCCAGTTATCTGGCAGCACTACCTGACCACCCAGAGCCTGCCTCAACTTGAATCTAAATTCCTCACAACATTCCTCCTTTTTCAGCTTCCACCACTTGGTTTTCTTCTCTATCTCTATCTTTGACCTCTTCTTCTTACAGACCATCAAAGTCATCCTACACACCACCATCTTATGCTGTCTGGCTACACTCTCTCCCACTACCACTTTACAGTCACTAATCTCTTTCAGATTGCCTCTTCTACATAGGATGTAGTCTACCTGTGTTCTCCTACCTCCACTCTTGTAAGTCACTCTATGCTCCTCCCTCTTCTGAAAATAAGTGTTAACCACACCCATGTCCATCCTCTTAGCAAAGTCCACTACCATCTGTCCTTCTAGGTTCCTTTCCTTAACTCCAAACTTGCCCATCACCTCCTCATCACCTCTGTTCCCCTCACCAACATGTCCATTAAAATCCGCTCCTATCGCCACTCTCTCACCCGTGGGGATACTCTCCATCACCTCATCTAATTCACTCCAGAATCTCTCTTTCTCCTCTAACTCACAACCTACCTGTGGGGCATAACCACTAACAACATTCAACATTACCCCTTCAATCTCTAACTTCAGACTCATCACCCTGTCTGACACTTTCTTCACCTCCAGAACATTCCTCACAAACTCCTCCTTCAGGACCACACCTACCCCATTTCTCTTACTACCCACACATTAATAAAACAGCTTGAATCCTGCTCCTATACTACGAGCCTTGCTACCCTTCCACCTGGTCTCCTGTACACACAGTATATCCACCGTCCTTCTCTCCATCGTATCAGCCAACTCTCTACCTTTCCCTGTCATAGTACCAACATTCAGAGTTCCTATTCTCAGTCCTACACTCTTACCTTTCCTCTTCTCTCTCTGTCTGCGCACTCTCCTCTCTCCTCTACGTCTTCGACCAACAGGAGCCCAATTTCCACCGGCGCCCTGTAGGTCAACGGTGCCGATGGCGGTCATTCTTAACCCGGGCCTCGACCGAGCCAGTATGAAATTAGAGTCCTGACGATTTGCATGGTTAAATTTGGCAATGTTTTATGCCGGATGCCCTCCCTGACGCAACCCTCTCTATTTATCCGGGCTTGGGACTGGCACAGAAATCACTAGACTGTGACCCCCATGGCTAGATTGGTCAGTTTTATCAAGTAGCATTTTGAAATGTCCATTTTATAATGGATTAAACAGAGCCTCCTGGGACAATTATATTGACAGATATAGTGACTTTGAAAAGGAATTAATTAAAAAATTCTGCAGTAAAAGGGGTTGACCTTTATTGGGACTATAGAGTAGGTCATTATTGATTTCAGTTGGTTTAATTAAATAACAATTAGAATTTTCTGTTTTATAATGGATTCTAAAATATTACCTAAAACGAATATGGCTTAGTAAATTTTAGGGACTTTTTTTAACCTTATGTACTCCATTTTTAAAATGTAAAGGATTACCAAAAATGTTAAGCCTTTATTCTCACATATAGTGTAAATTGTTGTGTATTCATTTTGTTACGCAATCGTTAAAAATGATTATTTTGTAGTATGCTGAGCTCAGGAACGCTCCTTTTCCCATTTCAGCGCTATTAACGCTAAGTATGTAAAATCCGCGCCCCTGCAATATACCTGCGGATACTTTAACCGTGCTTTCAGAAAGCGTGGCTGGCTTTACCACAGTAGCGTTTGAAACATGTCATAAATAAATAAATGTATAGCCTCTCTGTAAGAGAGCATTTTTGTGAAGAAATGCAACCAGAGAGTGTAATACTTGACCTTTAAATGTTATGTTGTCTGGCCACATTTTCTTCCTTCGCGTAGGTGTTATACAGTTGCAAGAAAAAGTAAGTGAACTATTTTCAGTTTCCTGGTTTTCTGCTTTAATTGGTCATGAAATGTGATCTGATCTTCACCAGAGTCACAAATATCAACAAACACAATATTTCTAAGCTGATAAAACACACAGTCATGATTATTCATGTCTTTATTGAACACACTAATTAAACATACAAAGTGATGCTGGAAACAGTAAGTGAAACAGTGCTTTAATAACTGGTTGGACCACCTTTGGCAGCAATAACCTAAAGTAAGCGCTTCCTGTAGCTGCAAATTAGACCTGCACAACGTCCAGGTGTAATTTTGGATGATTCTTCCTTACAGAATTGCTGTAGTTCACCTTTATTCTTAGGACATCTGGTGTGAATGGCTCTCTTGAGGTTATTCCACAACATCTCCATTGGGTTGAGGCCAGGGCTTTCCACTCCAAAAGGTGGATTTTATGTCTCTGAAGCCATTCTGTAGTAGATTTACTTTTGTGTTTAGGGTCATTATCCTGCTGCATCACCCAGCTTCTTCTGAACTTCAGCTTGTTGACAGCCACCTTGAGATTATCCTTTAGGATATCTTGATAAACTTGGGAAAACTGGGAATTCATTTCCCCCTCCACAATGGCAAGCGGTCCAGTCCCAGAGAAAGCAAAGCAGCCCCAAACCATGATGCTCCCTCCACCATACTTCACTGTTGGGATGGTGTTTTCATGTTGGTACACTGTTTTCTGTTTACGCCATACATAGTGTTGCATGTTCTTCCCAAACAATTCTATTTTTGTTTCATCTGTCCACAATACATTTTCCCAGTAGTGTTGTGGAGTGTCCAGGTGGTATTCTGCAAACTTTAGGCAGGCTGCAATGTTTTTTTTGGAGAGCAGTGGCTTCCTTCGTGGTGTCCTTCCATGGATACCATTCCTGTTCAGTGTTTTGGATATGGTTGACTAATGAAGAGAGATGTTAGACAGCTTCAATGAATCCTTTAACTCTTTAGCTGTTACTCTGGGGTTCTTTTTCACCTCAATGAGCATTCTGTGTTGTGCCTTTGGAGTGATCTTGGCTGGGCGTCCACTTCTATGGAGAGGAGCCACAGTATCACATCGTTTCCATTTATAGATAATTTGTCTAACTGTGGACTGATGAATATGTAAAGTCTTTGACTTTATAACCCATGGCTCACATTAGTTTATGCTGCTTGTGGATAGCACATTGACACTGTTTGGGTGATTATATAAGTCAGTTTAGCTCTAAACCACACCTTTTATTCTTGTTTTATTTTTTGACTCTAACTGCCATTTAGTGACACCAGAAGTGTTTCATTTACTTTTTCCACCATCAATTTGTATGTTTAATGACTGTGCTCAGTAAAGACATGAAAGATCATGACTGTTTGTGTTTTATCAGCTTAGAGATATTGTGTTTGTTGATTATGTTGACTTTGATGAAAATCAAATGAAATTTCATGACCAATCTAAGCAGAAAACCAGGAAACTAAAAATGGTTCATTTACTTTTTCTTGCAACTGTACATGTCAAAAGTACGTGTAGCCCCTATGCTAATACCTTGCACCTAAATCTTACCTGCTAGTTAAGTTTAGGAAAATATGTACAATCAGGCTTTTTGTCTTGTAAAATTGTTACAAATGCATTTAGTTTCTTTATTTGGTGTTTGGGTCCATAGCAATAATTTACATTGGTATTAATGTGTATTCTGTAGTTTGGTTGCAATGCACCATGTGCTTGTGCTGAGGACAGCCAATGTTGTTTGTTGTTGTGATTGTTTTATAAGTTAGGTTAGGTGACACAGTAGACAACGTAGAAGGAGGTGAGTGAGTATTTTGCTACGAGATTCCCATCTATCTTTACTTAAATTTAAAGGGGGTGTCCATAAATCAACCTGGAGAAATATAATTTACGAGCTCAGGGCACTATCCTAATATTAAAGGGTAAAGAAAGCACTACATACAGTTTTGCTAAGTGTTTGTAAAGGGAAGCAGTGATATGCAAGGTATGGTGGAGATCATGAATATGGCATGTGTGAACAAGGTGTAAAACCCAAATGTTGCAACTGCGGAGGGGTACAATGTGCTGGCTATGATAGATGCCATATGAGGGGGAAAAGATTTCAGAATGGTTGACATGCAGAAGCAATAAAGCAGATTAAGAATGTAGATCAAAAAGAAAATGTCCAAATCATTTTACCCAAAACAAAAGGGTGACATAATTACAGTACGGTGAATGAAAATACAATGTTAGCTGTAGACATTCATTGTATTTTTGGCGGTAGTAGTAAATTGTTCCTCACAAACAAAGTTTAACAGAAAAGAATAAGATTATAATTAGGGCAGTGGAAAGACACTTGGAAGTAGAAGGAGTAAGTGTGGAGCAAATATTTTATATAGTTACAATTTTACAGTGCAATGCAAGAAGTCTAAGCCTACCCTTACGAACTTATAGTCGGAAAAATACCCTTACGAACCCATTAAGCACACTGCCATCTTTGAGCTCAGATTATATAAAGAAAAAAATTTATTATCCTACTTAATGTCTTTGTTGTCATCTAATTGATTTGTTTGTTACTGCATACCTCCTTTAATTTTATGCCAATCAGACAATTGCGCCACTCAGATCCCAGTGTTCTGAGTTCCAGTGCGACTTATCGCTGGGTGGTGCTCACTGATGCTGTAGATGGATCTGTGTGGACAGCCTGTGACCAGGAGACAGCCGTGGACAGAGCCACTTGGGGACTATAACACCATCACCGATCTGCTGTGCTCTAGAAATGTCTTAATGTAGATTTGGTGAGATTAATAGATGTGTACCCTAATTGCTAATCTTAAGGAGTTTAAAAAATAGATAATTTTTTTTATATATTTCATGTGAAAGTTTAAGCAGCGAAACAACAGAAAAGGTTGGGGAATAGGAAATCATAAGACTGTGTAGTGTCATACACTATGGGGTTGTATATAGAAATGCAGTAGAAGAGAGGTTTGACTGGAAGGACTTAATATGCTTACATGTTATATGCCTACACAGGCTAGAACCAATCTATATCATAGGCATCATTCTGTGTCCCTGTTCCACTGACATCATTAATAAGTGCCACTATTTAAGATCTGGTTTCCATGTGTCTCATTGTCTAGCTGTAGTCATGTTGTATGTCACAACCAAAATTGAGTTCATGATCTTGCCATGCATATCTAGTTTTATTTCATGTTCATAGTATTTGTTTTCCTGTTTCACTCAAATAAACACCAATATGCACTTGCATCTGCCTCCACTATCAATCCATGTCAAATAACTGTGGAAAAAAATTTTTTTTAAAATAAAATATTACTGTATGTTTAAGCGGGGGGCACGGTGGCTTAGTGGTTAGCACGTTTGCCTCACACCTCCAGGGTTGGGGGTTCAATTCCCGCCTCCGCCATGTGTGTGTGGAGTTTGCATGTTCTCCCCGTGCCTCGGGGGTTTCCTCCGGGTACTCCGGTTTCCTCCCCCCAGTCCAAAGACATGCATTGTAGGTTGATTGGCATCTCTAAATTGTCCATAGTGTGTGATTGTATGAGTGTGTGTGTGTGTGTGTGTGCCCTGCGATGGGTTGGCACTCCGTCCACGGTGTATCCTGCCTTGATGCCCAATGACGCCTGAGATAGGCACAGGCTCCCCGTGACCCGAGTGTAGATTGGATAAGCGGTAGACAATGAATGAATGAATGAATGAATGAATGAATGAATGAATGAATGTATGTATGTTTAAGCTTCTTGTTACAAACATTTTTTTTCAGAGCATGTGAACTGTTAGTCTTTTTTTGTGTTTTCTGTTAGAAGAATAAGAAACAGCATTTAAAGTATTTGAAAGCTAAAAAAAACTCAGCCTTGGACAAGCAGGGGCTTAATAGGCAGAGCTGGGCCAGCATTAGTCTAACTGTAACTGTTTCTGTACCATTTGAACCAGTTAAAATGAGTCAAGGGGGTGTATCTGATATTGGCTGTATATACTAAAGTTAAACCAGCTCTGCCTTTCACATCAGTTGAACAGAATTTGATCTTTACTACTAGAGTAAATTTTCTAACAGGACACTCAGTAGTACCCATGA
Organism: Hemibagrus guttatus; assembly: GCA_033459395.1. Lineage (NCBI taxonomy): Eukaryota > Metazoa > Chordata > Actinopteri > Siluriformes > Bagridae > Hemibagrus > Hemibagrus guttatus. The sequence continues at coordinate 18,832,134 of JAUCMX010000004.1, forward strand.
GGATGAGACACTCCTCATAAAATGGGCTTGGTAGGAAATGAACATAATGTAATTAAATTGTATTTGTATTTACAGAACAAAAATAAATTCAGGATATAAAGTATATATGACTCAGTCAAGTATCACATTTATTAGCTACCTACTGATCTATAAAGCACTCAGTGGTCTTGCGCTGCAGGACCTGGGCAAACTTTGTTTTTTTTATGATCTGCCACACCTACTTCGATCAAAAAGGTGTACGCTATTTGTTAGTACATCAAGTAGTAAAGGTTGCAGCAGGAGCCATCGCTTTTTATTACAAAGCCCCACAGTTATGAAAATAGCCTGGACTCAGACACAGTCTCAGTGTGTAATTTCAGTTTGTTTATACAAGCGTATAAACAATATGTTTCACATTTGTTTATACAAGCTTTTTATGAATGTTTTTTTTCTTAGGTAAAGGACCAGATCAGGGGGGGTTCATGGGCATATTTTGAGTGTTTTGGTGAACTGGGACGTTTGGATGTTAAAAAAGTCAAAGGGGGAAAGTCTGTTTGCACTGACTTAATTGCAATCTCAATTTCATTTGGGGGAAGAGGACTGTCAAGTTTCACCAGTGAATCAAAAAAAAAAAAGGTCTAGAAGAATGGGGTCAGATGGGTATTCAGAAGAGTATAATATAGAATAAAATTAAAATTGCTTATTTATTTCATGTGAGTCACCATTACTGCCAATCTACCCATGTGTATTTCTTTGTGTTTTCACTGTGTCACGTTTCCGGTATCCAAGGCATGCAGGAACAGACCCAGCGCGGAGATCGACAGCAGACAGGGGTTTTATTAAACTTAAATCACACGGAGACAGCAGACATAACGCCACAAATCCACGGAACATAAAGACGTAATAATGACGACGACCAGCCCCGAACCCTGGCAAAAGGCCACTATAAATACAAAACATAATTGCACACAACATTGGGAACAGGTGAACATCAATTAGGAAACAATAGGAAAAGGCGGGGCTAAACCAAACACATGACATGACGTAAACAATGACATAACACAACATAACCCCTGCTGGAAACCCCCCCTAGTGGCCCAACACAGGGCCTACACCCGTAACACACTGCTACAAGCATTCATCTGTGGTGGAATTTTGGAAATGCCATGAATCACAAACAGTGTATGAGTCAAGAAGTCAGATCTTTCAGAAGTTTTGGATCAAGCAATTGATGTGGTTGACTCATCAAGTGCTGTATTTAAACAACAGTTTATTATTTAAAATCTTTTCTAAGCATCAAATGATGAGTATGCAGACAAGGTAAGGAGGAAAAAATATTGATGAATTCTGGGTTGTCCAAATTTGGGGCATAGATACAAGCTAGTATTAAATCTATATTATGTAACTTCACAAATGTTATAACAAACCTGCTGCCAAGATTCAAGCTTATTTGTGAAGAGCAAAGTGGGATTGTGTTCTTTATTAAAACTGCAGCTTCTCTGACTTTACTGTCAAATTCTGAAGATCCAGAAACCCATCTGCATTTTATTGCCAAATAATCAAATGTATGCAACAAGTTTCCAGCACAGAAATTGCACGCCCAGTGCTTATATGGTATCTGTGTATTATTGTTTCTGTATCATGTCTGTGGATTATGTGATTTAATTGTGATGGTGGATTACTGATACTGCATTGTGCTTACAGACTATTGTGACTATATTGTGCTTGTGGATTTTTGCTACTCAGTTGTGATTTTTATGCTGATTTGTGCCTACAAATTATTGCTGCTGTGTTATACCTGTGGATTATTGAGTCTGCATTGGGCATTTCACTATTGAACTCTGCCATTGTATTTCTGTTTCTAAACGTTGCCTGTGGCATGTTGCCTGCATGCTTATTAAAGAAAATGTTATTGCAGTCCCTATTTGTGTTGTACATTTGAGTCCTAACCTGTGTCCCTGACAGTACCATCTGGCCAGAAATGGAACCAGCTGATGCACAGAGAATGCAGACTCTGTTGGGGACACTGTCTCAGACCACTGCCACCCATGAAAAGTCTCCAGGACTTAGTCAGTGTGACCCAGAACCTTGCCAGCCCATCAGTCAGCTCACTCCACAGCCTGTTCCTGCCACCCAGCCTGTTTCTGCCCCTCAGCACTTCTCCAGGCCTGAGAACCTCACTTGCCTCACCCAGAGTGCTTTGCAGGTGAACCAGGCCTCTGCCATCCTTTGTTGATGCAGTATGCCATCATCTTTGCGCTTCAGCCTTCGTCTAGCCCTCTTTGGCACTCCCCGAGATCGCTCAGGGGGCCTGTCTGGTGGCAGAGTATGCAATGGACGGTGACAATGAGTGGAACCCAGTAGCCTTGTTCAATGTCTTCTTCTACAGGGGCCTCTTGCCAGAAATTAAAGATGAACTTGCTGTTCGAGAGCTACCCAATAATCTGGACAACCTGATCAGCCTAACCACCCACAATGACTGCTGCAGTAGGGAATGCTGTTAGGAAAGATCGGTGAGAATGTCATGGCAACCCCACCAGCACTGACTGGCCCTGAGCCAGTGCAGAATAGCCGACACAGACTTACCATCACACAGCGAGAGAAGCGCCGTGCCGGCAGATTGTGCCTGTACTATGAAGACTCCAGTTACTTTGTCTGCACCTGCCTGACAAAAGGGAAGGCTTGTCACTGAAAGAGGAGTCCACAGTGACCCTCCCACATCAGTTTTGAGGCTCTCATTGACCCTTTGGTGGATGCCAAGTTCTTGGATGAGGCACTGACTAGTCAACTGGGCCTAGAAACTGAACCCCTTTCCTCCGCGCTGCTGGTCTGGGCCCTGTATGGCCACATCCTGCACCACGCTTGACACCACACCCTACCCCTACTGTGACTGTGGGAGTCACATCATAAGACCATCAACCTTCCTAGTCATTCCTTCATCTCTGGCACCCATCATCCTTAGATCCCCCTGGCTATCTAAGGAGAAAAATGCGGCCCAGCAGCCACATTTTGGACTGGGGCCTGTATTTAGCAAGGCCCAGGCCTCCTGTCTGCCCCTGCATTGCCCTTGTGACTGTGGCATTGACCTCCTTCCCAGGGCTATGCCCCCACGTGGACGCCTGAGCCCGAGATGGAAGTAACTTACATTCCAGAGGCCCTGGCTACTGGCATCATCTGCCAATCATAATCACTTGCTGGAGCCGGATTCTTCTTTGTTGAGAAGAATGATAAGTCTTCCTGGCCTTACATTGACTACCAGGGTCTCAACGCCATTATGGTCAAAAATTGATATTCAATTCAATTCAATTCAGTTTTATTTGTATAGCGCTTTTAACAAAGAGCATTGTCTCAAAGCAGCTTTACAGAACATAAGAAACAATAAACATACAAACAAACAGTCCTAGAAGTTAGACAAAATTTTCCCTAGTGAGCGAGCCTGAGGTGACTCAGGCGACTGTGGCAAGGAAAAACTCCCTCAGATGGTATTAGGAAGAAACCTTGAGAGGAACCAGACTCAAAAGGGAACCCATCCTCATCTGGGTGACACACGGAGAGTGTGATATGAACAATGTCCTTTCTGCATTAGTTGTGTGGTGCAGATACAGCATGTGTTATGTGTAAAATGTCCACATAGGGTTGGCAGTGCTGCTTTGATTACTCCAGTCCTCAGAAAGCAGAACCTGGCTGGAGCTGGTCCATCTCTGGATGCCACCGGAGCTGGCACAATCTCTGTGTGACTCGGGGATGGGTAGAAGAAGGGAAACAAATGGAAAAGGGATTAGTGTAGCTGCTATTTATAATATTAGCAGGCATTAGATGATAATGTGCATTTAATCGGATGTATTGGAGTACAAGGTTATGGGATTTATTAGGTGTATGCCTGGCTAAAGAGATATGTCTTTAGTCTACGTTTGAACTGGGAGACTGTGTCTGAGCCCCGAACACTGTCAGGAAGACTGTTCCAAAGTTTAGGAGCTAAATAAGAAAAAGCTCTACCCCCTTTTGTAGACTTTGATATTCTGGGAACTACCAGAAGTCCGGAGTTTCGAGATCTTAAGGAGCGTGATGGATTGTAACGTGTTAGAAGACTGGCTAGATACGTGGGAGCTGAACCATTCAGAGTCTTGTATGTAAGAAGTGCTAGTTTATATGTAATTTTGTAAGCGGTCTACGAGAATGTTATGATCTAAAGTGTCGAATGCAGCACTAAGATCAAGTAAGACTAATATTGAGATGAAGCCTTGGTCCGAAGCTAAAAACAAGTCATTTGTGATCTTAACTAGTGCAATTTCTGTGCTATGATGGGGCCTGAAACCTGACTGAAATTCTTCAAGGATATTGTTTTCCTGTAAGAAGGAGCATAATTGAGTAGACACAACCTTTTCTAATATTTTAGATATAAAGGGAAGGTTTGAAATCGGTCTGTAATTTAATAAGTCATTAGGGTCTAGTTTAGGTTTCTTAAGAAGAGGCTTAATAACTGCCAGCTTGAAAGGTTTAGGGACGTGACCTAAACATAACGAGGAATTAATAATGTTGAGGAGAGGCTCTCCAGCTGTGTGTATCACTTCTTTCAGTAATCTAGTTGGAATTGGATCTAACAAACATGTTGTTGAATTAGCCGTGGTGATAAGTTTATACAGCTCTTCCTTCCCTATACATGTAAAGCATTGTAGCTTTGAATGTGGCGCTTTAGGCTGGACTAGATCACTGGATGCTGTCAAAGGTTGAACATCCATTATTTTGTTCCTGATACTATCGATTTTGTCGGTGAAAAAGTTCATAAAGTCCTCACTATTAAGCTGTGATGGAGTACTCTCTTCAGATATCTGATGTTTTGTCAATCTAGCCACTGTACTAAATAAGAATCTGGGATTGTTTTGGTTTATTTCTATAAGTTTGCTCAAATGCTCAGCCCTAGCAGCTTTTAGAGCCTGTCTATAGTTAGACATACTGTCTTTATACGCAATTCTAAAGACTTCTAATTTAGTTTTTCTCCATTTTCGCTCTAGGTTACTGGTTGCTCTCTTGAGGGCGTGAGTGTGACTATTGTACCATGGTGCAGATGTTTTATCTCTGACCCTTTTTAATCGGATGGGAGCAACAGTGTCTAGTGTGCTGGTGAAAATAGTGCCTATGCTGTTAGTTAATTCATCTAAGTCATCTGCATTTAGGGGTCTGGTGAGAAGTTGAGACAGATCCGGTAGATTACTTGTGAATCTGTCTTTAGTGGTCGGGATAATAGTTCTACCGAGTCGATAACGAGGAGAGACATGCCTAATATGTTCTACAGGTAGAGTGTACACTAAGAGGTGATGGTCTGTGATATCATCACTTTGAGGTAGAACAGCTATATCAGTGACATCTGTTCCATGTGATATAACTAAATCTAGTGTATGGTTAAAACGATGAGTTGGTCTAGTAATGTTTTGTTTAACCCCAAAAGAATTTAATAAATCTATAAATGCGAGCCCTAAGGCATCATTGGAATCATCTACATGAATGTTAAAGTCTCCTACAATCAACACTTTGTCATAATTAATCAGTAGGTCTGAGAGTAAATGTGCAAACTCTTTAAGAAAATCGGCGTAGGGCCCCGGGGGTCTATATACGTTGGCCAGCACAAGATATAGTAGAGATTTTTTATTTATGTCTGTGAGTGTAACATTAAGGACAAGCGCTTCGAATGAGTTAAACCTGGTTCCTGTTTTCTGAGTAACGTTAAGAGAGTTGCTATAAATAGTTGCAACACCACCTCCACGACCAGTCTGACGGGGCTCATGCTTATAGCAAAATCCTGACGGAGTGGACTCATTCACACTAATGAATTCATTTGGCCTAAGCCAGGTTTCAGTAAGGCAGAGTGTATCAAAACTATAATCTGAGATCATTTCATTAACAATAAGTGCTTTCTGTGCAAGGGACCTAATGTTGAGAAGCCCAAACATATATCCGCTGCCGCTAATGTCTATGGCATTTAAGCTTCTCCAAGCTTGACTTGCGGAATGCCTACCACCTGGTCCGCACTTAATACACTTAACACTTAATACCCCCACTGGTCACTATGAGTATACAGTAATGGTGTTCGGCCTGACCAACACGCCGGTGGTATTCCAGGCACTTGTTGGTGTTCCAACAGTGTCCTATGTGACTTCAAAGTGTGTGTCTTTGTCTGTTCTTCATTTCTTTCATCTGTTTCTCTGCCTGTTTTGACCTCTGCCCATTCTTTGCATCATTTCTGGATTTCCTTTGATGTGTGTTCCATAGGTGCACACATCATGTGTTGCATAGATGTTATAACTACGACATGAATATTTATACAAACTCCATTAGTGAACTAATTCAAACAAGCCAGATTCCAGATCTCAACATTCAGTCATGACTAAAACACATGGGAAAATATGGGAAAAAGGAAGTCTGTCTTAAATCACTTGCCAACTTTTATAATAATAATAATAATAATAATAATAATAATAATAATAATAATAATAAAACTGGTGACAAAAAAGTTCACACTATAATTAAGTAACATTAACATGACATTACAATAACGTGAAGTGAACATTTTTTGTAGGAGTTGTTCAGTTTACCGCTTGGGAGTTATTTTGGTCATTTCCATGAAAGCCATATGTTAGTCTTTTTCACATGTTGTAGCTCATGGACTTTACTTTACATCTCTGAGCATTAAATATTTTGACCTTGGACAGGATTTGCCGAGATGCCTACTCCTGGGAAATTTGTCATCTATTTTGTTTGGCATTTGTAAACAGTCTTCTCAAGATAAGATGGTGATTCCCATTGAATTGATAAGTAACAACAATTTTTGAGGTCATGGCTGATATCTTTTCTTCGTGATGTAGAATTAAACTGCCAAAATGGCTTATATAGAGGTAGTTCTTGATGACTAACTAATCTTGTGCATTGTACACTGATAATTACTCTCTTAATAAGAGTGGGAGTAGTAAGTGGGGTACTTAAATCTTACTTTATTTTTTATTATTTTGAATATTTACTTATTGAGAAAAATGACTACATATTGAATATGTATTATATATATTGTGTTTTTGTTCACTGGAGGTTGTTTGTTTGTTTACAGAGGCTGGTAAGGATAACACAATTATTATTTAATTGTTTTGACTGTAATTATGCAGACAATTACAGTTGCTAGTAAACCAAGTACACAAGAAATGAATTTAACCAAAAAATCATCTAAATGAGAAATCAATACACCATGAAATCAATTAAACAGGAAATAAGATTCAAACATTCAAATTTGGCCAAAATACAGCAGATAATTGAATAGTTGTGCAGATACAACTAATTACTAGAATAATCAATCAAACAAGATTATAAATTTCAAATGTGCACATGGTAGGCACTACTTGACAAGATTTTCTCATGAAGCTAAGCCTTCAACTTCATGATGATGGCCAAGATGGCAGTAGCATGCAGCGGCCACTTCGGATCCAAAATGGTACTATTGTCCTCATATAGCCCGAATACCATGGCATATGGACACCAGATACAACGGTGTTCATGTGTACGACCACCAGACACTATTAGAGTTTGGAAATCATGCACCAGCCAACATGCATGATGAACTATGGAAAAGCCTTCACGATCTCGGCTTCCTGCAGAGACCAGGCCCTGAGTCCTCAGCGTCGCCCGATGCCGGTGGCCCAGAGAGGAGTCAATGAAAGCGGTGTGCGAGAAAGCGGTGTGCGAGAAAGCACAAGCACGACAAGAGGGCAGGTGTCCGTGCTAGGCTAAAAACAAAGAAAAAAGTTTGTGGAGTTTGTGACTGTTAGATGCAGACCATTTTATTTACCACGGGAATTCACCACCGTATTCATTGTCAGAGTGTACATTCCCCCCAGCGCTAATGCTAAAGAGGCTCTGTGTGAGCTCTACAGAGCTATTAGCGAGCTGCAGAATGCTCACCCCGATGGTCTGTTTATTATCGCCGGAGATTTCAATCATGCAAATCTCAAGTCTGTTCTCCCTAAATTCCATCAGTATGTGGACTCTGCAACCAGAGGAGTGAATACGCTGGATCTTGTTTACACAAACATTCCCAGGACATATCATGTGGAGCCCCGCCCCCACCTCGGCTACTCAGACCACATCTCTGTTATGTTGATTCCAGCATACACACCACTCATCAGACACTCTAAACCGGTTCTGAAACTGGTTAAAACCTGGCCAGAAGGAGCCATCTCTGCTCTTCAGGACTATTTTGAGTGTACTGACTGGGACATGTTCAGGGAGGCTGCAACCAACGGTGATACCACAGATTTGGACGAATATACGTCATCAGTGACCAGCTACATCAGCAAGTGCATCGATGACGTGACCATCTCCAAATCCATCTCCACATGCTCCAACCAGAAGCCGTGGATGACCGCAAAAGTGCATGAGCTGCTAAGATCCAGGGACTCTGGAGCTGGAGACAAGGCTGCCCTAAGAACAGCACGGGCTAAACTCTCTCGAGCCATCAGGTAGGCAAAACGTACACACTCCCAGAAAATCCACGGCCACTTCCAGAGCAGCGGTGACACTTGGCGCATGTGGCAAGGCATCCAGTCCATCACCAACTACAGGCCAGCTCCACCTGCCTGTGACAGTGATGTCTCCCTTCAAGATGCACTGAACAGCTTCTATGCTTGGTTTGAGGCATAGAATGACATGACAGCGAGGAAGACCATCCCTCCTCCAGAGGACCAGGTGCTCTGTCTCACCACAGCCGACGTGAGGAAACTCTATGCAGAGTTAACCCACAGAAAGCTGCTGGACCAGACAACATTCCTGGCAGAGTGCTCAGGAAATGTGCAGAACAGCTAGCAGATATCTTCAACATTTCCCTGAGCAGCGTCGTTGTCCCAACGTGCCTTAAGACCACCACCATCATCCCTGTGCCGAAGAAGTCCCCAGTGTCCTGTCTCAATGACTACCGTCCCGTTGCACTCACAGCCATCATCATGAAGTGCCTCGAGAGGCTCATCATGAGGCAAATCAAGGACCTTCTGCCACCATCACTAGACCCCATGCAGTTTGCGTATCGTCCAAATCGCTCCACGGACGATGCCATCAGCACAACTCTCCATCTGTCCCTCACACACCTGGAAAATAAGGACACTTATGTACAAATGCTGTTCATCGACTTCAGTTCAGCATTCAACACAATCATGCCTCAGCACATGACTGAGAAGCTGCGCTTGCTGGGCATCAACACCTCCCTCTGCAACTGGATCCTGGACTTCCTGACTGGGAGACCTCAGTCAATCCAGGATCGGGAACAGCACCTCCAGCACCACCACACTGAACACTGGAGCCCCTCAGGGCTGCGTGCTCAGTCCACCGCTGTTCACCCTGCTCACTCACGATTGTGCAGCAATGCACAGCTCCAACCACATAATTAAGTTCGCCAATGACACGACCATGGTGGGTCTCATCAGCAAGAACAACAAGTCAGCATACAGAGAGAAGGTGCAGAGGCTAACATCCTGGTGTAAAGCCAACAAACCTGTCTCTGAACGTGGAGAAAATGAAAGAGATGGTTGTTGACTTCAGGAGAGCACAGAGTGACCATTCTCCACTGGACATCGATGGGTCCAACGTGGAGATCGTCAAGAGCACCAAATTCCACGGTGTTCACCTGGCGGAGGACCTCACCTGGTCACTCAACACCAGCTCCATCACCAAGAAAGCCCAGCAGCATCTCTACTTCCTGCAAAGGCCGAGGAAGGCTCATCTTCCACCTCTCATCCTGACCATCTCCTACAGAGGGACCATCGAGAGCATCCTGAGCAGCTGCATCACTGCCTGGTTCGGGAATTGCACCGTCTCGGATCGCAAGACCAGCTGAGAAGATCATCTGAGTCTCTCTTCCCTCTATTATGGACATTTACTCCACACGCTGTATCCGCAAAGCCTCGTGACATTGTGGATGACCCCACACACCCCTCACACACACTCTTTACCCTCCTGCCGTCTGAAAAGAGGTACTGTAGCATTCGGGCCCACACATCCAGACTGCTCAACAGCTTCTTCCCTCAGGCAATCAGGTGTCTCAACAGAGAACTGAACTAAACTGAGGAACATGGAAAACACACACACACACACACACACACACACACACACACACACACACACACACACACTCTGAACTGAGAACTGAACTGAACAGAACTCACACACGCATATACACACACACACGCACACACACACACCTGATATTGTTTACATGCACATGTCACATTTAATATTTGTACTATAATTTTAAATATTATATTTGTGTTAACTTATCTCTGCTGCTATTCTTGCACTCACTGTACAACACCGTTCTTTGCACTCACTGTACAATACTGTTCTTTTTTTGCACACAGTCGGCGTTATGTTGTATGTTTAGTTTAAAAATTCTGCACCTTAGTTTAGCTTCATGTTTGTCCGCATCACCCTGTATTTTGTTTTTTGTTATGTGTAGCACCTCTGGTCCAGGAGGAACGTTGTTTCATTTCACCATGTACTGCATCAGCTATATATGGTTGAAGTGACAATAAAGCTTCTTTGACTTTGACTTTGACATTGACTTTTCATCTGGCCCCTAATGTTTACTCTTATTGTAGCTGGGCCTGCATTGTGTTTGTCAATGATGTGAATGAAGTTAGGACCACTGCCAATTTGAGAAGAGGAAAATTTATTTTCTCTCAGCAGGTCTGTGCAAAATAAATCAAAATCAGTATTGCAACTTCATTTAACAGGACAGCTTATAAGCCCTCACCTCTCCTCAGCAAGGCCTTCCGCTGACTGAGGTAGTGACATTGCGAAAGGTCATGCAGACAAAATGAAATTAACAAAATAAAAAAGACAGAAAGAATTCAATTCAGTTTATCAACATTGTTATTTTATTAAATAATTTATTTTTAATTCAATTTAATTTTTTTTAAATTTTGACAATAATGTTTTATTTATTAACAATGGACATTGTCTCAAAGCAGCTTTACAGAAGTATAGAAACAAAGAGTACAAATTATAAACTTTAGAATTAAGTTACTATTTATAAAATCAAGCACCTATGCATTCAGACTGCTTCTACAAACATTTGTGAAAGAAAGAGTCGCTCTCAGGAGCTCAGTGAATTCAAGAGTGGTACCATGATAGGTTGCCAATCTAGACATGGGGGTCACAGTCCAGTGACTTCTGTTCTGGTCCCAAGCCCAGAATAGAATAGAGAATAGAGAGGGTTGCGTCAGGAAGGGCATCTGGCATAAAACATTGCCAAATTTAATCATGCGAATCGTCAGTACTCTGAATTTCATACCGGATCGGTTGAGGCCTGGGTTAACAATGACTGGTGGAAATCGGGCAACTGTTGGTCGAAGGAGTAGAGGAGGGAGGAGAGTGCACAGACAGAGAGAGAAGAGAAAAGGTAAGAGTGTAGGATTGAGAATAGGAACTCCGAATGTTGGTACTATGACAGGGAAAGGTAGAGAGCTGGCTGATATGATGGAGAGAAGGAAGGTGGATATACTTTGTGTACAGGAGACCAGGTGGAAGGGTAGCAAGGCTCGTAGTATTGGAGCAGGATTCAAGCTGTTTTATTATGGTGTGGATAGTAAGAGAAATGGGGTAGATGTGGTCCTGAAGGAGGAGTTTTTGAGGAATGTTCTGGAGGTGAAGAAAGTGTCAGACAGGGTGATGAGTCTGAAGTTAGAGATTGAAGGGGTAATGTTGAATGTTGTTAGTGGTTATGCCCCACAGGTAGGTTGTGAGTTAGAGGAGAAAGAGAGATTCTGGAGTGAATTAGATGAGGTGATAGAGAGTATTCCCACGGGTGACAGAGTGGTGATAGGAGCAGATTTTAATGGACATGTTGGTGAGGGGAACACAGGTGATGAGGAGGTGATGGGCAAGTTTGGAGTTAAGGAAAGGAACCTTGAAGGACAGATGGTAGTGAACTTTGCTAAGAGGAGGGACATGGCTGTGGTTAACACTTATTTTCAAAAGAGGGAGGAGCATAGAGTGACTTACAAGAGTGGAGGTAGAAGCACACAGGTAGACTACATCCTATGTAGAAGAGGCAATCTGAAAGAGATAAGTGACTGTAAAGTGGTAGTGGGAGAGAGTATAGCCAGACAGCATAGGATGGTGGTGTGTAGGATGACTTTGATGGTCTGTAAGAGAAGAGGTCAAAGATAGAGATAGAGAAGAAAACCAAGTGGTGGAAGCTGAAAAAGGAGGAATGTTGTGAGGAATATAGAAAGAAGTTGAGGCAGGCTTTGGGTGGTCAGGTAGTGCTGCCAGATGACTGGGAAACTACAGCAGAAGTGATCAGGGTGACAGGAAGAAAGGTGATGGGTGTGTCATCTGGAAGGAGGAAAGAAGATAAGGAGACTTCAGAATAGTATCCAGAGGAAGAGGTTAGACAAGGAGAAGTGGGACATGGACAGGACTGACAAGAATAGACAAGAATACAAGGAGTTACAGCGAGAGTGAAGAGGGAGGTGTCTGAGGCCAAGCAGAAGGCATATGACGAGTTGTACACTAGGTTAGACACTAGAGAAGGACAGAAGGACTTTTACAGGTTAGCTAGGCAGAGGGATCAAGATGGGAATGATGTGCAGCAAGTTAGAGTTATTAAGGATAGAGATGGAAAGGTGCTCACGAGTGAGGAGACTGTACAGAATAGATGGAAGGAGTACTTTGAAGAGCTGATGAATGAGGAAAATGAGAGGGGAAAAAGAGTAGAAGGGGTGAACTCTGTGGAACAGAAAGTAGATAAGATTACAAAGGATGAAGTCAGAAAGGCTTTGAAGAGGATGAAAAGTGGAAAGGCAGTTGGTCCTGATGACATCCTGGTGGAGGTCTGGAAGTGTCTAGCAGAGGCAGCAGCGGAATTTTTAACTAGTTTGTTTAACAGCCTTTTAGAGAATGAGAAGATGCCTGAGGAATGGAGAAGAAGTGTATTAGTGCTGTTCTTTAAGAATAAGCGTGACGTGCAGAGTTGCAGCAACTATAGGTGGATAAAGTTGATAAGTCATACAATGGCTTTTTTACAATTTTTTAACACCTCACTGGAGACCTGCCACGTGCCAGCCTGCTTCAAGACCTCAGCCATTGTCCCAGTCCCCAAAAAGACAAAGATAACAGGACTTAATGACTACAGACCCGTCGCTCTGACTTCTGTGGTCATGAAGTCTTTTGAGCGCCTCGTGTTGTCCTACCTCAAGGACATCACAGACCCTCTCCTGGATCCACTACAGTTCGCCTACAGAGCCAACAGATCTGTAGATGATGCTGTGAACATGGCCCTCCACTTCATACTTCAGCATCTAGATTCCCCAGGATCCTATGCCAGGATACTGTTTGTGGACTTTAGTTCTGCTTTCAATACGATCATCCCCGCCCTGCTCAGAGACAAGCTCTTCCAGCTGAATGTGCCTGACTCCATGTGCAGTTGGATCACGGACTTCCTGACAGACAGACGGCAGTTCGTGAGGCTGGGAACGCATGTCTCTGACCTTCAGCACATCAGCACTGGATCCCCCCAAGGCTGTGTCCTTTCTCCTCTGCTATTCTCCCTTTACACCAACGGCTGCACATCTGGTCACCAGTCTGTCAAACTTCTGAAGTTTGCTGATGACACCACCCTCATCGGCCTCATCTCTGATGGGAACGAGTCGGCCTACAGGGGTGAGATTGATCGTCTGGTGTCATGGTGCAGCACGAACAACCTGGAGCTCAACTCCCTAAAGACAGTGGAGATGACAGTGGACTTCAGGAAGGACCCAGCCCCCCGCCCCCCGTCATCCTCTGTGACTCCCGGTGTCATCTGCTGAGTCCTTCTGTTTCCTAGGCACCACCATCACCAAGGAGCTCAAGTGGGCGCAGAACATCAGCTCCCTCACCAAGAAGGCTCAGCAGAGGATGTATTTCCTGCGGCAGCTGAAGAAGTTTCTCCTACCTGTAAAGATGCTGGTTAACTTCTACACTGCCATCATTGAATCTGTCCTGACATCCTCCATCACAGTCTGGTTTGCTGCAGCTACAGCCAGGGACAAGGCCAAACTGCAGCGTGTCATCCACTCAGCTGAGAAGGTGATTGGCTGCAGTCTCCCATCTCTCCAAGAGTTGTACTTCTCCAGGTCCCGGAGACGTGCAGCCAAGATCGCAGCTGACCCCTCTCATACCGGTAATGAACTCTTTCGGTCCCTCCCCTCTGGAAAGAGGCTTCGGTCCATCAAGACCAGGACCTCACGCCACAAAAACAGTTTCTTCCCCACTGCAGTCAGCCTGCTGAACAGTGCCCCACTTACCCCCAGATGACCCCCCCCCGAACTTACAGACAACCATGACACTTTCACATTCTAAATTGCACTACATCTTTTGCAACTCATCTTCTGTACACAATATTTATTTCATTATCGATTGTACATACAGGATATACTTATTTGGTCAGTCACTCTCACTCAACTTCAAACTTCTGTGTACATATTTATTATCATTCTCATTTGTGTACATATGTTATCTGTATACATGTTTGGACAGTCTCCTTCAATTTCACTTACACTTACATTGTAAATCGCAACTTTATTTAATTTATTATAGTTTATTTTATTATTTTAAAATTTTATCTGTTTATATGTTTTGCACCTGACACCAAGACAAATTCCTAGTACTGTAAAGTGCTCTTCGCGACCCCTTTGCTGTACCTGGCAATAAAAACTTTTCTGATTCTGATTCTGATTCTGATGAAGCTATGGGAAAGAGTAGTGGAAACTAGGTTAAGGAAGGTAGTGGAAATTTGTGAGCAGCAGTATGGCTTCATGCCCAGAAAGAGCACAACAGATGCAATTTTTGCTCTGAGATTTTGATGGAGAAGTATAGGGATGGTCAGAGGGAGTTGCACTGTGTGTTTGTAGACTTGGAGAAAGCGTATGACAGGGTGCCAAGAAAAGAGCTGTGGTACTGTATGAGGAAGTCAGTAGTAGCAGAGAAGTATGTCAGAGTGGTGCAGAACATGTATGAGAGGAGCAGGACAGTGGTGAGGTGTGCTGTAGGTCAAACAGAGGAGTTCAAAGTGGAGGTGGGACTGCATCAGGGATCGACTCTGAGCCCCTTCCTGTTTGCTATGGTGATAGACCAGTTGTCAGAGGAGGTCAGACAGGAGTCTCCTTGCACAATGATGTTTGCAGGTAACATTGTGATCTGTAATAAGTGCAGGGAGCATGTGGAGGAAAACCTGGAAAAAAACAGTAAGAGTACAGGGTGAAGAAGGTACAGGAGTTTAAGTACTTGCGGTCAACAGTCCAGAGTAATGGAGAGTGTGGGAAAGAGGTAAAGAAGCGAGTGCAGGCAGGTTGGAATGGGTGGAGAAAGGTGTCGGGAATTCTGTGTGATAGAAAAATATCAGCGAGAATCAAGGGGAAGGTGAACAAGACAGTAGTGAGACCAGCCATGCTATATGGTTCAGTGACAGTGTCACTGCCGAAGAGACAGGAGTCTAGAGGTAGCAGAGCTGAAGATGTTGAGGTTTTCTTTGGGAGTGACAAGGTTGGACAGGATTAGGACAAGTACATCAGAGGGACAGCTCATGTTGAATGTTTGGGGGACCCAATTAGGGAGGCCAGATAAGGTGGTTTGTACATGTTCAGAGGAGGGAGAGTGAGTCTATTGGTAGGAGAATGTTGGACATGGAGCTGCCAGGCAGGAGGCAAAGAGGAAGGCCAAAGAGGAGGTATATGGATGTAATAAATGAGCATATGAAGATAGTGGGTGCAAGTGTGGAGGATGCAGAAGATAAGGATAAGTGGAGAGAGATGATTCGCTGTGGTGACCCCTGAAGAGAATAGTCAAAAAAGAAGAAGAAGAAGTCCTTGATAGGTTGCCACCTGTGCAATTCGTGAAATTTTCTCACTACTAAATATTCCACAGTCAACTTCCAACTGAAAAAAGTGGAAGCAATTGGGAACAACAGCAACTCAGCCACAAAGTGGTAGGCCACATAAAATCACAGAGTGGGGTCAATAAATGCTGAGGTGCACAGTGTGCAGTAGTAGCCAACTTTCAGATTAGCTCAAGAACAGTGTGTAGAGAGCTTCATGGAATGGGTTTTCCTGGATGAGCAGCTGCATTCAAGCCTTACATCATGAAGTGCAATGCAAAACAATGCAATGCACTGGTGTAAAGCACTCTAGAGCAGTGGAGACATATTCTCTGGAATGACAAATCACACTTCTTTGTCTGGCAATCTGATGGATGCATCTTGAGACTCTGGAGTATGGTACTTTCCTGACTGCATTGTGCCACGTGTAAAGTTTTTGAAGGGGGGATTATCATGGGGTTGTTTTTCAGGGGTTGGGTTGGCCCCTTATTTCCAGTGAAAGGAATCAGTCTTAATGCTTCAGCATACCAAGACATTTTGGACAATTTCATGACACCAACTTTGTGGAAACAGTTTAGGGATGGCCCTTTCCTGTTCCAACATGAAGCAAGGTCCATAAAGACATAGATGAGCGAGTTTTAGCAGGTTGAGGTCAGGACTCGGTGCAGGCCAGTGAAGTTCCTCCACGTCAAACACCTTTGGGATGAATTAGAGCGCAGACTGCGAGCCAAGCCTTCTCATCCAACATCAGTGCCTGATCTCACAAACGCTCTTCTAGAGGAATTGTCAAAAATTTCCATAAACACATTCCTAAACCTTGTGGAAAGCCTTCCCAGAAGAGTTGAATATAGCTGTTATGGCTGCAAAGGGCAAGCCTACTCCATATTAAACCCTACAGATTAAGAATGGCATGTCATTAAAGTTCATGGACATGAAAAGGCAGACATCCCAAAACTTTTGGCAATATAGTGTACAAACTACTGTGACAACATTTCCAAATAAACATAACTGCTCAAAATTACAAAAACAGATGCAGTGTTTTTAGACCTCAAATAATGCAAAGAAAACAAGTTCATATTCATTTTTTTGATTCACATTTAACAAAAAATCTCAACAAATTAGAATATGGTGACATGCCAATCAGCTAATCAACTCAAAACACCTGCAAAGGTTTCCTGAGCCTTCAAAATGGTCTCTCAGGTTGGTTCACTAGGCTACACAATCATGGGGAAGACTGCTGATCTGACAGTTGTCCAGAAGACAATCATTGACACCCTTCACAAGGAGGGTAAGCCACAAACATTCACTGCCAAAGAAGCTGGCTGTTCACAGAGTGCTGTATCCAAGCACAGTGTGGAAAAAGTGTGGAAGAAAAAGATGCACAACCAACCGAGAGAACCGCAGCTTTATGAGGATTGTCAATCAAAATCAATTCAAGAATTTGAATGAACTTCACAAGGAATGGACTGAGGCTGGGGTCAAGGCATCAAGCGCAAGTTTTGTATTTCATTTAGAAACCAAGGTCCTAGAGTCTGGAGGAAGGGTGGAGAAGCTCATAGCCCAAGTTGCTTGAAGTCCAGTGTTAAGTTTCCAGAGTCTGTGATGATTTGGGGTGCAATGTCATCTGCTGGTGTTGGTCCATTGTGTTTTTTGAAAACCAAAGTCACTGCACCCGTTTACCAAGAAATTTTGGAGCACTTCATACTTCCTTCTGCTGACCAGCTTTTTGAAGATGCTGATTTCATTTTCCAGCAGGATTTGGCACCTGCCCACACTGGCAAAATCACCAAAAGTTGGTTAAATGACCATGGTGTTGGTGTGCTTGACTGGCCAGCAAACTCACCAGACCTGAACCCCATAGAGAATCTATGGGGTATTGTCAAGAGGAAAATGAGCAACAGGAGACCAAAAAATTCAGATGAACTGAAGGCCACTGTCAAAGAAACCTGGGCTTCCATACCACCTCAGCAGTGCCACAAACTGATCACCTCCCTGCCACACCGAATTGAGCAAGTAATTAAAGCAAAAGGAGCCCCTACCAAGTATTGAGTGCATGTACAGTAAATGAACATACTTTCCAGAAGGCCAACAATTCACTAAAAATGTTTTTTATTGGTCTTATGAAGTATTCTAATTTGCTGAGATAGTGAATTGGTGGGTTTTTGTTAAATGTGAGCCAAAATCATAACATTTAAAGAACCAAAGACTTACACTACTTCAGTCTGTGTTCATTGAATTTATTTAATACACTGAAAACCCTAAGAAGTTGATTGAACTAAATTCAATTGAATAATGGAATCTCCTAAAACTTGAATATTTAAGTTTATTTAACTTAGCGATTATGTAGACTATACTTAAATTGTTCAGTTCACCAAACCTGGTGCTTATTCAATGTACTTAAATGATTGTGTTCACTTAACTTGGCATTCATTTCAAGTCTACTTATATATTTAAGTTAACTCAATATGGAAATTTAACTGAAAGTGTTCAGTGAAGTTCTAATTTTTGACTACAAGCTTTGTGCACACTGAACTGAAAAAAAAAAACAATGAACAGCATATTTAATCTTTGAGTTTTTTTGACAATGTTACAATATTAATGGAAATACAGTAAACACTATACTGTAATGGAAATGGGTCACAGCCACACTAACATTTGACCGTGTATGCCTTGTGCAAACAGCAAACTATGATAAAACATACTCAACATATATAGTGTTTTTCACCAAAATTTCACAATATTACAGTACAAACTATACTGTAATGGAAATATTACTGGTCACAACCACACTGTAAAGGTGGTTTAACAACAGTAAAAATGTTTACACTACATCAACTGTACAACCCTGTGCACTTAATTACACTTTTTACACTCACAATTGTTAATGTACTTATCATGTAGGCTAAACATGATAAGAACTACATTCTTATTACATTTCACCATTTAAGGTTTGTGCAAACATAGCAACTAAAATAAAACATACTGAACATGTTCGGTGTCTTTGGCCAAAATGGCAGATTACAGTACAGACTATACTGTAATGGAAATATTACTGGGTCACAACCACACTACAGAGGTATAACAACATCCCAAATTAACTACTGCACATCAACTGTAGAACGCTGTGCATGTAACAATTTAAAAATACTTTTTATTCTTCATAAATGGATAATGGTATAAATCGAGGGGGAAATACCCAAAACAAAGGGTGGTGTTAAAGTCTCACAGTGACGTTTCTTAAACTTTCCATTGACATTAGTACACACTGGAAAATCAAACGTGTTGATGAGTGATTTGGGGTAATTTAGCTCTAGTGCGTAAATCAGACTGAAGAGAAGACATGTCTTGTGGGAGGCCCTGCATTTTGTCCATCACCACTTGGCCTTCAAGAAGATCAGTGTCCTCGAATAAGATCCCCACAGGCACATCCAAGATAGTGTTGCAATGATCAGACACCTAGTGAAAAAACAGGTATAAATAGAGTATTGTGATCAGGAATCAATGCATGTTCAGAATGTGTAATACTCCTGGACAGAAGTAAAATAAAAGAAGATAGAGTCTGCTGTGATGGCTTCTCGTCTCTTCATTTGCAACGAATGAATCAAAAATGCATATAACAAAAGTTTGTCACATTACAGTGGTCAACACATGTATGACTTGTACATTTGTACAGCAATGACTGGGTATAAACATGAACAACAATATTTTTCATCATCAGAATCCACCAAGTGACACTCAAATGTCTTATTCTTTTACAAGCTTAAGATTCCTAGAATATACAGATAAGCATCAAACGCATTTATATATTTATATATATATATAATAACATATCTATATATTAAATATCTCTCTTTATATATATATTTGACATCACTAGTATTTAACCTTTAATCTTTATCTAAATAATAACATGAAATTTATGTCAAAATAAATACATTTAGAAGATGAACAATATTCCCAGTTCGTTCTGATGCATTATATTGAATATGAAATTCACTCGTCACATATATTGTCAAATGTAACGCAAATAACCACGAATTAAACAACATGTATGCAAAATGAAGATCTCATAAAGCTAAAACAATATTATATATATATATTTCTATTTTAAACATTCACCATAAGGCGGGCTTTCGCGCTAATCGCGGAGCACATGCTAATCATGTGCTCAACCACACTGAACTCACGACAAGTTTTTGTAAAGTATAAAATAAGAGCTTAGAACACATACAACTTGCTCGTTTTACTTTAGACAGTGTTTATACTGAAACTGAAAGCGTGTTTTGTGCATTTTACTTCGTAGTTACCTGGACAGAAGTAAAATAAAAGAAGATAGAGTCTGCTGTGATGGCTTCTCGTCTCTTCATTTGCAACGAATGAAGCACATCACGGGCGCGCACCAAACTATTGTGCGATGACGTCATGATGCAGATATGCCAAATGAAAATAATTAATTTAAGAAATGCACAAAACATACTTTACTTCTCATAATACACAAATAATGAATTAAATACTATTTTACAAAATTAGAAAAATACTATTAACAATATATTAACTTTAAGAATTTAATCACCATATCACACTCTCCCCCTCAAAATAAAGATGTCGTCCCGACATCAAATTGCTTAATTAATCAGTCACAGTAATGCTCAATTTACAGTATTTAAACTCTTTTCACTTTACCCAGCAGTTGTCTACAACATCAGATATTACAGCACTGTTAACATTTTCCTTGTACATTCTCCTTTTTTTTCCCCAAGCATACATTCACAGTTGTGCTATTGCTCATTTCACCTCGCAAGAGTCCTTATTTGTCGATAGACATGAGGCACTTGTTTGTAAATATTCCCATGAAGTAATTCTAAAACAAAAAGAGAGTCATTCGCAAACCACCAAGAAGTCTCTGTTAGGAAGGAAAAACAGTCCATTCATGTGCTCTAGCGAGAAAAAATGGCAGAGTCCTTCAAGGAAGAAAAAAAAGAGATTCAAAAAGTGTCAAAAAAGAAAGTCTCAAAGTGATTCAAAGTGTCCACAGTTTCAAAACCGCACAACAGTCCATTATTTTTCAAACTCTGATAACAGTCCACTGTTCGTTTTGCAATAATTTCTCACTATGGGCAATAAACAGTCTCTGGGTAATGCTCTGTATCATGACATTTCATGCCTTCAACACAGTTCATACAGTGACTAGTTATGGGGTACAATCCATGTGGTAGTGCAATTCAAAGTTAATAGCACACATATGGGGGCTGGGGGTAACAAAGGGGTGTTGATACCCAGGGCGTCACAGCTGTCATCCCACTAGATGCAAAGTGTGGGTAGTGGTTGTTGCCCACTATCTACACATTGTAGCATGATGGGGACCCAAGATTGTCGTAGGTAAACTTTTTAGGTGGCCGTCGTTTTCTCCTGGTGAACTGGTACTCGTTTTCTTCCTCGGAGGTCCTGTCTCTGGACCCAGGCACTGCAGCTGCTTCCCTAACAGGTAAGTCTTGTTGCATTAGGTCAACAGTTGGTTCCTTTTCATTAAGCTGTTCTCTTATTTCAGGTGCAGACTCTGGACGACCTATCTCTGACTTGGCTGGAAGTGACTGTGGCCTTGGTTCCACCACTGGAGAGTTAGATCGAGGCTCAGAAGGTACTGACTGTTGTGATAACACATTTCTTTTGTCTAGGCAATCACTGCTTTCTTGTGGTCTTATCTGAAAGGGCTCCACTTGAAAATAGTACTCATCATCTTCACTTCCATTATCGTACTCTGACTCACATTCTCTTCCCTGGGCGGGCTGCGTTCTGCTGTTTCTTAGTTGATGTCCTTGTTTTGGTTTAGTACTTTGAGCTGGTGTGATTGCAAGAGGTAGATGGTCACATGGAAGAAGAAGATTGCGATGTAAAACTCGTGATTTACCTTTACTCTGTTCAGGTTTTACTTCGTAGACTGGTGCATCATCCGCCACCTGGCGCGTAACAACGTGAACTTCATCCTCCCAGTAATTTCGCAGTTTCCCGGTCCCACCTCTCGGGGTCAGATTTTTTACGAGGACCCTGCTTCCTGGGAACAGGTCAGTACACCTCACTCGTTGGTCATAATTCCTTTTATTTCTTTCTGCACACTTGTCTGCCTGTTCTCTCGCTATCTCACAAGCTTCCTGCATTCCTTTTGTCCATCGTTCCATGTACTCACTGTAACTTTGGGAGTTATTGTCGGAGTTGAGCCCGAAGAGAGCATCGATGGGCAATTTTGGTGAGCGTCCGAACAGCAGTTGGAAAGGTGAGAAGCCAGTCACGTCACATCTAGTGCAGTTATAGGCAAAGATTAATTTGTTCAGTGCATCTTTCCAATTAGCTTTTTGTCTATCAGTCAGGGTTTTCAGCATCTGCAATAATGTCCGGTTAAATCGTTCCACCTGACCATTCCCCTGGGGGTGGTAGGGGGTGGTCCTTGAGCCGGCAACGCCGCTGTACTTTTTGAGTTGGGTGAGTAGCTGGTTTTCAAATTCTCCCCCTTGATCGTGGTGAATTCTGGACGGAAACCCAAACTTCAGGGCGAAATCATTGAATAACCGGTCAGCTACCGTTTTTGCTGATTTTGAGGTGGTGGCATATGCCTGGGCAAATCGAGTGAAGTGGTCGACGATCACCAAAATGTACTCATAGCCCCCTTTGCATTTGTCCAGATGTAGAAAGTCAATGGACACCAATTCAAATGGGTGGATCGTTTTGATATTTTTAAGGGGCGCTCCAGTCTCACGGCAGGGTTTTTTCTGTTTAATACAGCAGCAGGTTCTCAGGACATAGTTTTCAATGTCTTTCTGCATGTAAGGCCAGAAAAACCGATCCCTAATGAGGCTTGTGGTGCGGTCAAGTCCCTGATGACCCATCTCATCATGCATCTCTCTCAGAACAGTTCTTTTGAATTGTGTTGGTAACACCAGCTGTTTTCTTTGAGATGTTTGGCGGAACAGGACACCATGATCATCTAGCTTCAGCTTCTCCCACTCTCTCAGAAGAACTTTAGCTGGTGAGTTAACTGAACGCCACTGCTGACGAGGCCTAGATCCTGCTTGTAAGTGTTCAATTATTACTCTAATGTCCTTGTCATCCTTTTGTGCTTGTCTGATTTCCTCTTTTGACAGGGGTTTGAGAAGTCCCTCATTTTCCTCCATACTTGCCAGTACACTCTGACAGGCTACTGCAAGACTGCATCTGGATTCCCTTGGAACTCCACTGCTTGGATCACAGCTCCCACACAGTCAGGTGAAAACTGCTCAGTACATTCTCTCATTGTCGTTTCCAGGTCCGCCGGCATCCTGGAGAGTGAGTCAGCATCTATGTTTTCTTTACCTGGACGGTAACGGATGGTAAAGTGAAAATCTGCGAGCTCTGACACCCATCTACACCCGGTGGCGTTCAACTTCGCAGAGGTCAGGACATAGGTTAATGGGTTATTGTCACTGAAAACTGTAAAAGTTGGTGCATAGTACAGGTAGTCTCTGAATTTTTCAGTGATGGCCCATTTCAGAGCTAAGAATTCCAGCTTCCCGCTGTGCAGCTGGTAATTTTTCTCAGCTGCCGTCAAAGTACGAGAACCATAGGCAATTACTCTCAGCTTGCCATTCTGCTGCTGGTATAAGACAGCTCCCAACCCTTGGTTGGACGCATACGTATGAAGGATGAATGGTTGAGAGAAGTCTGGAAATCCCAGAATCGGAGGCTGAATCAAGCAGTTAATCAACTTTTCTAGTATCTCCTGGTGTTTTGCTGTCCACTCAATTGATTTACTTGATGGCACCACATGATTTCTTTTGTTGTTTCTTATTTTGTTTTTCCTCTTCCTCTGTGGCCCAGCATCTTCAGTGTTACTTTTTAGCAGGTCGTAGAGGGGACTGGCAATTCGGGAAAAATCTTTAATGTATTGCCGATAATAGCTAAGTAGGCCCAGAATCTTTCGTGGCTCCCCCACCGTGCTTGGTGTCTGTTCCTTCAGTGCCGTTACAGCAACAGTGTCTGAGGGATCAATACGACTGCCTTCAGCCGACACAATTCTCCCGAGATATCGTACCTCTTTCTTAAAGAGCTCACATTTTCTTGGTTTTAATTTGACTCCATGGAATTGTAACCTCTGTAGTACTTTCTTCACCGCTTCCACTTGTTCCTCGAAGGACTCAGTGAAGACCAGGATGTCATCCAAGTATGGTATGCAAATTTTGTCTCTTAACCCTTCCAGGCTCTCGTCCATGAACCGTTGGAATGCTGCAGGAGCATTTATAAGGCCGAAAGGAATACGAATCCATTCGTATAGGCCCCACGGTGTTGTGAATGCAGTCAGGTACCTGCTCTCTGGAGACATGAAACCTTGGTGGTACGCCTTTCCTTGGTCTAGCAGCGAGAACCACGCATTGCCTCCCAGCCCATCTAGAATATCCTGCACTCTGGGTATTGGCTGGCGATCAGGGATTGTTTTGTTGTTCAGGTCCCTGTAATCAATACATAGCCTGAGGCTGCCATCCTTTTTACGGACGCAGACGATTGGAGACGAGTAAGGGGAATGAGACTTAGCCACCCACCCTTGAGCAATCAGGTCATGTAAGTAGTCCTTCATCTCTTGATATAACGGTTTAGGGACTGATGTGTATGTGCAGGCAACAGGGGTGTTATCATTTAATAAGATACTCAGTTGCAAGCCTGGAACACAGCCGATATCGTCATCTGACTTTGAAAAGGCATGACATTCTTCACGTAACATCTGCTTAACTTGTTGTTGTTGGGGCAGAGTTAAATGGTTCACATCCACTGGAGGGTCCCATCGATCTGTATTGCCATCTCCCTCAGTTGTCTCTGGTAGAACCTGAATAACAGATGCTGTGGCTTCACACTGTGTATTTGATATTGGTAAGACAGATTTAACCGGCTGCAGAGTTCCTAGCTCTGTTCTACCACTGAGCGTGATGTCGTGATCTGTTCTATTCTGCACACTGATAGTAATTATTGGGCGGGCCCCCTTTTCCAGAATGAGGAGGGTATCGAAGAGTTCAAGGCCATCTGGGTACATTGGGTTAACATGTGGCTCAAACAGTAGCACCGTATCTTGTTGCACATGAGGCACTTTTACCAGACACTGAATTTGCATAACGGTGTGTTTCCGTATGTTCACAGGTTCCTTCCTGGCTCTTACTACATACTCGCTGAGGTCCTCTGCAGTCACCAAGTTAATGAAGGTATGTACACTTTTCTTCTTGATGCTAGGGAAAGCACTTCTAACAGTTCTGTACAAACAAGCATTAGTCACATCAAGAGATCCACTTGTTTCACTTCGTTTCAGTATTTGTTCTATCACATTATACCCAATGATGGGTCTGGGCAATTCTTGGTCCTTCAAAACGAGCACAGGAATGGTTAACTCTTTCTCTTCGGTCACAGGGGATGCCAACTTGAAAGTCAACTCCACCCATCCACTGTATGGCATGTTTGCTCCATTGGCCGCCACCAGGCGCAGGCTGTCTGGTGCTTCGGTCGCCTCCGAAATATTTCTCAGTGTCACCTCAGGTGCATATTTGGCTTTCCACTCCTCATCTATAATGCATACTTGGGAGCCTGTGTCCCATAATGCTTCAGTCTTTTTTCCTTGTAGATGGCAGGTAACAAGGCACTGCTTCCCCACTAAGGATGTGATGGCAGAATGCTGGTTGACTTGACAAGGGGCAGTTAAAATACGATCAAGTGACTGGGACTCAAACTGCCTCTGATGGCCCATGCTACATTTCTCATGTCTTTGGGACTTCTCTGCCGTTTGGGTCACACCCTGTCCCTTGGGGGTAACCCGCTCCTGTTTAACGGAGCTCCAAGCTGAGGCCTGGCACCTTTACTCTTACAGCCAGCTCGCTGCTGCCACAGTGGTAACAATGGGTGCAAGGTTTTTCTGCATTGCGCTGCTGGCAATGGAAACATTGTCTGGCTCGTAAGGGACGGGGCTGGCGGAACTGATGGGGGTGCTGTCGTGGTGTTACCATATACTGCTGGTGATAATACTGCGGTGCTGCAAAGCTTGACGGCTGAGATGCATAATTGATGGACATAGGGTGCTGCTGAGGAGGGGGATACACATACGGCTGTCCTTGGTGAGTTTCTACTTTTGGATAATGCTGACGTGACTGGAGAAAATGTTCTGGTGGAACAGTGGATAACTGAACTGGGTCTGCCGGTAGAGGAGGTATTTTCTGTTCCCTCACCTGTTGTTGGCTTTGTGAGAACTGGTGTGGCGACATGTATGGGCTTCCCTGTTGTTGGTATGTAACTGTATCGGGTTTCCAGGTCCGATGCTCTTGGACTTGGGTCCATCCTGATGTCTGTTGGGACGCTGCTGCTGGTTCTTTGTCATAAACTGCAAAACACTGCTGAGGAACAGATAAGGGCTGTTGGATTGACTCTTTAATCTGTATGATACCATCACTCAAGCTTTTCAGTTGTGACATTAAATCAAACTTTGACTGTTTGCACTGAAGTTTTTGTTCAGGGGCAGGCTCATTTAACTGTACAGCGTGGACAGTACCATTCTTTTCATATCTTCGCTTATTTTGTCTTTCAGATTCATTGGAACAAGCGACATTGAGTTTCTCCAGCAACACTTCGTCTGGGACAGCGGGATCCGACAGGTATGGTTGAAGGTCACTTTGGATTCGATCGTTTTGCAATCCAGTCAAGACGGTGTGCAAGAACATATTCTGAACTAGGGTGGGATCATATTTCAACCCTGAGTCATCCTCCTGGGAAGCAAACAGAATTTTCTGTCTCAGATCAAGGGCTCGAATTAGGAAGCTTTGTGGCGTTTCTCTAGTGCGCTGAGCTTCTGTAGTGAGCTGCTTATATAATTCAGTCGCATTTTTCTCCTGATAGTGAGAACGAAGTATCCGCCTTAGCATTGGGAGCGTCAGTCCTGCCTTCCCCTCAAGATAGCTCCGCAGCTGAAGCCCTGGTGTGATAGCCCTGATGACAGAATCTACTATTTCTTGTTCTGCATAGCCCTTTTTGAGCCCACCTTCTATCTGCCGTGCCAGACTGGAGAATGAGAGCCGATCCTTCTGCCCTAGATCTCCTATTAGACCAGAAATTTTGAAGTCTTTCTGCCATGTTGAGGTGACTTGTCTCTGAAAAGTGGGTGAAGAATGAACTAGGTTCTGGACTGCATTTTTTGATGCGGTGGGGCTAATGTGCATGGCAGAAAACAATTCAGCTGTACTCTCTCCACTTAATTGTATTGTTCTCTGGGCTGTGTTAACATCTCCAAGTTTACTTTCCTCCCTGTCTGTATCTTTTTCAGGAGCAGTAATTGTGACTCCCGTGAACTGGCTCAGTTTATCATTAATTGTTAACAGTTCGGCCATACCGCCATCTTCGAACTCCTCTAGCTCAGCTCTCAGTAAATAGTTACTAATGAGGTTTAACAGGGACAAACGTGTCACATGTGTTTCATCCTCTCGCGTCAGCCGAAGGAAGACACCGAGTTTTATCAGCTTTTCACGTGATAGTGTGCATAATTTCTCACCAATTTCCTCTTGAAGATGTTTTAGCTCATCCATTTTAGCTGCTATGTAGACAGGCTGTTGAGAGTGGTATTTCACTTACTGACTTGACTTAGCCGCCGCTGGTATCAAACTGAACCACCAGTGCACGCACTGCTCAATCAGATCGTTTCCACCACTCGTCCTGACTGTCTCACCCTGTAGCTCAACTGGTTCGCTAGTGAGGGATGATGTTGCTTGATGGGCTCTGCCGGTCAGGGAGTCACTCCACCGAACATCGATCCCAGCGGTGCCTACAAAATTGTAATACTCCTGGACAGAAGTAAAATAAAAGAAGATAGAGTCTGCTGTGATGGCTTCTCGTCTCTTCATTTGCAACGAATGAATCAAAAATGCATATAACAAAAGTTTGTCACATTACAGCGGTCAACACATGTATGACTTGTACATTTGTACAGCAATGACTGGGTATAAACATGAACAACAATATTTTTCATCATCAGAATCCACCAAGTGACACTCAAATGTCTTATTCTTTTACAAGATTAAGATTCCTAGAATATACAGATAAGCATCAAACGCATTTATATATTATATATATATATATAATAACATATCTATATATTAAATATCTCTCTTTATATATATATTTGACATCACTAGTATTTAACCTTTAATCTTTATCTAAATAATAACATGAAATTTATGTCAAAATAAATACATTTAGAAGATGAACAATATTCCCAGTTCGTTCTGATGCATTATATTGAATATGAAATTCACTCGTCACATATATTGTCAAATGTAACGCAAATAACCACGAATTAAACAACATGTATGCAAAATGAAGATATCTCATAACGCTAAAACAATATTATTTATATATTTCTATTTTAAACATTCACCATAAGGCGGGCTTTCGCACTAATCGCGGAGCACATGCTAATCATGTGCTCAACCACACTGAACTCACGACAAGTTTTTGTAAAGTATAAAATAAGAGCTTAGAACACATACAACTTGCTCATTTTACTTTAGACAGTGTTTATACTGAAACTGAAAGTGTGTTTTGTGCATTTTACTTTGTAGTTACCTGGACAGAAGTAAAATAAAAGAAGATAGAGTCTGCTGTGATGGCTTCTCGTCTCTTCATTTGCAACGAATGAAGCACATCACGGGCGTGCACCAAACTATTGTGCGATGACGTCATGATGCAGATATGCCAAATGAAAATAATTAATTTAAGAAATGCACAAAACATACTTTACTTCTCATAATACACAAATAATGAATTAAATACTATTTTACAAAATTAGAAAAATACTATTAACAATATATTAACTTTGAGAATTTAATCACCATATCACAAATGCACATAAGTTTATTAAGAAAAAAACTAATCACCCTAACCCTAATAACCCTAATCTAAAATTATATTGACATGCATACATTTGGCTTTATGTAAATATACATGCTTCCTGCAAAGAATTTTGTATACACTTTTTAAAGTATGCAGTATAAATGATGTTTATTATTTTGAAGACTTGTACAAAAGGAATACTTCACCCAAAAATGAAACTTACTCTCAGGTCTTTCAATATATAGATGAGTTTGTTTCTTCATCTGAAAAGATTTGGAGAAATTTAGCATTACATCACATGCTCACAAATTGATCCTCCATAGTGAACAAAAGCTGTCTGAGTCCAAAAAGCAAACGTGTTGATTACTTGTGGATTATTGTGATGTTTTTATCAGCTGTTTGGACAGCATTTGTTCGCTACAGAGGATCAATTTGTGAGCACGTGGTGTAATGCTAAATTTCTTCAAATCTTTTCAGATGAAGAAACAAACTCATCTACATCTTGAGTAGTCTGAAGGTAAGATCATTTTCTACAAATTTCCATATTTGGGTGAAGTATTGCTTTAAAATCAACATGATTCTCTGACAAATGCTTAGAGTAGTGGGAGCACTGGTGGCTCTTTACATGTAAACAGGTTAAAGGGATAGTGACCCAAAAATGACAATTATCCCATGATTTCCTCACCCTCAAGGGGGGGTGGGGGAAGTACTCGAAGCGACTCGATGGGTTTTTTTAATAAAAATATTCATATTTAAAACTTTATAAAGTAAAATATCCAGCTTCCGGTAGACCATATTCAACAGAAAACTGCGCAGGTGATATGACGTATGATCTACGATGTACCTTAAATGTTTTGAACTGCGAGAGGTGTTACGCTTTCTTAGTAAGTTAAATACAGGAGGTGGTCTGCCAGAAGCTAGACATTTTACTTTATAAAGTTTTAAATATAAATATTTTTGTTACAAAAACATATAGATTCCTTTCAGAAGGCCTGTATTAACCCTCTGGAGCCGTTTTATGATGGATGTATGCACTTTTTTGAGCTTCAAAATCTCACCCCCTATTCACTGCCATTATAAAGCTTGGAAGAGCCAGGATAAATTTAATTATAACACCGATTGTGTTCGTCTGAAAGAAGAAAGTCATATACGTACACCTAGGATGGCTTGAGGGTGACTAAATCATGGGATAATTGTCATTTTTGGGTGAACTATCCATTTTAAGAACAGATGCACTTACTAAACATGACTTGAAGAAGGCAGAACCATCATCTCCGAGCATGATAGGCAGATCTCGAAGCACGAGGGTTCAGACTTTAGTTGGATGGGCTGACTTTAGAGGGAAACATGAAATTCCATTAATGCCAAAACAACTCACTATCAATATATTTGAAGCACTGTTATGAGAATATATGGTTTAAATTAAGATTATCTATCATACATAACAGATTACTGATATGAAAATAAGAAATATATGAAATGTTGACAAAATGAAATACTTTAAAAGGGATAGTTCACCCAAAAAAATTCACAATGCTGACAAATAAATGTAAGTGGTGCTATTTCCTGATCATGTCGCAATCATGTTTTTGTATGAATTTTTGACAGATGAACTTTTAAATTACTAATTGAGTTGAATGTACAAAGACTGTGTAGTCATGGAAAAGTTACAGTTTTTGTATGACCACCATGTTTCAAATGATGTCTGAGAAGTTCCCCTCTTTTTGCAGAGTTAAAAATGCAATACTTACATTTCCACACGTCCTTGTCTCATGTTCACCTGTAACAGAAAAAGTTCAAAATAGTAAGTTTAAAAAAGTCAAAAACCTAGAAAATTACATTATAATTAAAATGGTAATCTTACAATGTTGTCCAAAATACACCTAAACAAGCAAATAAAGGTCTCGGGCTATAAAAAAAAAAAACATCCTGGAATGTACTTCAGATAGATATGGCTATTAAATAAGTAAATCACTTTGTAGCTAATAACTGGTGACCAGTGTGAAGATGGACTGTAATTTCACCATCTACGAAACATCACTAGCTTAATTCGTCTCAGCTAAAGTAGCAATGTTCTTATAACACACGATTAACCTGTAATTAATACTTTACAAATGCGCTGTACAAGTCAAAATATGAAGCCAGTCGATCTCTCAATCATACCTTGAGAACATTATCATGAAAATCTTGTTAATTAATGGCAACACTGACAAAGTTTCCCCACAAAAAAATAACCCACATGGTGTAAGTTTAAGCAGTAGCTGCCATGTTGTATCTCGCACAGAAAAACGATTAGGCGACTTCATCAAATATGTATACCTCACAGATAAAATAAGAAACAAGTTGGCATTTCAATAATCATACCATCACAAAATCATGAAGAAAATATCGTTAATTAATGGCGAGGTTGGCAAAGTTTCACCGGGAAGAAATTAACTGGTCTCTGAAGTGGCTGCCATGTTCTGTCCTGCAAAAATACACAATTACACTCTGATTAAGTGTATTAACTAACATGTTTCAGTATTACCAATCAAATACAGAATCATTAGATGTCTCAGTTATCATACCATCACAAAACCATCAATAAAATATCGTTACTTGATAGCTACGCTGGAAAAGTTTGACCGGGAAATATTGTAATTATGGCTGCGTTGTCTTTATTATAGAAACGTACCACAGGGATTTAAATAAACATCTTTCACTCTTAAAAATCATACAAAATAACTTTATATCTACATAATTTCACTTACCCAACATAGAACACGAAGAACAACTTGCGTCTTGAGCTGTGGTGTAAGCAATGGTCGAGGCCAAAAGAACCAATTTTAGAATCCACCAATCACAGCAGTAGTTGCCTTGTTGCTAGGCAGAACTCCTTGCATGGCAAATCACATCAAAGGAAGAACATTCATTCATTCATAGTCTACCGCTTCTCCAAACTATTCTCAGGACACGGGGAGCCTGTGCCTATCTCAGGCGTCATTGGGCACAAAGGCAGGATACACCCTGGACGGAGTACCAACCCATCGCAGGGCACACACACACACACACACACACACACACACACTCTCATTCACTCACGCAATCACACACTACGGACAATTTAGAGATGCCAATCAACCTACCACGCATGTCTTTGGACTGGGGGAAGGAAACCGGAGTACTCGGAGGAAACCCCCGAGGCACGGGGAGAACATGCAAACTCCACCCACACCCACACCCACACGGCGGAGACGGAAGTCGAACCCCCAACCCTAGAGGTGTGAGGCAAACGTGCTAGCCACCGTGTCCCCACAAAAGGAAGAACAGTTTTAATTAAACCTATAAAACTGAATGTGTGTGGTCGTTGACATAGAAACACGCTGTAGTTTATTCAGCGGTTGCACTGAAATAATTGAAATTGTCCCTGATACATGACGCACTTGTCGGCAATATACAACTTTATTAAAATAATTTCACGCTGTCCATCTGCAAATGACAGCAGCTTTCGGAGGAAAGCGGGAAAGATTTGAGCAGAGAAACGGAGCAGATTTTGGATCGCATGAAATAATAAAAAGAAACAAACAAAACCCTATCGACAGCAGAAGAGGCGATTAGGATGATTTTTAATGAGACTTGGGAGGAGGCTGTGAGGAACTCTCACGCATTTTAGCATGTAGTGTGTATGTGTGTTTGTGCCTGTGTATATTATACACAAATGTACATGCGTGTATTAAAAGTTGTTTGAGTGAAAACTGTGCAACCCAGTGCCACAAAAGCACTTGTATATGTATTAAAATTCATTTATCAACTTTGAAAAGTTTATCCCCAGTGAATTTATTCTCATTATAGTCAATAACTAATGGAAGCCATTTGTTTTCTGATATAAAAAAAGAGAAAAGTCCTTGCACTTAAAGACTGCACAATGTATTAGAATTTTACAGTCAAGACGACAACATTTCTGAAAATGACCTATTTTTTTTTTTCTTTTTCAAATGATTAAGCATAATATTGAGCTCACAACACTTGAAATCTTAGGTTTATGCATTTTGAAGGTAAATAAGTTACATTAACTCATATTTTTGAGTGACAGGGCCAAAATGCAGAATTTTAAGTAATGTTTAGTCATGATCACTTGATTCTTTAAGTAAAAACAACAGGGTTTTCAGTGTACACGAGTTTCACAATTTGAGTTGAATTACTGAAATAAATGAACTTTTCCACAACATTCTAATTTATTGAGATGCACCTATATGTGCCCTTCACAAAGACAAATGTGCCTGATTCCAGCCTTGCTGAAGCACCTGCAGATCCTCCACCAAATCTCACAGTGGGTGCAAGACACTGTGGCTTGTAGGTCCTTTTCAGGTCTCTGTCTAACCATTAGATGACCATGGTGTTAGGCAAAGCTGAAAATTGGACTCATAAAAGAAGATGAACATACTCCAGTCCTTTATGATCCAATCTTTATGGTCTAGCTTTGTATAACATCAGCCCTGCTTCTAGAAGAAATTTTTTTAACCATCCTCGCTGACTACTTCACCCCATCTGCCATTTTCCATTCTTTTTGTAGGTGACTTGATGTCATCCTACGGTTGTTTAGTGACATTTGAATGAGTTGGCTCACTGTATCCCTCTGCCAGTAGAGTCAGAATTAAACCATTCTATTCCTCACTCAAAACTTTTCAATGCTTTTGGCAACGGTCACGGCAGTGCTAAAGAAAAGGTGCCCCATATGCCATAAAACAGCCTCATACACAACAAACTGTGATGCACTGTGTATTCTGACACCTTTATATCAGAACCAGTATTAACTTCTTCAGCAATTTGAGTAACAGTAGCTCATCTGTTGGATCAGACCACACAAGTCAGCCTTCACTCCCTAAGTGCATCAATGAGCCTTGACTGCCCATGTCCCTGTCACCAGTTCACCACTGTTCCTTCCTTGGACTACTTTTGATACATACTGACCACGGCAGACCAGGAACACCCCACAAGAGCTGCAGTTTTGCTCTGATCCCGTCGTCTAGCCATCACAATTTGGCCCTTGTCAAACTTGCTTAAATCCTTACGCTTGTATATATATCTATACAGGCAAGTCAAGCCCGAAATTATTCATACCCCTGGCAAATTCTGACTTAAAGTTACTTTTATTCAACCAGCAAGTTTTTTTTTTTGACCGGAAATGACACAGGCTTCTCCCAAAAGATAATAAGACGATGTACAAGAGGTATCATTGTGGAATAAAATATTTCTGAGCTTTTATTTACATTTGAACAAAAAGTGGCATGTCCAAAATTATTCATACCCTTTGCAAACTGTCACAGTCTATGGGAAAATCCAAAGTTCTATACCATTCCAAATAGTCCAAGCTGTTCTAAAGCATCCTAATTACCCTGATTCATTGGGAACAGCTGTTTTAATCAACTCAACAGGTGAAAAACAGAATCTCTCTGCTGTTGGTTTGTGGACAGTCATGGCTATGACAAAGGAGCTCACTGAGGACCTGCGGCTGCGCATTGTGGCTGCTCACAAGTCAGGAAAGGGCTATAAGACCATATCTAAATGTTTTGAAGTTCCAGTGGCTACAGTGCAAAGTATTATTAAAAAATACAAGACGTTCCGCACTGTGAAAAATCTCAGAGGACGTGGTCAGAAGCCAAAAGTGACACCTGTGCTGGCCAGGAGGATAGTGAGAGAGGTAAAAATGAATCCAAGGATCACCACCAAGGCCATCCTGATGAATCTGGGCTCTGCTGGTGGCAACATCTCAAGGCAGACAGTCCAATGGACACTGCACACCGCTGGGTTCCACGGACGCAGACCAAGGAGGACACCACTTCTCCAGATAAGGCACACAAAAGCATGCTTGGCCTTTGCAAATGCTCATCTGGAGAAAGAAGAAGACTTCTGGTCTTCTGTTTTATGGTCAGATGAAACAAAAATTTAATTGTTTGGCCACAATAATGTAGCCTTCATAAAAAAGGACTGTCAAACATGGTGGTGGGAACCTAATGTTTTGGGGGTGTTTTTCAGCCGGTGGACCAGGAAACCTAATCACAGTAAACGGCACCATGAAAAAGGAGCAATACATCAAAATTCTCAACAACAACATCAGGAAGTCTGCAGAGAAGCTTGGCCTTGGGCACCAGTGGACATTTCAGCACGACAACGATGCAAAACACACAGCAAAAGTGGTGAAGAAATGGTTAACAGACAAAAACATTAACGTTTTGCAGTGGCTCAGCCAGAGTCCTGACTTAAATCCAATTGAGAATCTTTGGAGGGAGCTAAAGATCAGGGTGATGGCAAGGAGACCTGCCAACCTGAAAGAGTTGGAGCTCATCGCTAAAGATGAATGGGCAAAAATACCAGTGGAGACATGCAAAAAGCTGGTCAGCAATTATAGGTAGCGTTTGATTGCTGTAATAGCCAATAAAGGCTTTTCTATTGATTATTGAGAAGGGTATGAATAATTTTGGACATGCCACTTTTTGTTCAAACGTAAATAAATGAGTAAAAGTAGATGAATAATAATTGTTTCCACAATGATGCCTCTTGTACATCGTCTTATCTTCTGGGAGAAGCCTGCGTCATTTCTAATCAAGAAAAAACTTGCTGGTTGAATAAAAGTAACTTCAAGTCAGAATTTGCCAGGGGTGTGAATAATTTCAGGCTTGACTGTATATATATATATATATATATATATATATATATATATATATATATATATATATACAGTGGTGTGAAAAAGTGTTGGCCCCCTTCCCGATTTCTTATTTTTTTGCATGTTTGTCACACTTTAATGTTTCAGATAATCAAACACATTTAAATATTAGTCAAAGATAACACAAGTAAACACATCATGCAGTTTTTAAATAAAGGTTTTTATTATTAAGGGGAAACAAAATCCAAAACTACATGGCCCTGTGTGAAAAAGTATTTGCCCCCTAAGCCTAATAACTGGTTGGGCCACCCTTAGCAGCAACAACTGCAATCAAGCGTTTTCGATAACTTGCAATGAGTCTGTTACAGCGCTGTGGAGGAATTTTGGCCCACTCATCTTTGCAGAATTGTTGTAATTCAGCCACATTGGAGGGTTTTTGAGCATGAACCACCTTTTTAAGGTCATGCCACAGCATCTCAATCGGATTGAGATGAATCAGGACTTTGACTAGGCCACTCCAAAGTCTTGTTTTTCTTCAGCCATTCAGAGGTGGACTTGCTGGTGTGTTTTGTATCATTGTCCTGCTGCAGAACCCAAGTTCGCTTAAGTAACTTTATTTTGTTAAATTTACATGAAGCCTAATAATCTAGTTAAAAATAAGAATGGTAACTATACAATGCTTGGGATTGTTTTTAAGCTTTACTGGTGTCTGTGGAATGTTTTACAACGTAAAACTGTACCAAACACAAAATTCAGAATACAGAATTCTAAGTGTGCAAGCAATGAACATGTTCACATTAGCATAACAAAGGCTTTTTATATTCATTATAGTCTGCTTTAATACTCAGAAAAAGGTTAGGCAATTCTCAAAACAATTTACACCTTGCTTGTCAGAAAAACACAGAAAACATTTAATCCATTGGCTTTGTCAGGAACAGCTGGACAGTTCCCTGCCAGGCCCGGAGAGGGCGCTGATTCCGAAGCCTGCTTCTTTGGTGTCTTGTCGTTCCCTGCCTATTGTTCTCTTTCCTGATTGTCACCTGTTTCCCATTAGTCCTAATGTTTTGCCCTATATATATAGGGATCCTTGCGTTTATGTCTCTTGTTGGTGATTGTTTATCTTTACCGTGGTTTTTGTGTTAAGGTTTTGCTTTGCTTTGTCATGTCCAGGTTTAGGTATTGTTTCTTGTTTGTGTTTTTACCACGCCACGTCTAGTGTTATGTTAGTTACCCCCTGTCTTGTGTTCATGTAATAAAAGCAGCGCTTCGCTGAATCCTGCATCTGGGTCTCTCTTACACGGCGTGCAGGCGCGTGCACGCACCACCACGGAGGTCTAGGTTCGAGTCCCGCACAGGGCGGGGCGGCCGGAAGTGACAGGTTTAAAAAAAAAAAATTTTCAATTTAGTTTATTTATATAACACATTTAACAATGGACATTGTCTCAAAGTGACTTTACAGGAATATAGAAACAGAAAAAATTATAAAGTTTAATACATCCCTACATGTCATCTTTTATTCTGTATGTACAATTTATTTTATTTTTCTATTTAAATATGCATATTTTTATTTCTCATCCTATTTTTAATTTTTATTGTCTGTGCATTGTTGTCTTTGTGCACTGGAGCGTGTGACACTAAAACAAATTCCTTGTATGTGAAAACATACTTTGCAATAAAGCTCTTTCTGATTCTGATTTTGATTAAATAATATTTATCATTAATTAGCAAGCCCCACACAAGGGTGGTGGGGAAAAAGACAGTGGTATCTTCATACCTACACCCAGATTGTGTGTGTGTGTGTGTGTGTGTGTGTGTGTGTGTGTGTGTGTGTGTGTGTGTGTACCTAAATGAAACTCTGCCACAATGTTTAGTCTCACTGCCTCTCTATCCTTCACAAGCTCCTCCCAGAACTCATGATACAGACCCTTAGACTCTTCCTCGTTTACCCAACGCCCCTAATGGGAGCCTCATAATCATACCTTTTCTCTAAGTCCGGCTCCACCATGACTACCTCCAGGCCCTGATGTCCAGGAAACATTCTTGTGTCCAGCCTTCACCAGGTGGCTGGTAAGAGGTCAGGAATGCAGGTTCAGAATAAACATTTAAATTCTGAGATCTATCATTACTGTAGTTTGCTGCACATACACCACACAGATTCATGAAGCTCCACCTCCTTGAAGAGTGGCTTGCAAGCATTAGTCAGAGGTCTGTCATGTTATTCTCAGACAGGATTGGTTGCCTCTGGACTGTGAGGTCGCCCATCACAGAGAGCCAGTCATACCAGCACCGAACCTATTTAGCAGGATGGGTCCATATTTCTGTGGGGAAGAGCAGATCTCTTAAAGCATAAAAACAGTGACAAAAAAATATTTAAAAATAACAGTAAACAGAAAGGTTTTATATAGATAGCAAAGAATCAACACTTTATTGACCAAGTATATATACCAAGTGGTTTGTGTTTGAGTATTAAAGAAAACCTAATTACAGACAAGTGGAGAAGGAAAAATGATACGAATTAGCTTTCTGTCTGTTTCTCTTCTTTAAGACTTGTTTTATTCTACGAATCTGTGGTCCCGCATGTGCAGGGTTGCCAGGTCCAAGAAATATTTCCAGCCCAATGACAACTCAAAACCCACCCAAATGGAATGAAAACTAGCCCAATTTTTCCAGTGTCCAATCAGACTAGACTAGACCATTGGATTCCCACAAAGGGCCTTAAAATATATATATATATATATATATATATATATATATATATATATATATATATATATATATATATATATATATATATATATATATATATATATTATTGTTATTATTTATTATACGGTTTTTGCCTTTTCTCTTAACCCTCCCCCAATTCTTATAACACACTGTATTTTTTACACAATCCTATAAAGGACAAACAAGAGCATGTCCCCGCTGATATTTTCTGACCCTTGTTAGAAGTACTTATGTGTACTTACTTTTTTCTCTTCTCTGCACTTTCTGATGCTCTTCTATCCAGATCTGCTGCTGTTCTGTTTACACACAAGCATCAATATACAAATGAACATACATTGTCAAACTCAATGAACACAGGCTATTATCAATGTTATAACCAATATGCTTACTTAGTGAACTTGAACCCTTGTCCTTTGTTTTTGTTCTTGTTTGTCTTCTCTTTTCCAGAACTATTCAGAACATTTTCTTCTTAGATGGCCTAACTGTTCAACCTCACTTTGAGAACTTTGAACAGAACTATCTACAATCTCAGGGATGTTTTGTTTTAGACATTCGTGGTATCTTCCCCACCCTTCTCAGGTGGTGCTGAATAGATTTCAGCAGTAAAGAGAGAAAGCATCCATGGTGATGGTTTAAATTCATGGCAGCAGATGTTTCTTCTTTGCATGTAAGCTCGAATCCTCATTATATTTAGCAAAGACTTCTGCTCTAGCCTGTTTTGTTCTTTATCAGTGACCATTTGGGAAAATGAGCGCTCAACTGCTGCATTGCTGAATGGCAAAGCAAGAAGACTCAATGCAAAGTTGCCAAGATCTCCAAAGCCTCTATCACCTCCACAACACTTCCTAAATGATCAACAGTTAAGGTACTTGAGTGGCAAGCAACATGAGCAGCCAGCTTCAACTCTGCCTCCTTCACAGCAACATTCGTTCTTAGAAAGGAACTGCCAGTGTCAAATAATGTTCTGGCATTTGAGAAAGGAGCCGCATTTTTTTTTAATGTTTTTCAGTTGCAGCGTGAGCTAACAGATCACCGTGGTGAGCTCTGATTTCACATTTGCAATATTTGCAGAACGCTTTTTTATCGTCATTTGGAACACTTCTAATCCACTCCATTAATCCTTTCTGTCTCCCATTCTTTGCGATATTTCTTTCCGTATTTTCCCCATTTACCTGACATTTTATAATGCTGCTTGTTCATCCACAGACCAACAGATGCTTCTACAACCGCCAAATGTGGGCGTAACCAATTACTTTGTCGTAACTCACGTTATGCTTGATTTGAGATGTTACGTCAAAGGCGCACGCGTTCACTCATGTGCAGCAGCTGGCGGCAGTGGTTGTTGCCAAGTATTCATTCGTAGGTGCTCTACACCTACTTGCTCTAGAGCACCTACTTATAAACGGTTCCACTTTATTTTTTTCTTTGTCAACAAACAAATCTTTTTGCGGCCGCGGTACATTATAAAAGTAGCCCAAAAAAACGCAACCCGCGGCTCCATAATTTTTCCCGCGAATGCATTTTCAAAATAGCCCAATTGTGCGGGAAAACCGCGACCCTGGCAACTATGCGCATGTGGGACCTCTTGTATTTTTTTCATGTTGTCATGACAACGAGTTAAAATACTCCACCATTTATGGTCATACAGAAAAGAGAAAACTACAACATGAGGGGGAAAAAAGGCACAAAACCAAAACAAAAGCACATGGTACAAACAAAACCCCGCTGGAAGCCCCCTAGTGGTCCAACAGGGCATAGCCACGCCATCCATGACACAACAGGTCTTCTTTTATTTGTATCCATTTACAGTGAAAAAATGTTATATGGCAAAAAAAAAAAAAAAAACAAGCAAAACAGGCTTTCCGTTGCCTCCAGCTCTGTGAATTTTTACCTAGTGCGCATTGCAAAAATGAAACGAAACTCAACATATCACTGTTGCACAGACACTAGAAACATGTCTACAGAAAACTTGAAATGTCAATATATCTTTTAAATAGACCGATCTAAAATGAAAACAAATATACTTAGTTTGTGTAATATGCACGAAAACTAACATTGTGTAAAATTTTCTCAGCTAATCTAGACACACTCATTCACAACGGGCTATTCACCTTTTAATGATGTACAGGAAATATTCAAATAGGTTACACGCCCACCATCAATGCACAGTGACCTCTGCAGTAGCATTCCACCTTGATAGACCAATAGGGGGTGGGTCATTGCCCCCCCCCCCCCACGTTGTTTGTATGATAATACAACAAAATTCATGATGACAGACACTCCCTCACATACAGCCTTTTTCAAACAAAAAGTGTAATACAAATGTTAATATATGTATTGTTTTATGTGAATGAATTAACAGGATGGTATTCATCAAAAATGTTGAAACAAAGACTCAGGTCTACGTAATCCAGGGTAAAAAAGTTTGTGAAAATATAAAATAAGCTAGAGCTTTGTTAACCCAGAAGGAAATTCTTTTGCCAAAGACTGCTTCAGATTACAAAAGAGAAATACGTTTAACCTAAATATAACTGAAATATGCTGTATATACAAAATCTATACAAAATGTACAAATAAGGTGCTAGAGAATTAAGCATGATATTGATATGATATTGCACATGATATTGCACATGCTGTGATATTAATATATATATATATATATATATATATATATATATATATATATATATATATATATATATATATATATATATTTACATATTTGTAAATTCCTTCTCTTTATAATATTTATATACAAATATGTAAATATTATAAATTGGGATAGTGCACATAATGACATTGTGTCAGCTCTGAAACTGGAGGAGTTTTATGGCGACTGGTAGGAAAGACCTCCTGTGGTATTATGTGGTTGTCATTGGTGGTCCTAGTCCACAGCTGAACGTGCTCTGGTAGGACTCCAGTGTTGCATGCAGGAGGTGTGACACATTTTCAAGGATACTGAAACGTTTCAGCGTTAAAAAAATCTGTCTAATATTGTTTAGTTCCATCTTGTGCTGACAAGACATTTCTGACTTGTCCAGGCATGGACTTCACAAGACCTCTGAAGGTGTGCTGTGGTATCTCGCACAAAGACATTAACAGCAGATCCTGTAAGTTGAGGTAGGGCCTCCATGGTTCAGACTAGTTTGTTCATCAAATCCCAGAGATGCTTGATTGGATTGAGAAATTTGGGGGCCAAGTCAACATCTTTAGTCATGTTCCTCAAATCATTTGTGTGAGAGGGTGCATTATCCTGCTGAAA
Organism: Hemibagrus guttatus; assembly: GCA_033459395.1. Classification (NCBI taxonomy): domain Eukaryota; kingdom Metazoa; phylum Chordata; class Actinopteri; order Siluriformes; family Bagridae; genus Hemibagrus; species Hemibagrus guttatus. The sequence continues at coordinate 18,873,510 of JAUCMX010000004.1, forward strand.
GAGGCCACCCCCAATAGGGAACATAGTTGCCATGAAGGGGTGTACTTGGTCTGCAACAATGTCAAAATAACATCCAAATGAATTCTAGGACCCAAGGTTTCCTGGCAGAACATTGCCCATAGCATCACACTGCCTCCACTTGCCCACCTTCTTCCCATATTGCATTCTGGCACCATTTTGTGGCTATGATTTTGGATGGTGGTTTAAGTCTAGGCACATGACATAAACCATCACATCACATGTTACCTCAAATTTTCATTAGGTATCATTTTAAAAAGCATTTGTGTTAGCACCCCCTTAAGAACAGTTTAGTAAAAACATTTAACTCTGCACTTGCTGAGATAACCATTATTTTCATATTATATAATGCTGTATAACAACATGACTTACACACTGGAAAGGGGTGTGGCTGAGATGGGGCATGGCTGAGAGGGGGTGTGGTTATTGGTGAGGATTTCTGGAAGATCAAACTAGATTTAATTGTTAAATGTCAAACAATCTAACTCATAACAAAAAAGCAGAAATATAAATGAACCTTTTCATCTCTGATAATTGAGCACTAGATTTTAATTCAAAATCAAGCATTGTTCTTTCTGCTGCCAGAAACTTGTATGGAAATACAGTTGAGTTCTGACCAGAGTAGTTGGACTGACCGCTTGATGTGACACTTATGTGACCCACCTGTGTGAATTGATAATAAAACCTTTACACATGGATACTCATGCAACACTGTAGTCTGGTTTGTTACAAATACGAAGGTTCAATTCAGTTCAATTCAGTTTTATCTGGATATTGCTTTTACCCACGCTCTCAAAGCAGCTTTACAAAAATATAAAAATCTTATAATATAATATAAAAAAAGTTTAAAATACAAATTTTATCTTGTATTATTATTATTTTTATTTAAAGGCACTGGATTACATTTGGAGAGTGGAGACTGGAGAGTGTAATTAAATATTGTCCTTTCTACACCTGTATATAGTTGAGTGGAGTTGTGTACCATCGAGTTTTTAAGCAATATATAAGTATGCACATTAGCATTATTTATGAATTCATAGATTTATAGATTTAACATAAATTCCTTCTTGACAAAGCCATTAAATGTTTAATGATGAAGACCCGAGTGCAAGACTGACTGCTGCAATTGCAGTTCAAAAGCACCACCATGGTCTCCAAGTGGTACTACCAACATCAGTCCCATGTTTACATTTACATTTACATTTCTAGCATTTGGCAGATGCTCTTATCCAGCGTGATGTACAAGAGTGCTTTAAAGTCTCTATCGATGAATACATCGTTCAGTGGATCACAGAGTTAGGATACCATCAGCCTAAAAACTGTGTTGGTAGAGTTTTTTTCAACATACAATATACAACAATACATAAAACAAAAATGGAAAATAAGAGCTAGTTTAAGTGCTTCAGGAAGAGATAGGTCTTTGAAGATGGTCAGTTGAAGAGGCTGTACAGACATATAGACCGTTGGCTAAATAGCACTATATCCTCAGGGAGGCCGTAGTGGCAGAATACCTGGTTAAAGAGTGCTTTTGCTGTTTCCTTGGCTGTGGGGAGGCCCTTGAGTGGTACCTATTTGCAAGCTTTGGAAAAATTATCTACAGTGACTAAGATAGTGTTATAGCCTTGGGATCTGGGCAGTTCCATTAGGAAGTCCACTGTGATATAGGACCAGGGGTGTCATGGGATTGGGAGGGGTTTGAGGAGTCCTGATGGTAACTATCAGAGTGTTCTTGACTGGGTATAAGTGGGGAAGTAACTCTTAATGTCGGTACTCAGTGATGGCTACCAGAAGGCGTTCAGCACCAGTTGGGTGGTTCAGTCGATATCATAGTTGGCCTCTGCCACGATCAATTCCCTGGAAAAGAATGCATAGGGATAGATCTTCCCTGGGTTGCCATGCTGCTGGGACAGTACGGCCCCTATCACACAGCAGGAGGCCTTGACTTCTACCACGAAAGGGAGGGCAAGGTCAGGGTGGTGCAGTATCAGTGCAGTGCTGAAGCTTTGTTTTAGCTGCTCATAAGGGTCATTGGGTGTTCTCATTCCAATGCAGTTTCCAGTTTTCCCCACAGGAATGTTTATTTGTATTTGTATGTATCACAGTACTACAATTTTCAACAAATACTCTGTAGAAATTGGCGAAGGCAAGAAAACTTTGGAGTTCCTTGTTACTGGAGGGCTCTGGCCATTCTGTTACTGCCCATACCTTATTTGTGTTCATTTGGACTCCTTGAGAGTTAAGGAGTCCATGGGCGTCGAGCCATGGGAATCCTTGTATGATGGGGTTGGCTGGTGGCAAAATTATGAAGAGAACCAGTTTCTCCACATGGAAGAGTCCAACTTGCAGGGTTATAGGAGCTGTTTGGTGTGCAATGTAGCTGTCCCCTATGGATTGGTTGTTTACTGCCACAATTTTCAGAGGAACAGCACAGGCTATGGTGGGGAGGTGGAGATGCTCTACAACCGGGCAGGGGATCAGTTTGATGGTGGATAAGGAGTCTACAAGGGCTGAGAAATGTTGAACCTTATTAGCATAGTTTATCTGTACTGGTAATAATAAGCTATATGGATAGAGACTGAGGCTCACCTTGGCAGATTCGGGGCCTGATTTCTCCAGGCAGGCAGCCATTGAGGACTTGGTTGGCCACAGTAGAAGCACAGCTGTAGGCTGAGATGACACTGAAGTTTCTCTGCTGATACTCATGTCTTTCCAAGTTGTAAGGGTTCAGATAGGGCTGAGGAAGTTTTGCATGGGCTCCCTCGTTCCATGCAAATGGGCATGCTGGGACCGGTCCAGGTTGTTCTCTGCTTAATAAGCATCCAGCTGTTGGGAGTAAAACATGGCACACTAATGCAATAATCCTCTAGAGCAATTGGCTGAACCATCAAATTTGCCGTAAGCTGCTCCTGATAAGCCGCCAGTGTCTCTTCCTGATGAGCAGTTATGGCCTGGAGCTGTGAACCCTCCACTGGATTCGTTTGTGGCGAAGTATTCTGTAATGATGGCACTGGGGTTGAAGGATTAGAATCTATTCACTGAGCTTAATGACGAAAATCCCAAGAACAAACAATTCAAATCGACAATCAAAAATCAGCATGAAAGAAACAGGCACAGTTCAAATATCTAGCAAGACAGTGCACATGGCAACAAATCCAAAATCACAAATTCAAAGAATCGCAAACCAGAAAATACAAACAATGGGTTGAAGCACAAGCAGACAATGACAATCGAAAGTACAAAGACTTGCTCGATACATAGATCTATGTTAGATCTATAGATCTATCTACTACATGCCGAAAGTGAATTATTGTTAGTTAACACTAACACTAACAACTAATAATAATTCACTTTCGGCATGTAGTGTGCACATTTTTTAATATCCTTGAAATGGAAAGTATGACCCAGAAGGGTTCAATACTCTGGAGAAGTTTCCCTCAGGTGGCTAGGACCTCCTGTAACAGGGGGTCTGTAAATAATAATTACTAATTACAAATACTATTTACATTCTAAAATACTAATTACATTCTAGTTTAATGTATTAATTTAATATATTTAATTTAATAATTTATTTAGTTGATAATCTAATGTTATTGAATTGTTTGTTTAGAGTTGATTACTAAACAGTTACTAGCACATGATGTGGCTCTAAAACAGTGATGTGTGTGTGTTTTATACCTTTGACTGTAGTCTTTAGTCCTGTCCAATCAGTCACATATATACAGATTTAAGATGAGGAATTAATGCATGATTCAGTTTCTATAGAAACACACCCACAAGAAAACAAAAGCTTGCACATGGATAATACTACAAATTCACATTTTAAAAAAAAAACAAAAATCAGGAGTTTCTCATCAGATTTTTTATTTTTTTCAGTCAGCAAACCTGAGTGACTTGCGAGGGTGGTAAGGCGACAGAATCATCCAAGTACACCAAACACTCTATGCCCATGAAACTTCCAGATCTGCTCCTTTACCTAAGAAAAACTATATATTGAAAGCATGACTAAAAAAATGTTTTTTCAGCCTGAACTTAAATACTGAGCCTGTGTCTGAGTCCCAAACACTAATTGGAAGGCTGTTGCATAACTGTGGGGCTTTGTAAGAAAAAGCTCTGCCCCCTGCTGTAGCCTATGTTACTTGTGGTACTACCAAATAGACTGCACCTTTTGGCATGGCGAAGTAGGTGTGGCATATCATAAAAAAAAACTAAGGTACAGAAAAGGTACTGTGCTGTGAGACCATTCAGTGCTTTATAGGTCAGTAATAGTATTTTACAATCATAATCATTGCCTTGGAGCCAATGCAGTGTGGATAAGATTGGAGTGATGTGTTCATATCTCCTGGTTCTAGTTAGGATTCTAGCAGCTGTGTTCTGCACTAACTGGAGCTTGTTTATGCTCCTACTGGAACATCCAGACACTAAGGCATTACAGTAATCCAAACTAGAGGTAACAAAAGCATTAACTAGTTTTTCTGCCTCATGAAGTGACATCATGTGTCTTGTCTTATCTCAGCAATATTTCTGAGATGAAAGAAGGCTACCCTAGTGATATTTTCTACATGAGCTTCAAATGAAAGAGTCAATAATCGTACTAGGGTCTTTTACTGCTGAACATGAGGAAACAGAAAGATCAGCCTGAGTTGTTCTGTAATCAGAAAGCTTACTTTTGGCTGCATGTGGTCCTAGTGTGAGCACTTCTGTCTTGTCAGAATTAATAAGCATTCCCTGTCTAATGTCCTTCATCTGACTTATCTGTTAGTGTTTGAATAAAAAAAAAACACCCACATGTTCAGAAATTCAGAAGAGGATTTTTTAGATTAATAAATACTTTTAAATGTAACTTCAGTGTTTTCATTTTAAGACTTAGTCAAATGCCAAGAATTATGAATGCAGTGAAAAGTTTTAACTAGAGAGCACGTCCAAGTGTTTAATATTGTAGTGCAATGGAATTGCTAAATGGATGGAGTGGAAAATTTTGGCTCGGATATGCCATCTTGTCACTTTTATATATTTATGCCAAGTATAAACAAGCCTGCTTTATGCTGGGCTGTATCACACTACCATGCTGTGTATTATTTTTTCGACACTTCCCACTAAACTGTTAAGTCAGTGCAAGACATATTCATTTTTTTTTGGCTTTTAGTCACTTGCTCTATTCTAAATTCTAATGCTACAGTAGCTATATATTATAAATATGGAATAAAATAATGTAGGGTTGTGAAGACAGAAAATTCAAATGTCATTTGGGGTTGTTTGCCAAAAAGAAATTCAGAACCCCTTGTCTTAGGGTTTTATGCAAGCATAGATTTTGCAAGCAAAGACAGTTACATCCATGCAGAAGCTAATGAGATATGTCTGTATCAGTCAGCGAAGAGTAATAATGTGTAAAATTGTGAAGGCAATATTTAATGCAGTAAAGGACCCGACGGCAAGGCCAAAGGGTCCGACGCGACGTCCACAACCGAGCGGAGGCGCCGAACGACGTCCACAGCCGAGCCGCAGGGCCGAGCGACGTCCACAGCCGAGCAGCAGGGCCGAGCGACGTCCACCGCCGAGCTGCAGCGCCGAGCGACGTCCACCGCCGAGCTGCAGCGCCGAGCGACGTCCACCGCCGAGCTGCAGCGCCGAGCGACGTCCACCGCCGAGCTGCAGCGCCGAGCTGCAGCGCCGAGCGACGTCCACCGCCGAGCTGCAGCGCCGAGCGACGTCCACCGCCGAGCACTCGCACCGAGCGACGTCCACCGCCGAGCACTCGCACCGAGCGACGTCCACCGCCGAGCACTCGCACCGAGCGACGTCCACCGACGAACGACGGCTCCGTGGCGACGATGTCCGTCTCGCTGGGGTCTGGAACTCCCCAAGGGGCGGGAGGGTGGGAGCAAGGTGCAGCTGGTACTCTCCTCCGCTGGCAACAGGTGGGGCAGCGCCCCCACGGAAGCTACATCATGGGGCGACGCCCCCCACAGGAACATGGGCGGAGCGAGAGTCAGAGCAAACCAAAACAATAAAAAAAAAAATTCAAGGTCCGGGGCCCTGGCCGGAACTCTCCTCTGCTGGCGAGCATTGGGGCAACGCCCCCCACGGAAGCTACATCGTGGGGTGACGCCCCCCACCGGAACCTAGGCAGAGCGAGAGCCGGAAACAAAAACTGGAAACTCCGGCCCTTGGCCGGAACTCTCCTCCGCAAGATAAAAACGGGGCCACGCCCCCCACGGAAGCTACATCGTGGGGCGACGCCCCCACGGGAACATGGACGGAGCGAGAAAAATCAAAATCCTCCAAAATCTAAATTTTCTGCCGAGTCCCTCCTCCTTTCCCTAACCACGGGCGGAGAGAGGGGCGGAATCAACAAAAAAACCCCCCGAAAAACACCACTCCGACCCGGAGCGCAAAACGAAAAACCAAGCATAACAATAAAACCCGGAAACGAAAAAACTAACCTTCTCGCTGAAGCTTCGCGCTGGATCTGTTCGGTTTGGGCTAGTCCTTCTGTTACGGCCGGCGGTGTCCGGCTGGATAGTAACAGACCCAACGCGAAGCTTCCGTGAAACATAAAAGGGGTTTTATTAAACATGAAACACGAGACATGAACATAACAGAAACCGCGACACCACACTGGCCTACATACAAACGAGGACTAGCAACTAAAGCAGACAAAGACAGGACTATAAATAGGAAACATAATCAGGAAACATTGGGAACAGGTGAATCAATCAACACACAATGGGACAGGGCAGGGCTTAACTAACACACATGGCCAAAACATAAACATAAACAGACATGACATGACAACCCCTACTGAGGGCCCCCTAGTGGTCACCCTCAGCCCTGCTACCCGTAACAGCCAGGGAGCAGAGAAGCTAGCTAAATTTTATACCTTTATAACCTATGTACCCACAAAAAATAAACCCTCCCACCAAAAACAGTGAATTTTGTCTCAAATGTACACACAGACAAAATTGTGGTACCCTTCCATAAATGAAAGAAAAACCCACAATGGTCACTAAAATAACTTTAAACTGACAAGAGTAATAATAACTAAAAATTTAATGAAAATTGACTGATGAAAATCATACATGACTTTTGAATCGTGGTTCAACAGAAGCATTTAAAAAAAAATGAAACAATGAAAAAAAAAAAAAAAAATGAAACTGGCCTGGACAAAAATTATGTAACCTTACCGTAATATTATTTTGCACAACTTTTTGAGGCAATCACTGCAATCAAGCGATTTCTGCAACACTTAATTGGACTTCTGCACAAGTTGACAGGTATTTTGGCCTTGTGAGCAAATTGCTCCAGCTGTCTCAGGTTTGAAGGGTGCCTTCTCCAAACTGCATGTTACAGCTCTTTCCACAGATGTTCAATAGATTTAGATCAGGGCTCATAGAATGCCACTTCAGAATAGTCCAATGTTTTGTTTGCTGTTTTTAGCTATGTGTTTTGTGTCATTATCCTGTTGGAGGACCCATGACTTGCGACTGAGACCAGGATTTCTGACACTGGGCAGCGCATTTCCCTCAAGAATGTCTTGATAGTCTTGAGAATTCCTTGTAACCTGCACAGATTCAAGACCCCCTGTGCCACATGCAGCAAAGCAGCCCAGGAACATAACCAAGCCTCTTTCATGTTTTACAGTAGGTACAGTGTTTTTTTTCTTTGTATGCTTCATTTTTGCATCAGTGAACATAGAGCTGATGCTTCTAATCTGATTTGCACATTAGCATCTGATTTTCATTAGTCAATTTTCATAATTTTTTTTTATTTATTATTACTTTTGTGAGTTTCAAGTTATTTCAGTGACCATTGTGGGTTTCACGTAAGCTACTGCAACTACTTATATTTGTTAGAGTTGTTGACCTTGATTGATTGATTCAATCTCTGGCTGAGATGTTGACTAGAGCTTGAATGTTCTGCTACACAAGGATTGTAATTAAAAAAGAAAAAATTGAGAAAAAAGTATCACTCAATTTAATGATCACTTGCAAACCTTAAAAGATAATACTCAGAATTTAGATAGTAAAAGACATCAAACAATATTGGTGGTTTCTTAGCTATGGGTAGGTTCTTAATAGTGATAGATTAGCATATCTCTCTACCATAGACCACCACCTAAGCATGAAAACAAACTGTATCTACTACTAATGACTGAATTTTTTTAATGACAAAATATTTCACAAGGAAATAATTTTCTCAAACAGATACTAACAGATAGCAGTTATCTCGCCCTTGATTCTTGACCCCAGCACTTGTCAGCTGTCCAACTATAGGCCAATAACAAACTGGCCATTTCGAAAATGTAACTTAGCAGTTAGGGACATACTTGCATATGAATAAGATTCATGAAATAATTCAGTCACGATTTATCCCTCATCACATTGTTAAGACAGCCCTGGATAAAGTGGTAAATGACCTGCTATTGGCCCCATGCTATTGTTTGTTGTAAAACTTTCTGGATAATTTCTGGAGACCAAGCACTAGGGTATAATTAAAGAGATGGTTTATTGCCTGCACAAGGGCAAACTGGACATTATATAAACATATACAGTCATGTGAAAAAATTAGGACACACCATGAAAGCCTGTGTTTTTATTAACATAGTTAAACATATGGGCATTTCATCTTTATTTTAATAATATTGAAAGATTCAAGTAATATAACTTAAGAAATAAAACTAAAGAAAAGTCTTTTTTAAATGATCTGTAAAATGTCATTTTACACACAATCCAATTTCTTGTGAGAAAAAAGTAAGGACACCCCCACATTTATTTGTACTTAAAATGGATAAAATTATCCACCTACAGGTGTATCACATCAAGTGCAAATTATTAGATCATTGCTACAGAGCATTTTAAATGAGGTTTGCCTTATTTAAACCTCAGCCATTTAGTTTGCTCTTAGTTGTTGAAGTGAGAGGTATCACCATGGTAAGATCCAAAGAGCTCTCTGAGGCCTTCAGAAAGAAGATTGTTGATGCTAATGAGTCTGGTAAGGGATATAAAAAGATCTCAAAAGAATTTGTAATCAGCCATTCCACTGTCCAGAAAATCATTTACAAGTGGAGAACATTTAAAACAACTGCCAACATGGCCAGGTCACGCTGTCCAAGCAAATTCACCCCAAGAGCAGACTGCAAGATGCTTAAAGACGTCTCCAAAAACCCTAAAATATCACCACAGGACCTACAGCAAGCTTTTGCTACAGTTTATGCCAAAGTGCATGAATCTACAATCAGAAAGAGCCTACACAACTTTAATTATCATGGGAGGTGTGCAAAAAGGAAATCTTTGCTGCCTAAAAACATGAGGGCAAGACTGAAGAACACAGAGACAAAGGCCAAGACTAATGTGCTTTGGACAGATGAGTCTAAAATTTAATTATTTGGACACCATAACAGGGCATGTTTGGCGTAAACCAAATATACCATTTCAGTAAATGAACCTCATACCAACTATGAAACATGGAGGTGAAATGGTCTGGGGATGCTTTGCTGTAGCAGGACCTGGCCAGCTCACCATCACAGAATCCATTATGAATTCTACATTGTATCAGAAGGTGCTTGAGGAACAACGTGGAACTGAACCTTGCAACATGACAATGACCCAAAACATACCAGTAAATCCACCAAGGACTAGCTGAAAAGTTAAAAAAAAAAAGGAGAATTCTGGAATGGCCAAGTCAAAGCCCAGATTTAAATCCTATTGAGATCCTGTGGGGTGATTTGAAACGGACTTTGCATGCAAGAAACCCCCCAAACATCACACAGCTGTAAGAATTCTGCATTGAGGAGTGGGAGAAACTTTCTTCCAGTCAATGTCAGAAACTGTTAGATGGCTACAAGAAACGACTTATTGAGGTTATTTCAGCCAATGGGGGAAACAATAGCTATTAGGGCATAGGGTGTCCTAACTTTTTCCTCAAGTGAAATACTCATTTCTGTTGATTTCCTTTGTTAAATAAGTGAAAATGAAGTGATAATTTGTTGTTTACATGCAATTACATCACTTTCATCTACAGGTACAAATTAAAACAAGATCTGAAATTGACATGTTGACATTTCTTAATAAAGAACTGAATATTTAATGGGTGTCCTAATTTTTTCACATGACTGTATAACATTTTATACTGAGGTGTGTATGCAAAGGACATATGTAATGCCCAGTAATAAAGTAAGAGAAGAGAAAAACTTAAAAATCATCATGACAAAACATGTGAACAACAGACAGACACATACACATCATACGTAAAGAAACCACATTACTTTATCTTAAATGATTAAATCATGTTTCTTCCGTCACATAATCATGGAAAAATAATAAAATAACATCATGTTGCCTGATCTTAGTGCATTGTTTGTTGCCATAGATCATAATATGCTTCTATATAGACTAGAAAATGTTGTTGGAGCTCTCCTGGCTCAGGTCCTGTTTGACTGATCACTATCTGTTTGAAGGTGCAAATGGTATCATCACTATCTCTTAATTCACTCTTCACACTCTTCAGTAGTAAGAATTCCTCACTGATTCCACCCTAACAAAACAAAAGATGCCATTGATGTGACAGAGGATTTTGTATGGGCTAATGTATCTGGAGCTTAATACAGGAAAACAGGTGTGGTCAGAACTCATGCACACAATGGAAAGGAGTGTAGTATAATTAGTAGCTGTGGCAGTAATTTGTCAAAGTAAAAGGTCAAGGTTTAAGGTGTATCAAACAGACCAAGTGAACTAAATTTGGTAACCTAAACTATGATCATCTAATATATTAATCAGGGCATGTTTGGCTAATGCATATGTCATAGTGAACAATGTGGTGATAGCATAAGTATGCATTGCAAATTATAAAGAGTTCTATAATTTTCAATGCATGATTGTTCTTCCTACACATTAACATACTAAGATCACTTGATCTGCACCTGTTCTACTCACTCCCAGGAACCAAATTATAATACAGCACCCTAGAGTGAGCTACCCAGATTGGGGTCCATCCTCTCTCTTATTTTATCTGATACAATTCAAAGAGGCTCAGGGATATAAAAAGCATGTAAGAGTGTGCAAATAACAACCAAACATATGTCAACTATGTCAGTGATGCTGTATTTGACTAGACTTTTGTAAGTTCTCTTTATTTTACTTTCAGTATATCTTGTACTTGTATATTGTATTGTGCATTAACAGCACATGGTTTGTATGAATTCTCTTAGAAATTGTTCCTAACTAATGTTTTATTTTAGACATTTTTGATAGCAAAAATGAGGCTAATAGATGACAATTTAAATAAAACCCTTGACCTCTAAGTATATAGGAAAAGCCTAGGCTTACATTGTGATAGAAACCTCTGAGCTAACAGAATAGGTTTACATAAATGGGCTATATAAGCCTTTGAAGTTGAAATGTCACTTTATGATGAAAGCATGGCATGAAGCTGTAGCTTAAACACAATTGGAATACTGATATGTTACACTTGTACTAATAGCAAAAAGATTATTCTTTGGAGTCAGATAATTAATAAAATGTACTGGGGTCAAATATTTAGATTGTAAAGATAACATTACTATTAAGTTATTAAATCAGTACTAATCAGTACTCCATGAGAATCATGCAGGGGTGGTGGTACAGCTCTGCTGTTGTTATAGAGATGGTGTTCCTCACCTCTCCCCTTGTCTCATCTAACCATCTCTTCTTTTGAATTCCATGCAGTTTCAGTTACCTCTCCATTCAACCTCTTCATCATTGTCATCTACCGCCTTCCTGGTCCCCTAGGAGACTTCATGGAAGAAATGGACACACTCCTCAGTGTCTTCCCTTCTGACAGCACCCCTCTGACGGTTCTTGGAGATTTCAACTTCCCATCTGACAAGCTTCAGTCTTCTGGCCTTCTGGATCTTCTATTCAACAGCTGCCCTCCCACACACAAGGGAGGAAAGGTCCTGGATCTTGTCTTCACTCATCCTTCCCCAGCTACAGACATGACTGCTACCCCACTTCATATCACTGATCATTACTTGGTATCCTTCACTATCACTCTCCCTGTCCTGCCTAAACGTAACTCCCAGCACCTCTCTCTCACCCGCCGAAACCTTCACTCTATCTCCCCTTCCTATGTAGCTTCCTGCACTCTTTCATCTCTTCCTGACCATGACTCCTTTTCCTCCCTTCCCATGGACTCAGCTACAGACACTTTTCTCTCCTCTCTTTCCTCAACCATGGACCTTCTCTGCCCTTTGTCCACTAAATGCAGGAAGACTTCTTCTCCTGCTCCTTGGCTGTCAGATGTGGTTTGCAACAATCAGAGAGAACTACGATCAGCAGACCGTAAGTGGAAGAAATCTCAACTCGACACAGATCTCATCTCTTATCGTATGCTCCTGTCCAAATTCTCTTTGGACATGACTTCTGCTAAGACCTCCTTCTACAAGGAAAAGCTTGAAGCTTCTGCACAAGATCCCCGAAAGCTCCAAAACATCTTCTCATCACTACTCAACCCTCCGGCTCCACCTGCTCCATCCTCCATGATCGCCGAAGATTTCGCCACTTTTTACACAGAGAAGATTGAGAAGATCTGCCAGACCTTCACTTCTGCCCCAACTTCATCTACAACACACAGTCAGCACTCTGCTACTCCTTCACTGAAACATCTCTCAACCGTAGCAGCAGAAGAGGTTTTGCAAATTATCCAGTCCTGCAATCCTACCACCTGCCCACTGGATCCAATCCCTTCAACTATGCTCCAGACCATCTCACCTGACCTCCTACCCTTCAATACCACAGTCATCAATGGATCCTTAACTTCTGGTCATGTCCCAACTGCCATTAAGAAAGCCAGGGTCATCCCCATCCTGCTCTTGATTCCTCAGGACATCAGCAACTACAGACCAGTGTCACTTCTCTCATTTCTTTCAAAAATTCTCAAACACATTGCAGCTATCTCCTGCAGAATAATCTCCATGATCCCAACAAGTCTGGCTTCAAAGCAGCACATTCCACAGAGACTGCCTTTTTGGCAGTCACTGAGAAAATACATGCTGCTAGATCAGCCAAACTGTCATTGGTCCTCATCCTCCTCGACCTGTCTGCAGCATTTGACACAGTAAACAACAAGACTCTCTTGTCCACCCTCAGGAGTCTTGGAATTTGTGGAATAGCATGGGAATGGCTTGCTTCCTACCTGGATGGTCGCTCATATCAGGTAACATGGAAGGGATTGACATCTGCTCCAGGCAGACTCTCTACTGGTGTCCCACAAGGCTCAATACTTGGTCCTCTCCTTTTGTCCCTCTATACTCACTCTCTTGTCAAAGTTATATCCTCACATGGATTTTCATACCACTGCTATGTCGATGACACCCAACTTATCTTCTCCTTCCCTCCCTCAGGATGCTCGGATCTCAGCGTGTCTGGTGGACATTTCATCTTGGATGATGGCTCATCAACTGAAACTCAATCCCAGCAAAACTGAGCTGCTGGTCATCCCAGGTGATCCATCCCCAGCCCAGGACCTTGCGTTATCTCTGAACAACTCCATGATTTCCCCTTCAGCCACTGCTTGCAACCTTGGGGTAACCATGGACAATCAACTGTCCTTTTCCTCCCATGTTGCTAATGTGACACGCTCATGTTGGTTTCTTTTGTACAACATCAAAAGGATTCAGCCATTTTTATCCACACAGGCTACACAGATGCTTGTTCAGTCTCTGGTCATTTTGAGATTGAACTACTGCAACTCTCTTCTAGCAGGTCTACCTCTGAACGCACTCCTCTGAACTCATTCGCCCACTGCAAATGATCCAAAATGCAGCTGCACGACTTGTTTTCAACCTGCTTAAGTTTTCCCACACCACCCCACTGCTGCGTTCCCTCCACTGGCTTCCGGTAGCTGCATGCATCAGATTCAAAACACTAATGCTTGCCTACAAAGCCAAGAATGGACCAGCGGCATCTTATCTCAAAGCTCTCATCACTACTCGCACTGCACCTTGCTCCCTCAGATCCGCTAGCACTGCTCGACTGGTCCCACCATCTCTCAGGGTAAAAGGTAGGTATACAGCTAGACTCTTCTATGTTCTGGCACCGAGGGGGTGGAACGAACTTCCCCTAGATGTCTGTACAGCCGAGTCACTGACCGTCTTCAAACGGCAACTGAAGAGCTACCTCTTCCTGAAGCACTTAAACTATCTCTTATTTTTCCCTGTTTATGTATTATGTTGTATCTAAAAATAAATAAATAAATAATTCCCAACTCAGTTTTTAGGTTAATGGTATCCCAAGTCTGTGTCCTATTGACCCAGTGTTAATGTATTCATTGATAGAGAATTAAAGCACTTTTGTACGTCACTCTGGATACGAGTGTCTGTCAAATGCCAGAAATGTAAATATAAATGTACTAAGATAATACATGTATATATTTTAGTCCTACAGAAGCCAATTGTGTGGTGCAGTGATTTCTGGGCATGCTCAGCACAAGGAAGGAACCGAACCTAATATTCCTGTTTCTCAGCACGGAATGCTTTTAGAAACTTCCTGGTTTGTCTATTACACTTGTCCACTAGCCTGTGACTAGTAACTTACTGAAACCCCAGTTTCTCCATAAAACTAGCCCAGACCGTGGAGGTGAACTGTGTGGCTCAGTCACTTACAATACCATCCAGTATTCCTGAAGAAGTTGGCTAAACAGACAGTTGAATAATTTGAGAATTGACAGTAATTTTGAGAATTTAAAAATCTCTGAAAACCAGGATGGCTGTATTTTATTTGGAGGACAGGTAGTGGGGATTTTTTAGGTTGGTGTGTGGCTGATGTTTGGGATGGCATGCATGGACCGTAGAGAGCTATATGGTGGAGTTTTGGAACTATTGTGACAATACTTCTCCCACACCCAAAGTCAGAGGCATCCACATCCCTAAAGTATGGTTTTAAGGGATCAGGATATTTTAGAAAGTGGGCAGTTTTGCATGCATTCATGAGTCATTTGAAGCCTTTATCAGCTGCTGTGTCCACTGATAAATCATTGATAGAAGATATCAAAGCCAAAAAATCACTGAAGACCTTTGGTGGGCCATTTCGTGCTGGCAGAAACCCTTCCTTAGTCTATGGTTTCTCCATCTCTGTCTATAATGTATTGAAGGAAAGAGATAGTGGGCACATGGAATTCATATTTGTCTCCATTTACATAGACCTGGTTCTCATATACATGTGCAAGGACTTGCTTTACATGCTGAACACGGGTTTCTGGAGAGGGAAAGAGCTCTTGTCATTCTCCCTAATGCAAACAAGGGAATATGCATGGTACAGATCAAGTTTTGTGATAACAAAGTTTTTCCAGAGCTAATAGGACACATGGGAGAGGGTAGCAGTATTTTATCATGATTTGGTTGAGTTTCCTGTAACCAATACATGCTTGGAGGCATTTTGTATTTTTCCCTACAAAAAAATAAATCCTGAAGATCAAACAGAATCAGCCTGAAATAATGTGTAGCTTATTTTGTTTTTAGGTGCTGTATAGTTGCAAACTGAAATTTATATATAGAAAGACTGCCATTAGTAAATCAGTTATAACTATCACCATATCCCTGTTAAGCCATTCACATCTTTTCAGAATTGCTCATTGTGTCTTTCAGTAGTTCATTTAATTTGACAGTAGAATGGAAGAAAATGTGTACTGTAGCTGTAGTCTCACTGTGTTGTCGTGTCATTGTGTAAAAATATACCCAACCCTGCAGGGAAAAAGCACTGTATTTTGTTTACAGGTAAACATTAAACACACTCAGTACAGTCTTGCTAATTGGTAGGTGCTAAAAACCAAGTCACATTTAAAGAGGGTGACCATGAGAGATGATATCACCATTAGAAATTTACACATTTTACTTATTGATTTGTTTTAAATATTTGTTTCTTTTTTTATTTTTAAAAACAAGACAGAGAGAGGGAGAGAGAAAGACAGAAGGTGGAAGAACAACATTTTTGTATCACAGAAGAACTGCTATAGCAGGTGAGTTCCACAAACGATTCCTACATGAAATTTAATTTTGCTTTACTGTCTTTCCATGTAAATTCTATGTAAACTATTTATTAAATAATTTTAAATAAACACGTTCACTTTATTTCTCCATTGTTAATGTGCTCCAGTTTTTGTGTAAGTAACAACAAATTTGATTTTAAGACAGGGATGTAAAGACTGTCTGGACCTGATAGTAACGGAGTGACTATAAAATGTTATAAAAACATTTATTTTCAATAAAATGTTATAAAAAGGTTACTCTATGATATAGATGATGTCCTTTAAAGTAGATGTGATTTCTAATAAATTTGAAAAAAATCATTATAGAAAGAAACAAAGTTTTAAAGAGAATTACAGTATTAAGAAGCATAATCATGAATACAGAGCAAAGTATGTCTAACCAAGGATGAGAGTATCTGTTATGTCCCGTAGATAAACATGAACTCCTTAAACACCTGCATGCAGTTTATCACATGGGTTTTCCATTTCTGCCATCTGGAATCCTTATATAATATAAATTTATTAAAAAAAACAGACCTAATTATGTACTATTGTAAATGAATGTATGAATGCTATACAAAAAGCTTAGGAAAGAAGGAACCTGTGGAAGAGAAAAGTCAGAGAAAAGTCCTTTATAAATACAGATGACAACAGATAGTATTGTTTGAATGAGCTAATACAAAATTGCCAACAAAATATAACTCCCTGAAATAAACGTCATTATAAGAAAAATATTACATTTTATATGAAAATGTCATGCTGTTACATAAATATACCACTTTATTACATGAAAATATTGTGTTATTTTGTAGAAAGTATCACATTATTACAAGAAAAATTGCTACACATTATTACAATGAAAAACAATGTGTTACTTTGTCAAACATTGCATTATGAAATCACCATTTTGTTTTGTAATTAGTATATGGACATTACAGAGAATCCTATATTCACAGCATTTACACTGACCCAAAAGTTGGACAGACCTTTTAGAGTTTTGTTCATTAAGTTCATCCAACTTGTCTACAGGCTGAGTGTGATGTTAAGCACATATAAATGCATTGTAACCTCATTGAGCTCAGATAAGATGCAAGTATTGCTTTTGACACAGGCTGTACAGGACCCCATTTCCTAACCGCACACATGATTATTCCTCCTTGCAACACAATTTTCGATAAAATAACAGAATGATTTTTTTCCCCTCACACTTTTTTCTCGCAGTAACACATTGGTATGTGGTATGTTCATATAACATATTTTTCTCAGTATTACATGATATTTTCATGAAATTATGTGACATTTTCACATATCATATTTATCTTGTTATAAAGAGATACTACTTTTATTTTTATTTCATTTATGCAGCACATTGCATTCATACAGTTGAAAACAAAGAATAGAAGTTGGTTTTAGATTGATTTTACAAAATGGATTCTCAAGAAATATTGGTGCTACTGATATTCTATTAAAGGAAAACATGTAAATTTTCAATTGAAAATACTAAAGCATTTTAAAATGTTCTATATTCTTTTACCCAGATTGAGCATTCTGGACTTGGGAAATGACACGCTCCTTGCAACAGATGCTCCGAGACTACATAGAAAAGCAGAGCATTTGCAAAAACCGTTTGGTAACCAAAGATGGACACTGCAACATTGAATATGGCAACATGAGGTACAGCAATCGCTTTGCATATATGCAGGATTTCTGGACAACCTTTGTGGAGATACGGTGGCGTTTCATTATTTTATTATTTGTGGCCTCCTTCACTCTTAGCTGGTTCATTTTTGGACTCATTTGGTACTGGATTGCTCATGATAATGGTGATCTTTGGTGGCAAAATCCACCTTCAGACCACAAACCATGTATATATAATGTTTTCGGCCTAACAACTGCCTTCCTTTACTCACTTGAAACACAGATGACTATTGGTTATGGTATGCGAGTGCTTAGTCCATACTGCCCTGGTGCTGTTGCCCTGATAATTATACAGTCCATCATTGGTTTATTTATTAACTGCTTCTGGTGTGGACTGGTTATGGCCAAAATTACCTTACCCAAGAAAAGAGCCAAGACCATTACTTTTAGCAAAATGGCAGTTATTTGCCCCAGAAATGATGCCCTCTGCTTGCAGATAAGAGTGGCCAACTTGCGTAGGACCTTAATGATAGGAAGCCAGCTATATGGCAAGATGCTCAGGACAACAGTCACTCCAGAAGGTGAGACCATCATTCTGGACCAGGTCAATATTGATTTTATGGTTGATGCTGGAAAAGACAACCTCTTCTTCATCTGTCCTTTGACTTTGTATCATGTAATTGATAAGACAAGTCCATTTTTTAAATTTGCTCTAGACACACTACTCCAACAGGAGTTTGAGCTGGTGGTATTTTTGGATGGCACTGATGAATCCACCAGCTCCTCCTGCCAGGTCAGGACTTCTTACATCCCACAGGAGATTAAGTGGGGATACAAGTTCCTTCCCTTCATCTCCCGCAGTAAAGAAGGAAAATATCATGTTGACTTCTCCAATTTTGACAAAGTGGAGCCAATTTCAACTGCACACTGTGCTCATTGCTTCTACAATGGGCAAAGCCAGCATCACAGCCCCAAAAATGGCATTGACAACCCAGGGTTTGAAGTGATTGAAGTTGATGATCCAATCAGTGGTTCCAAGATGTAAGATGTATCCCTCTGCATTTTGTTTATTTGCATGGTTTATTTGCTCTTATAATGGATCACTATCTATATTGATTAGGCTTTACAGCACAAATTATATCAATCAATTGAAAATGGAAACCTAAGACACATATTCAGGCAATGTACATTAACTCAAACTTAATGACAATGTTTGCATGATCCATTCTGACTCTTTGCACCATATAATGAAACAAAAGCTGTGCATTAGAGAACAAAAACATTTGGTTAACTTTCACTGGTGTTACTCAAAGGGATGTGTCTGAAGCTTTTCTTATCGTGCTCTTGTCATAGTTCTGTCAGAGTTAGTGTTAGAAATCCTGTCTTTTAAAGGTCTTTAACCTGAATTGAATCAGTGATGAAATGTTGAGTTTGCTGTTCTTTTTGTGCATGTGCTTGATTAGCTGTTTATTTGCCATATTAGCACTGGTGCATTGTACACATATTTAGCGGATTCACCAAACTGTAATATTTTGGCCCACAAGCAATAGCCATCAGCATGGTAACTTACAGGGAAACCAAACTGTTGCGATATACCAGACCCGAATGATTAGAATCTTTTAGTTTGCTGATAATCCTGTTTTGGGTAATCCATATATGTATATATGAAATGTATATGTACATTAGATTGTTTTTACATTATTTATACTATTTTTGTCAGATTTATCCCAGAGATATCAAATTTGATTTTGAATAAAATTAATATGGAAGTATTTGACCAAACTCAATGTTATTATTGCTAAGAAATACACCTCTGTTTGGGTCACTGTCTGTGTGGAGCTTCAAATATTCTCCTAATGTTTTTATGTGTATTTCCTCTAAGTTTCCTTTCTACAGGGTATATCTCAGGTATAGATTGTTTCCCAGATTTTCAAGGATAGGTTCAGGTTCAATTGTGATATCATACATCATATCTATTAGCACAATTTGCTCTTTTAATTGTTTATACTGTGCTTCTGTATTGAATGTTATTTGTAAATTTAGAGCATGGTTTAAAAGATGTAGTCGTAATAATGGGGACCATGTCATGTCTAGCACATAATTTCATTCATGTAATATTTGTAAAATTAAAGAAAAATGCATGTTTTTTGGCTGTTTTGATCTGTCATAAAGTAATTTCAAAATGTATATGTGTATATGTCTTGTAAAAGAATAATTTGTATCTGTATCATTATATTTTTAAAAATAATTCAATAAATGCTCTTACTTAAAAATACAGCTAATAAATAAATGCATCTTAATGTTCATTTCTGTAATATAAAATAATTTAATTTCTTTAAAATGAAACAAATTAAAATTGAGTTAATAAAAGACAATGACTGTAAAATATGTTCTATTTTATTCAACAAAGACAACCATTCAAAGGCATCTTCATTTTCAAATTAAAGAAATGATTATTTAAAAATTATGATACACTTTTAATGTTTCAATCATGCCTATTTGTTTAGTTCGATTATTAGAAATTTGGCAACAATATGGATTGAGGAGACTGTGGTTGAAGGTCAGACTGATGGTTAATATGCACTTGAAGAATCTTAAGAAGAGCTCTTCATCAATAGAAAAATAAGTTGAGAAATGTTTCACCAACTTACTCTCAAAATGGAAATACCAGTTTAGTTACACAAGGGAGTGGGGATAAGAGAGAAGCAGGCCTAACCTGATCACCTCTGACCATGGTAAGTTCTTGGTATGATCTGAGATCTGAGATCCATTATTCTGAGACCATGCCAAACCACATAGAAATAAGAAATAAGGTATTCAGCAAAACGTAACATATAGGAACATAAAACTTTAGCTTATGGGATAACATGGAGAAGCAGATTGGTTTGAGGCAGCCTACATCCACAGAAGAACTGTGGTTAGTTCTTCAAGGTGTTTAGAACCACCTAGTTCCTACCAAGTTCCTTCAAAAACTATGTGCTAGTGTACCTAGAAAAATGTATGCTGTTTTGCAGGCATAGGGTGATCACACCAAGTATTGATTTGATTTGGATTTCTCTCCTGTTCATTTTCTTTCCATTTTGTTAATTGCTAAAAATAAACTATTAACACTTTTACTTTTAAAAGCATTCTTTGTTTACAACATTGACGCTCACTGCTTCTTTTTGGCTTAGAACCTCCGGTGCCATTCATCCTCCTTTAGTTGAGCCCAAGCAGTGAATTAAATCAAGTTACCTGTATATTAAACAATATTTAACATTTGCCTGAGTAATTCAATACATTAAACCATTCTCCATATTCGGGTACAATGGGATACCATTGTATTATTGAACAGATGAAATGTTTTAAACAAACACATATCAGAACTGTAAATGGATTAATCAGTATTTATTTAGAAGACTTTCCAGATTCAGAGTAGGTGTGTGCATCAGAATCTTGTGACATGAAAGAAAAAAAGATGTTTTATTCATTCTACTGCTTCTGGGGATTGTCTAAGCAGCATTTCATTAAAATCAGCATATGTACCAAGATGTTTTACTTTTAATAATGACAGAGGATGATTATTTAAAAGGATGAAAAACACATGCAATAAACAAACAAGACAATAAATGTAACATTACCTTTATTAAATTATTATTATTTAAAATGATTATTTTATTAAAATTTTTATTTCATTATTTTGCTGATCCAGCAGAGATATATTAGGCCTTTGCTCAGTACATGCATATCACTCCCATTTGTAGTTGCTGCAACAAGTCACTCCAGCCACTAACAGTCTCTGTCATTCATCTCGCTGGAAGTCAACAAGCTCTCAGAATGAATGGTATCTTTTCACTTTGCTGCTGTGAGTTGCTGAATGTTTGAATGTAGTATAAAAACCTCTCACTTTTTTTTCTTTCATTCTACATGGTTCAGGGTACACAGACATCTACTGAAGCTAGCAAGACTTGAATCTCTAGTCAATTTGGATTTGTTTAGGGCACATTGTCTATACCTCCAGCAAATCTAAATTACTGATTAGAGTTTAGATTGCTTGGCTTAATTCATTGTATGGGTTCAAATGGAGCCATAGACTCGAAGCCAATCAGATAATTTTTTGTGCTTGCAATAGAAGATGATAAAAAAATTGTTGTTAATAAACAAAAAACAAATAACTATATAGAAAAATAAATAATTAAACAAATAATAAGAAGTACTCCTTGATGCTGAAGAAAGGTCAAGTAGTGGATAAGTTCTGGTTCTCTGTATCAGAGGTATCAATCCTGTAAAGACTGTGAAAAATTCTTTGACAGCAGCCTCAGGGACACAGCACTTATTAAGAATATCAGTAATCTGGAGGAGTGGCTGAATAAGAAGTTAATAAGATGTGCCTTCCTGGAAAATATAAGGTGTGGATTTTCTAGCATGGAATTCTGCCAAGACCTGTGGCTATTAATCTTCTACAAGTTTCCGATCTCCACCATCTGAAACACAAGAAAGGAGAGTTAGTTCCTACTTGTGGTTATGGTTAGGTCTACCAAGAAACTTGAGCAGTAATGTCCTCTATGGAGACACTTGCAAACTGAGGCACCTCGTGAAATCCATTGAGAAGGAGTTTAAGGTCTTGCATGCAAGGGAGGTGCTGCAACTGGGCCAGGGTTAGCAGGAAATAGAAAGCACACTATGGAGTCTTGGTAAAGGGCTGAGTTAGGAATGTTTGCAAGCCTTGTCATGATATTAGAAAACCGTGTGTGTGTGTGTGTGTGTGTGTGTGTATTGAGTACAATCAGAGCCCTTGCATAAGAGAAAACTAGCAGGAATGACATAAAAGATTATTGCAAATTGTTTGAAACTGACAGAAATTTTATATTGGTAAAGAAATTTCTCATAAGAGAATAACGAACCTGTTTCAATAGCTGACTCACCTGTGCTATTCCATTGTAAAACTAGACTTCACACAACAAAGACCTTCTTTTGTTACATTAAATTTCCATTTACGGCATTTAGCAGGTGCCCTTATCCAGAGCAACATACAAAATTGCTTTGACAAAACTTTCAGACTACTGGTCTTAAACACTAAGAGCTGAGTAGCTAATAAAATAGATATAGTGAAACCTTCATTCTGTGCAGTCCTTATTTTAAATAAAATCTAGAATGCACCATGTTTCAATTTAATTGTCCTGTTACCATTTGTGTGAAATGTTTTAATTGTGTTGCATAAAGAAATTCATGGTGTACATCTTTAGGTGTACTCATGTTCTATAAAATGCATATCGTGTACCAAATCTGAATAATCTAATAAATCAAGTACAAACCCGATTCCGAAAAAGTTGGGACACTGTACAAATTGTGAATAAAAAAGGAATGAAATAATTTACAAATCTCATAAACCTATATTTTATTCACAATAGAATATAGATAACATATCAAATGTTGAAAGTGAGACATTTTGAAATGTCATGCCAAATATTGGCTCATTTTGGATTTCATGAGAGCTACACATTCCAAAAAAGTTGGGACAGGTAGCAATAAGAGGCCAGAAAAGTTAAATGTACATATAAGGAACAGCTGGAGGACCAATTTGCAACTTATTAGGTCAATTGGCAACATGATTGGGTATAAAAAGAGCCTCTCAGAGTGGCAGTGTCTCTCAGAAGTCAAGATGGGCAGAGGATCACCAATTCCCCCAATGCTGCGGCGAAAAATAGTGGAGCAATATCAGAAAGGAGTTTCTCAGAGAAAAATTGCAAAGAGTTTGAAGTTTTCATCATCTACAGTGCATAATATCATCCAAAGATTCAGAGAATCTGGAACAATCTCTGTGCGTAAGGGTCAAGGCCGGAAAACCATACTGGATGCCCGTAATCTTCGGGCCCTTAGACGGCACTGCATCACATACAGGAATGCTACTGTAATGGAAATCACAACATGGGCTCAGGAATACTTCCAGAAAACATTGTCGGTGAACACAATCCAGCGTGCCATTCGCCGTTGCCGGCTAAAACTCTATAGGTCAAAAAAGAAGCCATAGCTAAACATGATCCAGAAGCGCAGGCGTTTTCTCTGGGCCAAGGCTCATTTAAAATGGACTGTGGCAAAGTGGAAAACTGTTCTGTGGTCAGATGAATAAAAATTTTAAGTTCTTTTTGGAAAACTGGGACGCCATGTCATCTGGACTAAAGAGGACAAGGACAACCCAAGTTGTTATCAGCGCTCAGTTCAGAAGCCTGCATCTCTGATGGTATGGGGTTGCATGAGTGCATGTGGCATGGGCAGCTTACACATCTGGAAAGGCATCATCAATGCTGAAAGGTATATCCAAGTTCTAGAACAACATATGCTCCCGTCCAGACGTCGTCTCTTTCAGGGAAGACCTTGCATTTTCCAATATGACAATGCCAGACCACATACTGCATCAATTACAACGTCATGGCTGTGTAGAAGGATCCGGGTACTGAAATGGCCAGCCTGCAGTCCAGATCTTTCACCCATAGAAAACATTTGACGCATCATAAAGAGGAAGATGCGACAAAGGAGACCTAAGAGAGTTGAGCAACTAGAAGCCTGTATTAGAGAAGAATGGGACAACATTCCTATTCCTAAACTTGAGCAACTTGTCTCCTCAGTCCCCAGACGTTTGCAGACTGTTATAAAAAGAAGAGGGGATGCCACACAGTGGTAAACATGGCCTTGTCCCAACTTTTTTGAGATGTGTTGATGCCATGAAATTTAAAATCAACTTATTTTTCTCTTAAAATGATACATTTTCTCAGTTTAAACATTTAATATGTCATCTATGTTGTATTCTGAATAAAATATTGAAATTTGAAACTTCCACATCATTGCATTCTGTTTTTATTCACAATTTGTACAGTGTCCCAACTTTTTTGGAATCGGGTTTGTACAAACCAAATCTTATTTGAAATGTGTCTACTTCTCATGAAACCAGGCTGTTTCATCTATGACCATCTAGAACTCTCTTTAATTGTTTAGCAAGTATAATGTTGGAATTTTATAATCATTAACCCATATTGTATAATTATTTTATCCAATTACCAACAGTCATCTGTCAGTGGATCATCTACGTTCTGACAGTCAGCAGTTAGTGAAGCTGGGAAAAGTCACATCCAGTACCTGCACAATCAGCATGGACACTCCTCAGGGTTGTGTGCTCTCCCCACTGATCTTCTCCATCTACACAAATAACTACACCTCTACAGATTCTGCTGTTAAGCTTTTGGAGTTTGCAGATCATCTTCCTCATCCAGGACAGCAATGAGTCTGCATACAGAAGGGAGATTGAACACTTGGCTGTTTGGTGCAGTCAAAGCAACCTGGAGATGAACATGCTTACAACAGTGGAGATGATCATAGACTTCAGAAGGAACTTCTCCAACATTTCAAATAATCTCAATTGGGAAACCCACATAGACTCATAAAAAGTCCAGGTAGAGGTGGTACTTCCTTCGCCAGTTGAGGACATTCAACTTGCCACAGGAGCTACTGGCTCAGTTCTACTCAGGGGTCATTGAGTCTGCTCTGTGCACTTCAGTAACTGTCTTGTTTCATCCAGCTACCAAATCAGACATAAGAAAACTACAACAGACAATGCAGCCTGCTGAGGGGATTATTGGTGCCCCTTTGCCCTCCCTCCAGGAACCGTACTCTTTGCAAATGAGAAACTTAGCACAAAAATAATTTCAGACCCTACTCATCTGGCCACAAACTCTTTGAACTACTGACCTCTGGCCAGCACTAAAAAGCACCGAGCACCAGAATATCCAGAAACAAAAACAGCTTTTTTACACAGGCCATCTCCATAATTTTGTTAATATATGTGTTACTACATGTAACTCACCTGCACATTAAATACATAACTTTCCATTTTGCTATGTTTGCACATTCTGAACCATTACTACATGTAACACATTGCACATAACATTCTATTACCTATTCTTATTTCTATTCATTCATTTTTTTTTACTTAGTTCTTAAATTTACTTAAATTATATGCACAGTCTAGGAGTCTAGAAGGAGTGACTGGGTTTTTCTGTGTTGCAAGCTGTGTACTGCTTACAAATGTGGATGTCTTGTCAGACCCTTAGAAAGGTGAAAGTAAGGATTTCACATTATTTAGTCCTGGTGGATTATACAACACAATACACAGAAGCAATACACCAGCATGCAGTGTTGTGGAGGCACTCTTCTGGATTCTGTCTGACTAACCAGAATTCTTGTCAGGGACACTACATAAACTCTACAAATTATTATGGATTAAGTAGATTCTCACCAGTATTTACCATTTGCAAACAGATAGATTGGTTGAACAGTTTAAATGCTTAAAAACACGAATTGTTCATTTACAGTGATGTAAGGAACTGGGGAGTAAGTGTCTTAAGCCCCTGTTAATTGCAGTATGAGAGGTCCTGCAAGCCTTCAAGGGGTTTGCCCCTTTCAAGTTATTGTATGGGTCAATAATAAATGCAGATGTCATTATAGAAAATTGGGAAGAGGAAAATTCTAACAGCAAAAATGAAACCAGAATGTTCTTGACCTGAGGGCAAAACTCCACACGTTAGAGCAATTAACACAGGCAGCTTCATCTACAACATCTGAGGGCTGTCTTGAGAACCTTAAGATGGGATTCACAGATTCACAGCAAACCCAAAGAAGTGTGCATTCAGATGGCTAGAATTATGGTATCTGGACCATGTTCAGGTACATCCCCAAATTAATAAGAAAGCAGCAATTGACTAAAAAGGGTGTGACAGTTTTAAGGGCTGGTTGGCTACTATCAAAAGAATATAACCAATTTTTTTCAGATGTCACCAGCCTGCCAGGTAAAAGCAGTTTTGTGTGGTGGTCCACTGTTGCATTTACTACTTTTCTTTCCCTTTTGTTCTGCAGACTGGTGCAATGGAGAGAGAGCTGGGGGCTGTTTAAACCTAGCTGGTGGAGAGGGATGATACCCATCAGGGATGATGAAGCTCACAGTGAGTGAGACTAAATACAGTACAATCAAGAAAGAGAGTTTAATCAGTTGTGTGGCTCTCACCCTCCTGCACTACCTGCGAGGGCACCCATTTACCTTGTACCCTGATCACACTCCAATGGCTCCATCACATAAAGCATGCCAAGGAATGAATCACTTTGTGGTACCTGGCACTTCAGCCATTCATTTTCAAGGCAGCCCACAGGCTGGGGATGTAGATAGTGGTGGCAGGTTACCTGTCCGGCTGCGGACTCACCTCATTCACTCACCTAAGTTCTCTCTCATACAAAGTCTTTCACAATATGAAAGATTACAGGTTTGATGGTGTATGGAATAGTGAGTATGAATGTATTTGAGAAAGAGTATGATAACATGCTACATATACACACCCACATACTCACTTTATTTGCAGGGAAATATACTACCAAATGCCAGATTAGGAATATCACCAATTTTGTTCTTTTATTTTCTCAGAAACTTGAAAAGTGCAATTGCATTGCACTCTTAATATGTAAATAGGAAACTTGCTATACATCTTCAGGTTTAAGCTGGTCTTTCAGCCTTTCTAATACACAAACATAAACAACACAAACATGGGTGCATGTTTTGGCTGCACACAGCAGATTATGTCATCAGTACTTCTGTGTTGTTCCAAAATGTTTATTAAAACACTGTGGAACCTTTTGACCACAGTACTACTGTCAATTTTTCCACAGCTATTTTAGGAATATTTACTTCAAAAGCACAAAATATTAAAGAACTATGGACCAAATCCAAGACATGTAGTCAAAGTTATTGAGGGAATTTTTTATTACTTTGATAGAACAATTTGCCATGATTATTTCTCAATGCTGCTGGAACATAAAACCCTGTTGCATAGAATGGGCACCTACTGACTTTTTGCAGAGGTGAAATAAAAGACACAATAACTTAAACTAATACTTTGTTGAAGCACCATTTGCTTTTATTTCACCACTCTTTTTTCAGACCATTTTCACAGATGTTTAGTTAGATTCAGAACTGAACTTTGTCTAGGTCATTCAAAAACATTTATTGTCTTTTGGTTAAGCCATTCCTTTGTTGATATGGATGTATACATTGGGTCATTCTCATGCTAAAGGTAAAATTCCTTTTCATCTTCAGCTTAATAGCAGACACCCAAAAATTGTGCACTAAAGTTTGGTATTTGTGTGGTATTTGTATCTATTCATGATTCCCTCCACTTTGATAAAAGTCCTAGTTCTCCCTGAAGAAAAGCTGTCCTAAAGCATGACGATGACACCACCATGCTGCACCATGTTTATGTTGCGCTATTGGTTATGTGTTTGTTTTGCACTGAACATATGGTTAATTATAATTCAAATTATATAATATATAATAATATATAATATATAATTATAATGAACATGGCTTCAGCAGTAGGTTGAAACCAAGAAGATGTGAAGAAAATCTGACAGAAACAGCTGATCTATATTTGAGGTTAATCAGAATAATTTAATACATATATATACATAATAAAATAAAATATAAATAATCTCAGGACTTTTTTCATGCTCACTGTGGAATTACAACCTGTAAAATGAAAGTTAATAATAAACAGAAAACCTTTGGGGGTAATACAGGAAGAAAAAAAGTTACCTGGTAAAATAA
Source organism: Hemibagrus guttatus (assembly GCA_033459395.1). Taxonomy (NCBI): domain Eukaryota; kingdom Metazoa; phylum Chordata; class Actinopteri; order Siluriformes; family Bagridae; genus Hemibagrus; species Hemibagrus guttatus. Next base: position 18,901,783 of record JAUCMX010000004.1, read on the forward strand.
CCTGGTTACTATGGCATAAGTGTGTATAGACTTTCAGAATATGGATGTGTTCGGAATGAAGATGTTCAAAAGTAATATTCATACAGCTGTCATTAATTAAATTATTCATACCCACTCCTCCACACATCATCATTCATTCATATATATATATTTGACAAAACCACTAATCTGATCTGATTTAGTAGCCTCTGACTGATATGAGACCAACTTTGTTCATCTAATAATGAAATAGAGATTATTAAGCATCATATCTATGGTCACCTTGCAAGACTACTATTGAATCACCTTGATAGCCTATTAATTGCTAAATTAGTTTAAAGATCTGATTTTTCTTTTCTGTCATTATTTGATAGAAATCAATTATATTTGATAATTATTAGTGCTGCCTCAATTCATTTCATTCAATTCTATCCTGATTGTTTGATTGTTAAACCCTTCATGAATATAATTAATTTGGTATACAGAACTCATTATAGGTTTTTATGAAAATATATTTAAAATTTTTAAATTTGAAAAAACTTGTACTAGTGCAATCAGCAGCTGCAAAAACTAGTTTTGACTATTTCTGTTGTCAATTTTGCTCCATTTATCCATGGGGCAAATGCTGTTATAAGGCATGTGTTAACCTTTCATCACATGCTGTTTAAATTTACTGTAAACAACTATTATTCAGTGAAAGGCAGATTTGGTCTCATTTCAGAGAAGTAGTGATACCATTTCTCTGTCTGTCTTTATTGTTTGTTTATTCTACCCACTAATTTTTTCCACCTTCAAATTTTGTGTTGTGGAGTCCCCAAAATGAAGTCACGTGTTCAGAACACAAATCATGGTTGTCATGCAACATAAATCATCAGATCTTATACAAACTTATTAGCTATATATATATGTATATGTATACACTAAACTAATTAGTTTGTATAAGATCTTGTTCATTTATGCACTTAATATTTGGTTGGGGCTCCTTTTGCAAAAATGACTGAGTGAATGGTGTGTGGCATGGAGGCCATCAGCCTGTGGCACTGCTGAGGTGTAATGGAAGCCCAGGTTGCTTTGATAGCAGCCTTCAGCTCATCTGTATTGAAGGGTCTGGTGTTTCATCTTCTTCTTGACAATACCCCATAGATTCTCTATAGGCTTCAGGTCAGGTGAGTTAGCTGGCCGGTCAAGCACAGTAATACCACAGTCAGCAAACCAGTTCCCAGTAGTTTTAATACACAGTGGACCAACAATAGCAGATGACATGGCACCCCAAATCATCATTGACTGTGGACACTTCACACTGGACTTCAAGCAGCTTGGATTCTAGCCCTCTCCTCTTTTTCTCCAGAATCTGGGACCTTAATTTCCAAATAAAATGCAATTTTTTCTTTCATCTGAAAAGAGGACTTAGCCCAGTTAAGATGCTTCTGATGTTGTCTCTGGTTCGGATTGGCTTGATACTAGGAATGTGACACTTGTAGCCTATTTCCTGGACACGTCCATGTGTGGTGGCTCTCCATGCACTGACCCCAGCCTCAGCATTCCCACCACCATGCTTGACTGTAGGCAAGACACACTTGTCTTTGTACTCCTCACCTGGTTGCCACCACACACGTTTGACACCATCTGAACCAAATAAGTTTATCTTGGTCTCATCAGACCATAGGACATGGTTCCAGTAATCCATGTCCTTAGTCTGCTTGTCTTCAGCGAACTGTTTGCGGGCTTTCTTGTGCATAATCTTTAGAAGAGGCTTCCTTCTGGGATGACAGCCATGCAGACCAATTTGAGAGGCTGATCCCCCACCCTATTCAACCTCTGCAGCAATGCTGGCAGCACGCATACATCTATTTCCCAAAGCCAACCTCTGGATATGACGCTGCGCACGTGCACTCAACTGCTTTGGTTGACCATGGTGAGGCCTGTTCTGAGTGGAACCTGTCCTGTTAAACTGCTGTATGGTCTTGGCCACCATGCTGCAGCTCAGTTTCAGGGTCTTGGCAAATTCTTATAGCCTAGGCCATCTTTATGTAGAGCAACAATTCTTTTTTCAGATCCTTTGAGAGTTCTTTGCCATGAGGTGCCATGTTGAACTTCCAGTGACCAGTATGAGAGAGTGAGAGCAATAACACCAAATTTAACACACCTGCTCCCCATTCACACCTGAGACCTTGTAACACCAATGAGTCACATGACACTGGGGAGGCTAAATGGCTAATTAGGCCCAATTTGGACATTTTCACTTAGGTGTGTACTCACTTTTGTTGCCAGCGGTTTAGACATCAATGGCTGTGTGTTGAGTTATTTTGAGGGGACAGCAAATTTACACTACTATACAAGCTGTACACTCACTACTTATATATATATTATATATATATATATATATATATATATATATATATATATATATATATATTATATTATATATATATATATATATATATATATGGCATGCCGTTTAGGAAATTATTCATGAGGGAATTGAATGAAAACTCGGAATATATTGAATGAAACGTGAGAATATTGAATGGATTCTGAATATATTGAATGAATTCTAAATATATTGAATGAAAAGTCTTAATATATTGATTGAAAAAATCTGAATATATTGAATGAAACCTGACGTCATCAAGGCACACCCGATATCTTGTACTTTAGGCAGAATGAGTGAGTCAGCAAGAAACTTAGTTGCTGCAATTTTAAGAAATGAAGAGATGGTTAACACATTGGTGAGTGCGTGTACAGCCCAAAGTGGTGCCGTAAACCGCACTCAGTATCAGACTACGAATGAAGATACAGACGGCTCCTGAGGAGTGGGATCGACGTTGCATTACTTGTACTACCAGCTATATGGCCATGAGCAGGCTGGCTGAGGCCCACTGCATTTGGCCTTCCTCGGTGAGATAGTGAATAAATTTCTTCATCCATAGTCCGATACTGAGTGCGGTTTACAGCACCACTTTGGGCCGTATATATATATATATATATATATATATATATATATATATATATATATATATATATAAGAAGTTGCTTTCGGCTGCTCCCTGTTCGGGGTCGCCACAGCGTACCAACTGGTCCGCACAACAACTTGGCACAGGTTTTACGCCGGATGCCCTTCCTGCCGCAACCCTCCCATTTTTCCGGGCTTGGGACCGGCACTGCAACCAGTGGCTGGGGTTGAGGCATTGGCTGGGAATCGAACCCGGGCCTTCCGCATGATAGGCGAGCAACCTACCACTGAGCCACCAATGCCTCATATATATATATATATATATACCTTCTATATATATATATATACATACACACATACACACACACACACACACACACACACACACACACACACACACACACACACACAATGATAAGGCATAACATTATGACCACCTGCGTAATATTGTGTTGGTCCCCCTTTTGCTGCCAAAACAGCCCTGACCTGTCGAGGCATGGACTTCACTAGATGTCGGCAGCAGATCCTTTAAGTCCTGTAAGTTGTGAGGTGGGGTCTCCATGGTTCGGACTTGTTTGTCCAGCACATCCCACAGATTCTTGATTGGTTTGAGATCTGGAGAATTTGGCGGCCAAGTCAACACCTCGAACTCGTTGTTGTGCTCATCAAACCATTCCTGAACCATTTTTGCTTTGTGGCATTGTGCATTACCCTGCTGAAAGAGGCCAAAGACAACAGGGAATACCGCTTCTATGAAAGGGTGTACATGGTCTGCAACAATGCTTAGGTAAGTGGTACATATCAAAAGAACATCGACATGGATGGCAGGACCCAAGGTTTCCTAGCAGAACATTGCCCAAAGCATGATGCTGCCTCTGCCGGCTTGCCTTCTTCTCATAATGCATCCTGGTGCCACAGAAAACGTGATTTATCAGACCAGGCCACCTTCTACCAATGTTCCATAGTCCAGTTCTGGCGTTTTCAGTGGGGCACAGGAGTCAGCATGGGCACCCTGACTGGTCTGCGGCTATACAGCCCCATATGCAACAAAGTGTGATGCACTGTGTATTCTGATACTTTTCTATCAGAACCAGCATTAACTTCTTCAGCAATTTGAGCAACAGTAGCTCATCTGCTGGATCGGACCACACAGGTCCACTTTGCTCCCCACATCCATCAATGAGCCTTTGCCACCCATGACCTTGTCGCTGGCTCACCACTGTTCCTTCCTTAGACCACTTTTGATAGATTTTGACCTCTGCAGACTGGGAACATCCCACAAGAGCTGCAATTTTGGATCCAGTCTGATCCAGTTGTCTAGCAATTTGGCCCTTGTCAAACAAACTCAAATCCTTACGCTTGCCCATTTTTCCTGCTTCTAACACATCAACTTTGAGTACAAAATGTTGTACTTGCTGCCTAATATATCCCACCTACTAACAAGTGCCATGATGAGGAGATAGTGTTATTTACTTCACCTGTCAGTGGTCATAATGTTAATGTCATAAAGTCAGATGAGAGACACCAGCTTATTAAGTTTGCAGATTGTGTAAAGGACCGCAAGACAGTGGATGCTGACCTGAGCAATCTTTTGGTTTTTTGTGATCCGCCACACCTACTTCGATCAAAAGCCCCACAGTTATGGAACAGCTTTCCAATTAGTTTTCGGGACTCAGACACAGTCTCAATGTTTACTGGAATGTTTGGATGCTGTCACCAACCTCACAAGTCGCTCAGGTTTGCTGACTGTGATGAAAGCCTTCATGTCTGTCACCTTCTGGCTCTCCCTTTTAGTTATGCTGTCATAGCTAGTCGGAGTCCCTGCCTGCACTTTGCACATAATCTACATTGTCTTTAAACATCACATGATCACAAGCATACCTAATATTTTTTCTCTCTCTCTGTCTTTCTCTGTTTCTCTGTTTGCTCACTGGACAATAAACTGGACTA
>JAUCMX010000004.1:18911664-18941664 GCA_033459395.1 Hemibagrus guttatus
ACCTTATTGTGGTGGAGGGGTTTGAGTACCCGAATGAACCTAGGAGCCATGTTGTCAGGGGCCTAGTGCTCCTGGTAGGGTCTCCCAAGGTAAATGGGTTCTAGGTGACGAGTCAGACTAAGAGCGGTTCTTATGGACTCTTATGAAAGTAAAATCGAGGACCGTTACGTCGCCCGGACTGGCGTCACCGGGGCCCCACCCTGGAGCCAGGCCTGGGGTTGGGGCACACAGGCGAGCGCCTGGTGGCCGAGTCTTTGCCTGCGGGACTCGGCCGGGCACAGCCCGAAGAAACGACGTAGGCCCACCTTCCCGTAGGCCCACCACCCGCAGGAAGGAGCATAAGGGTCCGGTGCAATGTGTTTTGGGTAGCGGTCATGGGCGGGGGCCCCGGCGACCCAAACCCTGGACAAAGAATCTGGTTTTGGGACATGGAATGTCACCTCACGGGGGGGGAAAGGAGCCCGAGCTGGTGAGGGAGGTTGAGTGGTACCGGCTAGAGATAGTCGGGCTTGCCTCCACACACAGCCTGGGCTCTGGAACCCAACTCCTTGAGAGAGGTTGGACTCTCTTCTTCTCTGGAGTGCCCCATGGTGAGAGGCGTCGGGCTGGGGTGGGCTTGCTTATAGCCTTCCAGCTCAGCCGCCATGTGCTGGAGTTTTCCCCGATAAACGAGAGGGTTGTTTCCCTGCGCCTTCGGGCCGGGGATAGGTGTCTCACTGTTGTTTCGGCTTATGGGCCGAATGGCAGTGTGGAGTACCCAACCTTCTTGGAGACCCTGAGAGGGGTGCTGGAAGGTGCTCCGACTGGGGACTCCAAAATTTTGCGGGGGGACTTCAACGCCCATGTGGGCAACGACAGTGATACCTGGAGGGGCGTGATTGGGAGGAACGGCCCACCTGATCTGAACTCGAGTGGTGTCCTGTTGCTGGACTTCTGTGCTAGTCACAGCCTGTCCATAACAAACACCATGTTCAAGCATAAGGGTGTCCATCAGTACACGTGGTACCAGGACACCCTAGGCTGGAGATCAATGATCGACCTTGTGATCGTGTCATCTGACCTTTGGACGCATGTCTTGGACACTCGGGTGAAGAGAGGGGCGGAGCTGTCAACTGATCACCACCTGGTGGTGAGTTGGATGCGGAGGGGGATGCCGGACAGACTTGGCAGGCCCAAACGTATTGTGAGGGTCTGTTGGGAATGTCTTGCTGACCCTCTGTTAGGGGGGTCTTCAACTCCCACCTCCAGGAGAGTTTCAACCAGATCCCGAGGGAGGTTGGGGACATTGAGTCCGAGTGGACCATGTTCTCCACCTCCATTGTTGATGCAGCCATCCGGAGTTGTGGCCGTAAGGTCTCTGGTGCCGGTCGCGGCGGCAATCCCCGAACACAGTGGTGGACACTGGAAGTAAGGGATGCCGTCAAGCTGAAGAAGGAGTCCTATCGAGCCTGGTTGGCTCGGGGGACTCCGGAGGCAGCTGAGGCATACCGGCAGGCCAAGCAGACTACAGCTATGGTGGTCTCGGAAGCAAAAACTCGGGTCTGAGAGGAGTTCAGTGAGGCCATGGAGAAGGACTATCGGACGGCCTCGGAGAAATTCTGGCAGACCGTTCAGCGCCTCAGAAGGGGTAAGCAGCTCTCTGCCAACACTGTTTATGGTGGAGATGGAGAGTTGCTGGTCTCGACTGGGGATATTGTCGGACGGTGGAAGGAATACTTCGAGGATCTCCTCAACCCTACTGACACGCCTTCTGTAGCGGAACCAGAGGCCGGGGACTCAGAGGTAGATTCATTCATCACCCAAGCTGAGGTCACTGAGGTAGTTCAGCAGCTCCTTGGTGGCAAGGCACCGGGGGTGGATGAGATTCGCCCTGAGTACCTTAAGTCTCTGGATGTTGTGGGGCTGTCTTGGCTGACACGTCTCTGCAACATAGCGTGGCAGTCAGGGACAGTGCCTCTGGACTGGGCGACCGGGATGGTGGTCCCTCTTTTTAAGAAGAGGGACCGGAGGGTGTGTTCCAACTATAGGGGGATCACACTCCTCAGCCTTCCCCGGGAAAGTCTATTCCAGAGTACTGGAGAGGAGAGTCCGACCGTTAGTTGAACCTCGGATACAGGAGGAGCAATGCGGTTTTCGACCTAGCCGTGGAACACTGGACCAGCTCTATACCCTCCACAGGGTGCTCGAGGGTTCGTGGGAGTTTGCCCAACCAGTCCACATGTGTTTTGTGGACTTGGAGAAGGCTTTTGACCGTGTCCCTCGTGGCATTCTGTGGGAGGTGCTCTGGGAGTACGGGGTCCGTGGCCCTCTGTTAAGGGCTGTACGGTCTCTATATAACCGGAGCAGGAGCTTGGTTCGCATTGCCAGCTGTAAGTCAGATCTGTTCCTAGTGCATGTTGGACTCCGACAGGGCTGTCCTTTGTCACCGGTTCTGTTCATTGTTTTTATGAACAGAATTTCTAGGCGCAGCCAAGGGCTGGAGGGAGTCCGGTTTGGGGACCACAGGATTTCATCGCTGATTTTTGCAGATGATGTTGTCCTGTTGGCCTCTTCAGGCCTGGGCTTACAGCATGTACTGGGGCGTTTTGCACTGAGTGTGAAGCGGCTGGGATGAGGGTCAGCACCTCCAAATCCGAGGCCATGGTTCTCGACCGGAAAAAGGTGGCTTGCACCCTTCAGGTTGGAGGGGAGGTCCTTCCTCAAGTGGAGGAGTTTAAGTATCTCGGGGTCTTGTTCACGAGTGAGGGAAGGATGGATCGTGAGATTGACAGACGGATCGGTGCAGCGGCAGCAGTAATGCGGTCTATGTACCGGTCTGTTGTGGTGAAGAAGGAGCTGAGCCGGAAGGAGAAGCTCTCGATTTACCAGTCAATCTACGCTCCTACTCTCACCTATGGCCATGAGCTCTGGGTTATGACCGAAAGGGTAAGATCCCGGATACAAGCGGCCGAAATGAGCTTCCTCCATAGGGTGGCAGGGTGCTCCCTTAGAGATAGGGTAAGGAGCTCTGTCACCCGGGAGGAGCTCGGAGTAGAGCCGCTGCTCCTCCACATCGAAAGGGGGCAGTTGAGGTGGCTCGGGCATCTGTTTCGGATGCCTCCAGGACATCTCCCTGGAGAGGTGTTCCGGGCATGCCCCACCGGGAAGAGGCCCCGGGGAAGACCCAGGACACGCTGGAGAGACTATGTCTTTCGGCTGGCCTGGGAACACCTTGGGGTCCCTCCGGAAGAGCTGGAGGAAGTGGCTAGGGAGAGGGAGGTCTGGGCATCCCTACTTAGACTGCTGCCCCCGCGACCCGGCTCCGGATAAGCAGAAGACAATGAATGAATGAATGAGCTGTAAATCAGCACTGCTTTGATAGATTTAAATAAAAGTTGAAGGGATTGTTTACTGCTATGTTCCAAGCGGATCACTTATCTCAAACTCAAATTTTTATTTGTCACATACACAACCATACACAGTACGATATGCAGTGAAATGCTTACACGACTGTTGTGACCTCAAAAAAGGAAATAAGAAGTAAAAAGGAAATAAGAAATAGAAGGAAGAAGGAAATAAGGAAAAAAGAGAATAAATATAAAATAAAAATATAAAATATAAAAATCTACAATTCAAAGAAAATTGAAAAAAATATTATTAAAAAATATAAAAAATATATTATCAAAAAAATAAAAAAATATATATATATATATAAAAATATATATAAATTATCTTATCTGCATGAACTGGGGTCTAGTCACTCATATGTGACATTGACAAGTTTACTTAATTGTTTACCAGGAAAAGTAAATTAGTTACAAATAAGGTGCTAACTAAAAATTTTTATTGTATGCTTTTCATTGATTTGATCCACAAAAAAACCTCCCTGAATCATATAACCATGCTCACTCATTGAAAACCTGGGACCTAATTATAGAATTTTGGTCTATTTTTACAAAGGTGGTGACTGAGCATCAAAAGTTTCCCAAAACATGTTTTCATACAATGTCAAACATATTTTAGTTATGTTTCTTATATATATATATATATATATATATATATATATATATATATATATATATATATATATATATGTATATATATATATATATATGTATATATATATATATATTTTTTTTTTTTTTTTCTGTAAGAAATAATTCATGCAATATGTGTCAACCAAAATCTTATAAAACGTGCATTAGAAGATTCTTAATTTTATTGCGGCAAATGTAAAACCATAATGCAATAACATTTAACTGACTACTGTCAAGATTTATATTACATTTTTATATTACATTTATAAGCACAGCTGATATATTTGCAAACATGTTTATATTGCATTAATGGACTATGAAGTTAATCAAAGAAATGGGCAATGTGACAAAAGCCAGAATATCTAGTGTTGGATATTTTAAGTATACTTTTTAATTTTATTCTCAATCTCTTGAAAATGTGATATTACTGTTTCTTGCCAATTTTGATATATTGTCATGAACAGAAACCCCAATTAAATACAGTTCATAGGTGAAGTAATTTGTGTTACATTTTAATACAATGTAAATATACAATGTGATGCATTATACACCGTCAGGTAAACAAGATGTAAATAAGCATCAGCATCAGCATCAACAGTTATCAATCAGAATACCAAATTTTAAAAAGTGGCCATGGATATCTTCCAGTAGTACATTTAGCTATTTTGTTGATGCAGTGGGTCAATGAGCAGTTTGAAGAGCTCAGTGGTTTACCAGTGCCTTCTCAGTAATAAAGTTGGTCATGTGTTACTTCAGGAAATGTGGAAATAATTTTGTGTATTTAAATCAAAATCAAGACTCAGAATTAGGTTTATTGGCCAAGTATGTTTTCACAGACACAAGGAATTTGGTACCAGCTTTTGGTGACTCTGAAAAAATTATCTGTATACTGGAAGTAACTTTGCCCAGCCTCACCTGCTGTTTCCTGCCTGTCAGGAAGCTAGTGATCCACTGACAGATGACAAGGGGTGCCATTAGTTGTAGATGTTTGGAGGAGAGGATTTCCAGAATTATTTGTTATAAGCCAAATTGAAGTCAAAAAGCTCAGTAAGCTAACTGTCCTCTGATATTTCTCAGGAGGGGCCGATATCAGCTGCTCAAAGGACTTCATGATGACAGATGTCAGAGCAACAGGCCTGTAGTCATTTAGTCCTGTGATGGGCCAATTCACATCCTTTTTGCAAATCTTGAGTACTGGGGGAGTTGTTATGGCAGTTATCAGAGGTATGATGGGTTAGTCAGTGGGCTAGGGTGGGTGAAAACTGTGAAGATATTCTTTACGAATCTGCAGTAGAAGGTGTTGAGGTCGTCCCTCAGTGGGGACAGGGTTGGGGAGTAACTAGTTACATGTAACGGCGATACATAATTTAATTACAAAATAAATGTAACAGTAATTCGTTACAGTTACTGAGAAAAAATGTGTAATTAAATTACAGTTACTTATGAAAATGTTAAAGATTACAAATAAGGTTACTTTTTTAAAGAATATCTTCTTTAAAAAAACTTGAAAAATATTAATGTGTTGCTAGAATTTGTTAAAGCAGTGCTATTCTGATGCTTTTGATTGGTTCTCTGGTTTGAATTTGCGGCACCAAGTCTGCCAATTACATTAATCCACATTACCGCTGAATGCTTTAGGCTACTGCAACCTGTCTGAGAGTTGCCACCATGGCGAGTGATAAAAATGCATTTCAGTGCTGGAAATTTAAAAATAATTTCATCCTGAAATCCGATAAGAGCGCAAATCTAACAGTTCAGTGCAAAATTAGTTATCCAGCTGTTAAAATGCTTTCGACATCAAAGGCTTCAATGTTGAACCTGAGGAAGCATCTGCAGGTATGTAACCTGGCCTTTCTTTATTTTATATAAGTATATGTTTTTTGCCATTATTGTGAGTGTACAGAAATAAAAACAGACCCTTTAGTATGGAATGATATATTACTTGTTTCTGTATAATAAAAAGTGACAGAGTAGTCAGTCGAGTTACTGTAGCTGCTACGTGGAAAAAATCCACCAAAATATGCCAGTGCGTTCATCGACCCCAAAGTGTATTCAACACCTGTATTCAAAACATTCAGAACAAATGTGCTGCTCTGCTAGCTACCTTTACCAGGCACACTTCTATTTATGAACCCTTTGACAGAAAATATATAACTCACATTTTTCCCCCTTGAAAATGTTTTGGTAATGTCAGATCTAATATAGCTTAGTTATTTTAGCATTGTAGCATGCGTTATGATGACTCACAAATTCATCGAGTTGTGAAATTCACGCGCACACACACACACACACACACAGATTTAATTAATTTCTTTCCCCAATTGCATTAACGGCTATGAGACACATGTTTTTCTTTTATTAACTGTTTAATAACTGTTTTATTGCCTATTTGGCTTTATGTATATGGTTTTTTTTTTTAAAGGCATTGTTACTTGCCAGTGTGTCCTGTCATAGCTATGCAAAGGTTTGATTCCTAAAATAGTATTAAAACAATTTTTGTTATGAAGTCTGGTTTTGTGGTGGCTGTGCTTATGTGATAAAAGATTATGAAATTCTAACAGTAAACAGAGTTGAGTACTACTGTAAGGTTAACCCTGCCTGGTATAAATGTTTGGAAATTATTTAGTTGAAAATATCCATTAGAAACTTAAAAGTAATCAAATGTAATCAGTTACTTTACTTTTATAAAGTAATTGAAAAGTTACACTACTTATTACATTTTAAATAGGGTAATTTGTAATCTGTAACCTATTACATTTCCAAAGTAACCTTCCCAACACTGAGTGGGGAGGGGTGGTCTCCTGTAGTTTGTGATGTCTTGCAGGCCTCTCAAACTGATGAAGGATTGTTAGCTGAAAACCTGCTTTTGAGCTTTACAGAGTAGCTCTTTTTAGCCACCCTGATCTCTTTCATCAGCAAGTTACTTGCCTGCTTGTACAGGGCTCTGTCCCCACTTCTGTAGGCATCCTCCTTAGCCTGCCAAAGTTGTTTCAATTTCCAGATTATTAGTTGCAGCTTCAGAAACACTCCAATCTGTGTAATCAAAGCAGTCCTGTAGTTCCTGCTTTGCCTCACTGGTTCATCTCTTCACTGTTTTGCCTACAGGCTTAGCAGATTTAAGTTTCTGCCTGTAGGTTGGAATAAGATGAATTAACCAATGATCAGAGTGTCCTAGAGCTGCCCAGGGTATTGACTGATATGTGTCTTTAAGAATATGTAGCAATGATCCAGTGTGTTATTTTAACTGGAGAGACAGTTAATATGCTGCCTGTATTTTAGTAGTTCGTGAGTTAGTTTTGGTGTCCAAAAGATGACTTGTATTTGGGGGATTTGTAATCCACAGAGAGAATACAGGTTATTTTGTTCCAAGACAAAAATTTGGTCTGCCATGCATTACAGTGGATGTAAACTCCAGCCAGGATGAATTAAGAAAATTCCTGTGGAAAATAAAAAGGTTTACAGTTTATGAATAATGTTTCCAAGTCTGGCCTGCAGTACTTATTTAGCACTGTACACCTTCATTTATGTAAAATCAGATTCCGCCGCCTTTCGTTTTCCTTGATAGCTCTGTTACGCTCTCCGCTAGGTGTGAAAGTGAAAGCCTGAAAGATTTCATCCACTGTCTGTGATAGAGTGATGGAGCCAGTTTTTGGTGACAGCAGCAGAGCATGCAAAGTATCTGTTTGTACCATGGAAAAGAAGCAGGTCATCCATTTTGGTAAGGACCAGAAATTTGCCAGGTGAATCGATGGGAGTGCAGTTCTAAATCCGCACTAAATCGTAGCTTGACTAACATGCTGGCCCACTTTCCCAGCCAGTGTCTCCTCCATGTCCTACAGAGAGCAGCTGCTCCTCCAACTTATACCTCTATAAAAAATTTAAAAAAAAATTGTAAAAAGTTTTGTAAAAGTTGGTAAAAAGGTGTTTTAGGTGAACTGCCTGATATTGTGCAGTTCCTCTCTAGTGTTTGTAATCGAGTTATGGTAACCAAACACAAAAAGTACTAGAGAACAGCCAAGGCTGCCATCCTCTGCTCCTTCTTGGATTTATTTAAAAAAGCTTACATAGAGCCAATTCAAAGTCTGAACACCAGTAAACTTGGGATTCAGTATCAGACATAATACAGACTGCAGGGTGCATATGTAGTGTTTTTTAAAGCCACAAACTAGGCCTGGTTTTAAGTGCAATCATGAACACGTTGTTCCTGAGCTTTGTAAAAGCTTTTTAACATATTCCCACCTAAAACCACAAACCATATTAGTTTTAACACACACCCACAAATTACCAACTACTGCCATCAGAACAACCCAGTGAATGTTGTGCTGCTCCTTCCACCATAAGTTATACCTATAATAATTTTTATAGCAGCTCTCTCAGGAAAAATGTGAATACAGGACAAGATTCTGAGGTCATAAGTAAAATGTGGCTATCTAAAGGGGATGTACAAAAAAATCTGAAGGTTGATTTTGGAAAATGACCTAATTTTTAAAAAAAGAGCCATCATTAGCCAATCAGTTTAATAGGCATTTGTCAGGATATATAAAATTGCCTTTTGGACCCTTAAACTCTGCCTGCTCAAAGTAATAATTATTAATAATAATGATCAAAGTAAGTTTTAATTATTTGTAATAATTATCAAAGTAATAAGTAATAATAATTTTCATAACACCAAGTACCAAATAAACAGACTTTTGCCAACTAGGCCTAGGACTTTTTGGATCTTCACAAAACTGATGTCAAAAATTAGGAGAGTGTGTTGACATTTATAAACATGGCTGCCATACTTCAATCAATTCTTAGGAGATAACAATGGATTATTCACATAGCTGCAACTCATGAATGGAATATGATTTTAAACGAACCTTGACAAATGTGTTGTGTCCATACACAGCTCTGACCAAGCCAGAGGTGGCAAGGAAAAACTCATAGGGATGACATGAAGAAACTGAAAGGACAGAATCAAATGGGAGTCCATAATTATCAAGTTTCATGATTTCTAAGTTTATCACAGTGTGTCTATATAGGTCCATCTTCAGCATCAGCACAGCAGGAAGTGTCTCAGAACAGGTAAGGACTACCTTAGGGTCAGCCAGGTTAGCCTTCAATGCGAGCAGGTTTATGCTGATCACTGAGGATTCATATTCACCATGACTCCAAATCTGGTGAGGGAAGAGTCCACCAAGCTCCTAGAAATACTTACCGATCTCTTTCCACAGAGATAAGAGTGCATCATTGTTTTTCTAGCCTGGTGTTCAGCCATGGGCTGATGATCCATCCCTGAGAACCACTGATATAGTTGCATTCAACATGGAACTAAAATTCAACAACTAAACTTGTTTCAGGCAAACCGTTGTGCTCAACATACTAGCCATTGCTCATATTGCAGGGTCTTGGCATATAGCAGCCCAATAGCTGTAATTGTAATCCTTGCACTGAGCTTTATTGACTCCAGTGCCAAACAATAAGCTGTCTCAGTTGTCTCACAAAACACAATCACCAAACATCAAACTAGGTTCACTATAGAAAACCTGAATACTGACAAAATAACAAAATTATTGTTCAGCACAGGACTTGAAGTCATTTATTCTCTCATTTGCATAAATGGCTCCACAGTAGACAGAGTGAAGATCAAGTTACTTGTGGTTCATATTGTTGCAGACCTCAACTGAAGCAACAAGAGTGGCCCAGAGTGGCCAGCAGCCCCTGTACTTTCCACACATCATTACCACATTCCACAAGAGCCCCATAAACAGTGTCCTGACTGCCAATTTGACAATGACCCTTACTACTCCTGTGCTAACTGATGGGGCTACCTCCCCCAGTCCAAAGACATGCATGGTAGGTTGATTGGCATCTCTAAATTGTCCGTAGTGTGTGATTGCGTGAGTGAATGAGAGTGTGTGTGTGTGTGCCCTGCGATGGGTTGGCACTCCGTCCAGGGTGTATCCTGCCTTGATGCCCTATGACGCCTGAGATAGGCACAGGCTCCCCGTGACCCGAGTGTAGTTCGGATAAGCGGCAGACAATGAATGAATGATCTTGGAGACCCTTAGGAAGAGTAATCAAAGTTTGGGCAAAATAAATTACACAGTTGCTGTAATTCCTGTTTAGCACCTTTGCAATCAAATTCATTTGTGCATTATGGATGAACTAACATATCAACCAAAAAAAATCAACAGAAACAAAGAACTTGATGTTTGATAATATTCACAACACTGGCAGTTCCAAGAAGGTTTTAAAAATTAATAGTAATTAAAATCTTAATATTGAACGGTTTAAAAGTTGCATGCAAATTTTCTAATTTGTTCATTATAATGACAATTTTACTTTTTGTCTGACATTTGCCATAAAATTAATTTTCATGTTACTTTCTCATGGTAGATGTTTCATGTTAATTCTCATGTGGAAAATCCCATTTAACATAAATTAATGGTGTCCATTGAACTAATCCTGACCCAGATTCAGAGGAAAATGGCATCACATTTCTACAACATTGTTGCAGAGCTGTTATTTTTAAGTAATAGTCCAAATTTGCCTAGAGGACTTAAATCTCTGTCTGTCTGTTTATAGCAATTCTGTAAAAATTTTGGTGTACATTGGTTAAGACATTGACTAAATATCTTGAGCATTGTCCAGGTCTTCCTCCACCTCTGGTGGTTAGAACTGGTGAAATCAAATGGCTTTCCCAGAGCCTACAATACTGTGTCAAATGATTTGTCCTGGTAGGCTGTTATATGAAGAAAATTTTAATACAACTATAGATTAAGGATAGGTCTTATTTGGAGAGTTGTCTGGTACAATCAATTCCAGAGTTACTGGTATCCTTCAAAATAAAGCAAAAAAATTATAAACACAATGGCTCAAATAAACAGACAAAATACAGAACATTCACAAAAAACTTAATTTTTAATGTTATTCAAAAATAAACAAATCTACAAATATTTTACATAAATAAACAATTAAAGATTAATTATTTAATGCTTTATTGCTCCCAGTCTAAATATGTGATTGCACATTTCAATTCCTTTGTCATCAATTATTGTGGGGATAACTAAATAGTTAAAACAAGACAGTTCTTCAAGTCATATAATACAAATAAAATACATAAGAAATTAAAATACACTTAGGTGAAATTTTGGTCATGTGTTTGAAAAAATCTGGAAAGACTGAAAATTTTGCATGAGTACTTTACCACCACTCAGTCGAAGAGGACAGTAAGTGAGGCAAAGGAAAAACTTTGTCATGTTTCAAATAAACTATCAGGTACTAGTTGTTGAAAATGTTGCACAAAAGAAGTCCTTCCTGAGAGTAATACACAAAACGCAGCACCTGAATCTACCAAGCATCAGTGGCTTTACATGCCTGGTGATTAAAGATGACTACAGGCAAGGAAAAAGCACTATAAAATATGGTGGTGGGTCATTGATGCATTGCAGCAGTGTGCTGGTCCTGGTGTACTGAGACTCTTGATGGTTTCTAGCCCCAGGAAACACTTTCACTTAATACTGATAGGATCATCAATGGATCAATTTGAAGCCAGTGTTTTGCAGATCAAATTTCACTAACAATTTTTAAAACCATATTAAAACTGACAATACTGTTTAAAGAAATGAATCCAATACATTCTTGAAAACCATTTAATTTGCCATGTGGGGTGAAAAAGATTACTTTACACACTATTCATTTTGTTTAGATTAAAGACAGCCAATTACCAATAATTAACCAGAGAACCATAAAAACCCACAGGGACAACACGTCAGACTTCACACAGGCAATAACCTGAGCTCACAATCAAACTAGAAACTCTGGAGCTGTTAGGTGTTTTTTTCCCCCCAAAACATTCATACAGTGACATTTTCCAAATTCATGATTCATCTTTAGCTTACTTAGGAGTAAGCTAAAGCTAAGTAGGAGAACAAAATCAAATAAAAATCAAATGAAGATTCAGTTCATTTGGCACATGAACAATGACTTATGATTTATCTGTGCCTCTCTAGACATTCAAAATTAATTTTAAACCCATTAAAAAGGCTATTAATGCTTCCTGATTATTTCCTTCGTTTCTTTATAGTAAAGTAGGGTGCAACAATGATCCCTTTTAAAAAAAAAATACATGTCCATATAAAACAATATAAACTCTAAGTAATTTTGGTCCTCTAATGACAGAACTTACAAAAATATCAGTTTATAATTTCAAATGCTGCACAGGAGTCCTGAAGTTTAGGGGAGAACATGCAAAATCTGTACTGAGTTTTAGTTTAGATTTATTCTTCAGACGTAGATTTACTATTAAATATCATTGTCTTCCCATAAGACTTGGATGAGAGCATCTGGTCCTACAAGTCTAGAAATGGCCTGCTGTAAGTCGGTACCACTTGACTGTTTCTTGGCTAAGGTCAAAGTCTTTCAGGCTGAGGGTGATACCACCTAAGTAGCAGTTCTCATGCAAATATTCTGCACTTAGCACATTCAGTTGCAGCTCCCTCTGCTTCAGTGTCTCCTTACTATAGCCACTGTACACCAGCTGTGGGGGGAAAAGCAAAATAAGCAAATTTTTATCAAGAAAAAGTGAAAGAATTTCACAGGCTTACTAAGTTGCACTGATAAGAAAAAAAGTTTTTGTTGTAGTACTTAAAAAGGTGTGTATGCAAGTGCTGAAAATTCCAGAATAAATTCAATCCATCATCGATACATTCATATAATATGCAAGATATATAATAATATGCAAGATTATATATATATATATATATATATATATATATATATATATATATATATATATAATATATATATATATATATATATATATATATATATATATATATATATATACATATATATATACACATACACACACATATATACACACATATACATATATATATACATATATATATATATATATATATATACATATATATATATATATATATATATATATATATATATATATATATATATATATATATATATATATATATAAATATCGCATATTATATGAATAATAAATCTCATATTAGAGGTACAGCTGAATATAGCGGTTTGCTTCCTAAAAGTCTTTATGCGTTTGCGTGTTGTTGTCAGAACATTTATTTACATAATTCTTTTCTGTGTTTGACCCCGCATTGTTCTCTCGTTTTTGCTCTTTGGATTTTGTGTATTGGATTTGTCGCCACATTTTCTGCCTTATCAGTTTCTTTGAACATTGCCAGTTTACTGACCATGCTTTTGCTTTTTAAACTAGCTTCGCTTCAATATACCAACACCCATCTCATACAAGCCATGAGAGGATTACCACCACTACGGGGGGAATCAACCAAGATGGTGCTACCCGACAAGTTCAACCACAGATTGCTGTAAAGGATTCCTTGTGAGACAATGTGAGATTTAATTTCTCAAACCTGAGGCCCATTGGGAGGAATCCACCAAATGCACCCTGATACTGTACCTGCTCACCAGCAAAGCCCTGGAATTGGCCACTGTGGCTTGGGACAGTGACACGCAGGTACACAAATCCACCAAATATTTTTTCCCAAATTATATGGGACGTGTTAGACTATCCGTTGAGTGACAGACATTTCAGTGCAACTCATGATTCACAATTGTGATTCACAACTGTGTTTACTGTCACCCACACAGATCCCAAGAGCATGCCTTTGTTTAGAGAGGGGCTGGTCTCACTCCGTCTTAGCAGCAAGACCTGAATGAGTTGGTGGACCAGTTCACCAATGTCTTCTCATCGGTTTCGATTTCCATTTCCTTCAACTATCCCCTCCCCAGAGTGAATGACTTGGTACACCATCTGAGGGAGGTCCTAGGGAGCTCCGGAAGGGGGGGGCTGATGCCCAACCAAAAAGGGCCATCTAGGGCTGACTAAGGCACAGTACCTGAGTATTGAATCCGCCGATGCCTGCTCATGACATAAGAGAAGAAAGTGGAGGCTGTTCATTAGTACCCCATAACACCACCAAGCAGGTATGTGCCTTTTGGGGGCTGTCTGGGTATTATTGCCACTTCATGCATAAGATCTTCTCTATAGCCTCCCCCCACTCAGATCTAACCAAGAAGGGCCAGCCAGACTGAGTGCATTGGACCAGCAGGACAGAGCGGGCATTCCAGCAGTCGAAGGATGCCCTTACTAGCTTGCCAATCCTGCAGAACTCAGACTTCAGCCTCCCCTTCTTGGTGCATTAGAGACGTAGTTTCCCAAAACTTTGAATCAGATTTAAATCGAAATCAGAAGCTGAGCCCCACCAAGAAAAGGTATGCCAGTGTGGAGCAAGAAGCTCTTGGAATAAAGTGGCCCTTCAAGGAGCGCAGGCATTTTTTGTCTGGTCGGCACTTTACCTTGGTGACTGACTGTGCCCCCCTGCAGTGGAAAAATTTTTGCAGGCCAAAAAATACTAAATCGCAGAGTAACTCGGTGGTTCCTTTAATTGCAGGACTTCTTGGTCCAGGTACAGCATTGAGCAGAAGCCCAGAACAAAAATGACAACAGCCTCTCCCAATGACATGCCTTATTGGCCCAGTGACCAGTGCCAGCAAGCTTGGAGCTGAGGGTGGGGTACTGTGACTGCAGAGCCTGCACCATTTTCAGCAGCATTTTCTTGCTCCTTGTGCTACTGGAGCCAGGTGCTGAAAGAAAAATGCCCGTTCAACACTCCCGATGTTATAGATGGCTGAGGAGAACACGACTATAGGACAGCCAAAATGCCAAGAACTCAGCAACCAATCAGAGTGGTGACTCAAGCCCTTTACCCTCTTTGAGACACAGAGAGGTATGTGGGGTAGCATTTCTAGGAAGGAACGGGATCATCTTTCAGTTGCCTGAACTATTATAAATAAACTGCACCCCCAATTCTGTATTTTTGTTATTGGCCAAGGGGATTTGCATTCAAAGGAGAAACATTTACATTCTTCAAAAAGACATTTATTAGTCAGCATTTTCCTGTATCTTTTTGTAGAGTGTAAATGTTTCTCCTTTGAATGCAAATCCCCCTGGCCAATGACAAAAATACAGAATTTCTAATTTAACTGAGCAATAGTGGTTATTACCATTTCATTATAAGTGGGGTTCCTGGTTTTTCTGGAGACCTTTGTTTTGCGCTTTGAGGTTTTGTGGGGGTCTGGAAGCAGGTACATTTTAACATATGGGTTGGGGTCTGCTCCATCATCAGACACCTGCAAAGGTTTTGGAGAAGAAAAAAGTTGACAAAAAAGTTTATACACACACACACACACACACACACACACACACACACACACACACACACACACCATGCACTTTATTAAAAACATCTGTACACTTTCATGCAGTTACCTAATCAGCCATGTCATGGAAATAAGGCCAAGAGCTTTAGGTAATGTTCACATCAAACTGAATGAAGAAAAAGTGTGATCTCTGTGACTTTGCCTGTGGCATGAATATTGGTACTAGATGGGCTGGTTTGAGTATTTTATAAACTGCTGACCTCCTGAGATTTGCAGAATCACACAAAATTTGTCTCTAGAGTTTACACAGAATGGTGCAAAAAATGAAAAACACTGAGTGAGTGACAGCCATGTGGGTGGAAATACCTTCTTGATGAGAAAGCTTAGAGGAATAGACAGATTGTTTCAAGATGCCATAACATTGCACAACAAATGTGTTGTGTAGAAAAGCATCTCACAATGCATAGCACTGAACAGTTAAAGAATTTGATGTAGGGTGTTCTGATGTATTCCATCTACCACATGTTTTGTGTGTGCTCAGATATATAAGATGGTTTGTATATTTCAGAAACTTGGTGCATTTGCAGATTCAGCTATTTTTTAAAGTGCTCAAAACTTACGAGGTCTTTAATGTGCATAACCATAATGAACAGTGTTCCATTTCGATAAGACACTGATAACTTCACCTCTCCCCCATCACGGCCTGTAGCAGGACTTAATGGCAGCTCATCTGAAAAGCAAAACATATATCCATGAAAGCAAGACTTTCATTTATAGCACAACCCATATGTTGGTACTGCAGTATGCAGCCTTATCACAGTAAATGGCACTAATAATGGATGTAAATGCAAGTAAGTTTCTTCCTAGCAAAACTACAAATTTACACAGCTGTTGGAACACACTCCAATTCAAACAAATCCAAGTGCCCCAATCAAACTGCTTACCCAGTTTACTTTACAAGTTGCAGAGAACAATAAGTTTTGTTATGATTATTGAGAAACAGCTATTTGAACCCCTTATCAATAACCCGAACCTTTGCACAGATTTTTGGCTATTTGAATGTTAGGCTTGGTCTCACTAGAATTGAAGAGTATGTGCCATTTATATGTTTATAAATCTTACACTTTTGAATCATATTAAGATGCCTACACTGGGCATTTTGACACCATCTTTTAAAACCAGAAATCCTAAACAGACACAGAAAGTGGGTTTAATTTTTCTACAAATTATTCCATATTATAAATATAAAATGTAATTAAATAATTTATTAATTAAATTAAATTATATTGTATAATACATTATGATTTCAGACAAATAAACATTAAAAACAATTTATTGTATCCTTATTTTAGATTAGATTTAGCATTATTTTTTATGCTAAAAAGAAAAACAATATTGTCAAATTACGTGAGATTATTTGAGCACAATATATTATAAGGTCCCTAATGAGACCTACCATTAATATTTGCAATAATAGCACAATGTTAATCCTGTGAAATGGAGCTGAAAAACCATGCTTTCTGAAGTAACCAGATCATTATCAAAGCTTAGTTACAAATTAGCATAATGATGCAGAATGCCACATTTAATGCTTGCTCAGACTTATGGTTATTGAGAATCAGTTGTCTGTTGCAGTCTTACTGTTTATAAATCAGAACATTTTTTGACAAAATTACTCACATTCTGCTGAATAATTTGACACCAATGATTGTCTGATAGCAGCCATGTTCTTTATCTAACCCAGTCATCATCTGGCAAGGTGCCACACAAAATTTTAGACATAAAATCAGCACATTTAAAGTTATGCTAACTTAACTTATGTACCCACAAAAAGTTCACCGAGTCTATTCAACTAATTGTTATTTACAGACCTTTAGTAATAGGTTACTCTACTGATTATCTTGTCAAGTAGTCAGATAATAAAATTAGTTTTAAGCAATTCAACAATATACAAATGACTATTTTACAATCTTATTTTCGCGAATAGCAAATTTCAAAACTTTCAGAAACTTTCAGAATTTTATTTTTCAGAATTTCAAAAAATTCTGAAAAATAAATTAAACAATTTAAAAAATATTTAAAAAAATAAAAAAAATAAATAAAAAAGTGCGAGTGTGTTAATCTGATGCCAAATAGATAACGTGTTGTGCTCTTACAAACAGCTAATTTATCTATCAAGCTCAGGTGCTATAGCATAGATCGTCTAGCGGAAGTTTGCGGTGTATCCGCCAAAATTTTTTTTTTTTATTATTTCAAAATTACTGACAATGAGTAATCAGTTTTTAAGCTTTTAGTTAGGTTGTGTGTAGGATATTGGTCTAAGCAAAATAAAACAAAAACTTTCTGCCAGATTTACAAAATTGCCAAAAAGGATGAGTTTTTGTACATATATGCAACATAAATCATTTGCATGCAGTAACCTCTTCAGTGCATCAGTTACATGCTGGAAGTGTTGAACAGCATTCAATGGTGCCGCCGATAACCAAAATGTGTCTTTCAAATGTACACATCAGTATAAAAGCCTGCTGTGTAACTTTTGTCTGGAGTACAGAATGCCTAGGTTGTCTTCCTGTTTCATTTTGTAGAGGAAATGGGTCTATTTAAACAGGAAGCACTGTATGTAGAAATGCAAGGTACATAGCAGCAATATAGTTAATTCACTGCAAATCTCATTAACTAGGTCTCGGTAATAAAACCTATAAAAAAATTCATAATGACAAAATAAGTCCCAAATGGAACATATTGTAACTTCTCTGTAAGCACAGAGAGAGATCACTTGCAAAGATTGAAGAGAGAGAAAACAAAGGAAGATGGAAAATTTCACAGCAGTGTTCATGATTCCTTCTCCTTAGAAGAATGGCTGGTGGATCCCTTTTTATAGTTTGTTAGTTTGGATGACGTATTCTCATGTTACACCCTACCAGTTTCTGCAATAGAGCTTTAATAAAAGTGTGCCCCTTGTTTGGGGATGTATGCTTACTACAACGTAAATTCATGCAACCAATCATGACTTAAAACTGTTTGGGTAAAGATCTCACAGTTTTAAGCTCTGAGAGGTAATTCCAATTTATTGGATTTCATGACCATATTGTTTACAAATCTCCAAAATGTTTTTGATAATTAGTACAGTTCAGTATCTACCGAGTATGCGGACACTAATGTTACAAAGATCCACCTAAAATCCCAAGAGTAGTTTGCAAAAGTATATTCATGTGTTTTGAAAATTTGCTCAAAATTGAAGTGGGCAGGTTTAAAAACTTTACAGGGGAAAAAAAGGTTCCAAGCACTATGTAAATGTCTCCTTTCCTTTCAACTTGAACGGTTCAATATACTGAACATCCTGTAGTGGTTCAACATGGTTCCGTGAGTCAACTGGTTATATAAGTTATAAAAGAAAACCTACAATTAAATAATTACTCAGAATATTTTTACTATAATATTAAATATTTTTGCTTGAAATGACTAATAACTTTACATTTCTTGATTTTTTTTTCTAAATTTCTATTCTGTTCCTGTTGCAGAAAATTTAAGCAAAGAATTGCTAATTGCCAGATTAGGATTTTGGAATTAAGATGAAATAAAAATTAATATGCATTACAGACAGGCTTGAGAGTTACTTCTATCACACTTATGATTCAAAGTTAGTTGGGCACACCTGGTACTTTGAGGAGTCTGTCCAGTCCCTCTGTCTTATCATCTCTAGCAAGCGGATGGAAGAATGTGTAGATAAGATCGCACTATGGAAGAATATATATACACACACACACACACACACACACTACTCAGTCGTAATCAAATAAATTTAAACAATGATTTGTTTACAATTAAATGAGTCATGAAATATGCAAGCTATAAAAGCAGATGCTCATTTAATATCCAAGCAATTTTTTTTTTGCTATACTGATGCATCAGTGAACACAAAACAGCAAAAAGTATTTTATCTGTATGGTCCTGAGAAAAAGTCTTAGAGGTAAAATAAGAGTAAAACTAAGCAGTACCTTCGTTACTGACCTGTGCTACTTCTGCAGAACTCCTCATGAGGTTATGTACATAAATATTCAGCTCCACCTTTCTTTTGGATGCCACATCCTTGATGTGTTTCCGCCCCAGCACAAGCTTGTTGGGGAACCTAGAAACAGGAAATGGTCTCAAATAGGTAATTAAGGAAAATAAATGTAAGACTGAAATTGATGCAATGATTCAAAGCTTGTGGTAGACAGTAAGGAGCAACACACCCAGGAATCTTCCAGAGAGGAAATATTATGGTCAGCTTGTTGTGCAGTTCTTGGAATTCATCAAAGGTACGGAAAACAAATTGAGGCTCACTCAGGGACTCCCTTAATATGCGTACAACATATATCTATGACAAAATAAGTGATATAAAGGAATCATTAGACAATTAAAAAAATTTTAAGCCACCTCAGAGTCATTATGTTATCCTATCTGATTTGAATTTTCTGCCTAGCTATTTAGTAGCTGGCTAGGTTGCTAATGTTGGCTGTGTGTGCCAGACTGTGGAAAAACTCCACTAAGTCAATAATATTCATTCTTGCATTTTATCGCAAATAAGTAGTTTAACATTTAAATAAATAAAAAAAGACTAACATAGTGCTTATCAGGGTTGTATCGCTTCTGGAAAGAGAAGATGGAAGCATCTCTGATACAGCCATCCTGCTTTAGTGTGTATGTGCGTGGAGAAAAGGACAGGATGGGTTCATCATTAGATGGCAAGCCAGAGAAACGCAGCTGGGCTAGGTTGTGGATAAAAAAATTAAACTTTGTGGCTACACTGCCAAGACTGGACTCAATCAACCTGAGTAAGAGATAAGGCAAGAAGGTTAATGTAACAGAATTAAAGCTCAAAGCTGAAATAAAATGTACAACTAGGCTATACCTAGTAAAGAAAATGGTGGCTTCTGTATCTGTACTCTGAGGCTGTAGAGCATCATACACATATTTCAGGTCCTGAGTTCCAGTCAGCTCAGGTAAGCCTGACTGTGTCATCTGTCAAAGTCACAAAAATAAATGCTTAATGTACATAATATACAGTCCCCTCCTAAAATATTGGAAGACACTTGGGTTTTAGAAGATGAATATGAGATAAAAGGTTTGGATTTCTGGTTTTGTTTCCTGGTATTTACATCTAGATGTGTTAAACACAAGTTGCATATACCTTGCTTGCAATAACTGCATAAAGAATGTGACTCACTGACAAACTTATTGGTTTCTTCTTTTCCAATGTTTTTTTTTTTCAGGTTTTTAGCACAGTGAGTTTCAGTTGTTACTTGTTTCAAGGGTTTCTCCCCTCAGTCTTATGTTTTGGATCACTGTTACACTGCATGATAAAGTTCCTCCTAAATATTGGGTGCTATTCTATGCTATTTAACACATGTACATATAAATACAAGGATATAAAAGCTGAAATTCTAAACTTTCTTCTTATATTCAACTTTTGATCTCAAAAACAGATGTCTTCAGCCTGCAGAAAAAACAAACAAATTGGCCTTGCTGTTTGGATAGTTTTGGAGGGGACTGTATTAAACATGAAGTACTTAATAAAAGACTAAAAATTGCAGACAATTTGTATAACTCATAATTGTGGACATTCATGCTATACACTATGGAAAAAAAATACATAAAAAGTTTCAGTGTGCCATAATGTGCAATATTTTAAAGATTTCCACCATTGTTTTTTTCTGCAGTGTTTTAGATCATTACCAGGGACAGCAGGTTAAGGAAGAGGTTGGAATGTTTACGGATCAGATTGTAAGCCTGAGAGCACAGGTCCACAAAGAGCTGGAAGCGGCTTGTAGGTCTCTCACCCCCATTGATGACATAAGCCATATCAGAGGTAAGGACAAACGGTGCTCGGTCCCTGAAAGTGAAAAGTCAAAACAAAATATGGTGCTAATAAGCTCAGCTTAAATTAATTAAATCTCCAAATAGCAACAAGTATAATGCTTTGAAATAATACTTTTTTAACCTTTTAAAACTTCCGATCATCTGTGCATGGCCAAGAAATTTGCCAAAGTCAATGTGAAACATGTGTCCTGTGGTACGAAGCATGATGTTGTCATTGTGGCGGTCACAGATGCCAAGCAGATAGGTAGCCACACAGCAGCCTGCACAAGAATAGATGAAGTTTTCTGCAGCCTGCAGAAAAATGGAAGGCCAGGTGTAAGTAATAAAAGAAAGAACCCTTAAATATTTAACAAGCAAAATGGGGGAGGGACAATATCTAGGCTTATTTTCACAGTGAGAACAAATTTTACATTTTAAAATTTGATAAAGTTTAACAAAGTCTGTAATACTCCATAATATGGCCTGCTGATTAAGAGCAAAATATTTTATTATGCAGAATAATAAATGCATTTACATTAGCTAGGCATTCCTGAGATGTGGGGTATATGCCTTGATTATGCCTGTGGTATTCCTGACTTTTACAAAGCCAACATCAGAATTTGCAGGCATGGTGGTATAGCAGTACTGTAGCTGCCACAAAGCTCCAGCATCCCCACTTTGGTCCTGAGCTTGGTTTCCTGCCTGTGCTGAGTTTTGCATGTTCTTCTAGTGTCTGTCTGGCTTTTCTTTGGGTTTCCACCCACCGCCCAAAAACACACTTACAGCTAAATTTCTCTGAGATGTGAATGAGAGAGTGAATGTAGGTGTGCATGGTGCTCGGAGATAAACTGGCATCCCATTCAGATTGTTTTCTTGGCCTATGCCCTTTAGTCCCTGGATAAGCAAAGAATCTACTGTGATCCACAACATTAACTAGGGAATGCAGGGCTTCTGGTTTGTATGTGCATGGAGTAGATGTGTGTTTTTTGGCTCTGTTTCAATACTTAAATAAGTCAGATTAATAAACTGTGCTTTGCAGCTGAATATATTAAGAACTACAGCTCAACATGACGAAGCCAAATAAAGTTAAGAAATCGGAGAATGGAGAATGCAGCTGCTAGAGTCCTTACCAGGTCAAGAAAGTATGACCATATAACCCCAATATTATCATCCCTGCACTGGCTACCTGTTAAGTTTAGAATTGATTATAAACTAGCACTTCTTACATACAAGACTCTAAATGGTTTAGCTCCCACGTATCTAGCCAGTCTTCTAACATGTTACAATCCATCACGCTCCCTAAGATCTCGAAACTCCGGACTTCTGGTAGTTCCCAGAATATCAAAGTCTACAAAAGGGGGTAGAGCTTTTTCATATTTAGCTCCTAAACTTTGGAACAGTCTTCCTGACAGTGTTCGGGGCTCAGACACAGTCTCCCAGTTCAAACGTAGACTAAAGACATATCTCTTTAGCCAGGCATACACCTAATAAATCCCATAACTTTGTACTCCAATACATCCGATTAGATGCACATCATCATCTAGTGCCTCCTAATATCATGAATAGCAGCTACGCTAATCCCTTTCCATTTGTTTCCCTTCTTCTACCCATCCCCGAGTCACACAGAGATTGTGCCAGCTCCGGTGGCATCCAGAGATGGACCAGCTCCAGCCGGGTTCTGCTTTCTGAGGACTGGAGTATTCAAAGCAGCACTGCCAACCCTATGTGGACATTTTACACATAACATTCTACACATGCTGTATCTGCATCACACAACTAATGCAGAAAGGACATTGTTCATATCACACTCTCCGTGTGTCACCCAGATGAGGATGGGTTCCCTTTTGAGTCTGGTTCCTCTCAAGGTTTCTTCCTAATACCATCTGAGGGAGTTTTTCCTTGCCACAGTCGCCTGAGTCACCTCAGGCTCACTCACTAGGGAAAATTTTGTCTAACATCTAGGACTGTTTGTTTGTATGTTTATTGTTTTTTTATGTTCTGTAAAGCTGCTTTGAGACAATGCTCTTTGTTAAAAGCGCTAAAAAAAAAAAAAAAAAAAGAAGAAGAAGGAGGCTCCTCTTCGTTTTAAAGGTGACAGGGTGCAGATCTATCCAGACTTGACATAAGAAACGAAGAAGAAGCAACAGGACTTTAACGACGTAAGTAATAAATGCAAGGAAAGAAACATAAGATGCTGATTTAAATTTACGGCGAAATTTATCGTGACAGTAGGAGAGGAAACTAAATCTTCTGAAATGCCCTCCGATGCTGAAAAGTTTCTGATGACCAAAGATCCAAACTGGAAATCTACAAGGGAAGAGCAAGGCTATCATAGTGGAACTAATAATGTGTCTGTGCAAGAGGTGATTCTGCTCTACTGAGACTTTGCACAGATAGGAAACCTAAGGTTTAGAATATGGACACGATTGTTAAAGTCTATGTATCCTTAAAGCAGAGAGTGTATTGAATTGTTGCAGAAGAGTTTAGGTGGCTATTGTATACAGTCGCCGGTAAGGTTTTTTCGTGAATGGAAGGGAGTGGAGCTAGGTTTTATAGTTCCCTTCCTGGAAGCATACACAGCCTGTGGGTGTTCTGTTGGTTGTGTTTTAGCCTACAAGTTCTAAAGCCGGTCCAAATGTTCCTGTTTTGGTTATGGTACGGTTTCATAATTGTTTTTTTTTTCTTTGTAATTACATAAATGTCAACAGATACTTACAGTAAAGATCACAGTGATAGACTGGGCAATATTAGGCTTATTAGTTGGAATGTTAGGGGAATTAATAGCCCTGTAAAGCATGGAAAGGTTCTTTCGCATCTCAAAACTTTAAAAGCTGATATAGATTTTATTCAAGAAACGCATCTGAAAAGGGAAAGTGAGAATAGATTAAAGCCTAATTGGATTGCATAAGTGCATCAGTCCACATTCTCTACCAATGCCAGGGGTGTGGCTATCTGGATAGACTTGATGTACCATTCGTTCATCATAAGACTATGTCTGATATAAATTGCAGATATATTATTGTGTTGGGCTCTATAAATTCAAAGCAAATTACTTTAATTTATATGCACCAAATTATGATGGCCCCTCTTTTTTCAAAAAGTATTTAAATTAATCCCCATTATTTCTGAGTCAAATATAATTATTTGAGGTGATTTCAACTGTGTGCTGGACAACGTGCTTGATAGACAACCGAGTCAGACTGCCAGCACAACATCTAAATGTAATACAATGTTAAAACAGTATATGCAATCCCTAAACATTGTAGATATATGGAGAATTCTTAGAGATTTTTCTTTCTACTCTCATGCGCATAAGTCATATTCAAGCATCGACTTTTTTCTGCTAGATTCAAATTTAGTACCAAATGCATGCAAGTCATAATATCACAACATTATAATATCAGATAATGCTCCCCAGTCAGTTGACCTTAGATTAGACAATTTAAGAGGAGAAATAAAGATTGAGCAATTTATGGACATTAAGGATAACGGTGATGTACATGATTCAAATTTATGGGAAGCATTGAAGGCTGTAGTTAGAGGGGAAATTATAGCATTTGAGATAGCTCATAGGAAGAAAGTTAGGATGAGAATGACTGAAATAGAAAGTACTCTTACCAGATTAGAAAGTTTACACAAAAATAGCCCAAACTCTATGTTACTGAAAGAAATTATTGCATTAAAGTATGAATACAATTCTCTATTATCTAGCAGTGTACTAAAGTTATTATATAAGGTTAAACAAAGATACTATGAATTAGGTGATAAATCCCTTAACCTTCTGCAACAGCAACTAAGACAACATGAAGCTCCTAGCGCCACATTTCAAATTAAGAACAAAGAGGGGAAAATAACCGATCTAAAAGAAATAAATCTAAATTAGGCAAAGTTTTATGCAGAGGTTTATACTTCCATAGGGAAGTCTGACCAGGAAAATATTGATAGTTCTATGGAAGGACCACACTTGCCAAAATTAAGTGAAGAGGCCTTAAAAGGCACTAGATACAGAAAAGCATTGATGATGTGGAAAATGCTTTTAAAGTGTTTGCTAACAACAGGGCCCCTGGACCTGATGGGTTCAGCATCGAATTTTACAAAAGATTTAGTAAGGTTATTTTGCCATTGTTGGTACATATGTTTAGACACTCACAGGAAGCAGGCCGTTTTCCTGCATCTATGTATGATGCCAAATATTGTTCTTATACCTAAACTGGGTCTAGATCGGCTGTTAGTGTCATCATGTAGACCAATCTTTTTACTACCCACTGAAACCAGAATAATCGGGAAAATCCTTGCAAACAGATTGAAGAAGCATATCTGTGATATACATCCAGATCAGACAGGCTTCATGCCAGGCAGACATTTGTATTTTAATCTATGCTGCCTGTGCAATGTTTTATATTCGAATCATAAAGACGAAGCTGCAGTCATTTCACTGGATGCACAGAGGGCATTCCATCAAATAGAATGGGGATAAATGATGTCGGTCCTGAAGAAATTTGGTTTTGGCCACGTGTTTAGAGAGTGGATAAAAACAATATACTCCTGCCCAAAAGCCTCAATAGCAACTAACCATAATTTTTCAGCTCCTTTCTGTCTTTGACAAGACAAGGCTGCACGCTGTCCCCATTTTTGTTCGCAGTCGTTATAGAGCCCTTGGCTGCACACCTTCGGCAACAGGCAGATATCTAACCAATCACGATAGGTGGCCTCCCGCAACACATTTCACTTTACACTGACAATGTACTTTTGTTTATAAAAATTCCTAGTAAGTCTATTCCACATCTCCTCACTTCAATTACAAGATTTGGGAATATATCAGGTTCTACTGTTATCTTAAAAAGTGACTTGATGACTATTGGGCCCAACACTTGTAAGCAGTATATAAGATCCACTCCATTCAAGATAGCAGAAAACTCTTTTGCTATTTTCTTTTAAAATATTTTCCTGATTTTGAACAACTAAAAAGGCATGAAAAATTAGAGGAAATAAACCGATTTAAAGCCGGAAACTCAAAAGCAGTGTCATATTTCTATAATGTATTAACTGATTTGGTGGACAGTGACACTACTACAATTAAGAAATCATGGGAGGAGGATTTAGGTTTCACTATTGAGGATGGGCAGTGGGAGGAATGCCTACAGAATATACATGAATGTTCAATTAACACTAGACACAACTTAATTTAATTCAAATCTCTACATAGAGTATACATGTGCAAAACTAAACTGCACAAGATTTTCCCTGAAGTGTCACCGGTATGCAATAAATGCAAGGTTGCTATTTTCGAGGTGAGTTCTGTACCTTCTTTTAGTAGATATGAAAGACAGTGTATTTCTTTATTTATGGTTCTTGCAAAGAGATTGATTCTTCAGAGGTGGAAACTCGACACTGTTCCAACATTCGATGTGTTGCTGAGTGAGTTAGCGGGCATTATTCATATTGAGAAGTTACGATTTATTGACAATGATAAGCTAGATATATTTTGGAAAATACGGAAGCCTGTATTAGACCACTTAGGGTTGTGAAAACTTTACTTATTTATGCTGGTTTTTACCCTGAATTATACCTTTGTAACTAATTTATTTACCTAAATGTTCTTATTGTATTATTTTTGTATTTTTCTTCCATACACCTGGCGATCTATCTGTAATTCCTTTAATTTATTTTATATATCGGAGATATTTATTTGTAACTAGCATACCGTACTATTGTTTCCCTTTGGACCTCTGTTCTGGAAAAATAAATTTCATTCAGGTCATATTAAAATGCTTAAATAAAAAATAAATAAATAAATAAAATAAAATAAACTAAGCAATGCACTGTGCTGCTCTTGAAATTTTATTTCTTTTAAGCAGCTAAGAATATCTTTACAAACCTGAAATTGTTTTAAAGTGCTCTACACAGTTTGGTATAACCATGGTAATATACATTTACACATTTGGTGTTAATTCACCTTCTCGTACTCATCCTCAGCAGGGTTATATTTCCGTAGCCACTCAGCCAGAGGCTTGTCCTTAAAGGAGCCTGTAACTCCATACTCCACCTGAATCTTCCTTAGCGTCTCGGAGGATGGAACCAATTCCACCATGCCTGAACAAGCAAACACAAAGTAAGTGAACATTCTTCATGACCACAAAATAGACAGATAGACAGACAGACAGATAGATAGATACTTTATTCACCCTGATGGTAAATTTACAACTTCCAGCAGTATCCAAAAACA
Source organism: Hemibagrus guttatus (assembly GCA_033459395.1). Lineage (NCBI taxonomy): Eukaryota > Metazoa > Chordata > Actinopteri > Siluriformes > Bagridae > Hemibagrus > Hemibagrus guttatus. The sequence continues at coordinate 18,938,959 of JAUCMX010000004.1, forward strand.
TATGTAATAAGGTAATAAATACAAAAAATAATAAGGAATACTAAATGCTAGAAATTTTAATGTACAAAAGATAAAGTAATGTGCAATATCCGGGTATGTGCAAAAGCTGCGTGTTTTTTAAACGAGTCCTGTGCAAATCTGAGTGTATTGAAGAGTCCTTTTCAAATGGGAGTGTACGATGCATGATGTACAGTTTGTAGTACAGATCATGACATCAACCTGTCACTGAAGCTGCTCCTCTGTCTGGATATGATGCTGTGCAGTGGAGGCAATGGATTTTCCATGATTGACAGGAGCTTGCTCCACGCCCATCTCTCTGCCACTGATGTCAGGCTGTCCAATTCTGAGCCCACAATCGAGCGTTCTTTCCTTACCAGCTTGTCCAGATGTGAGGCGTCCTTTTTATTGATGCTGCCTCCCCAGCACACTGCCGCATAGAAGAGGGCACTTGCCACAACAGTTTGATAGAATATCTGCAGCATCTTTTTGCAGATGTTGAAGGACGCCAGCCTTCTAAGGAAGTACAGCTGACTGTCCTCTCCTGCACAGAGCATTCCTTTTGGCAGTCCAGTCCATTCTATCATCCAGCTGTACTCCAAGGTATTTGTAAGTCTTAAACTCCACACAGTCACCTGCTTCAGTTGTGGCCTGGGCCTCCTGAAGTCTACCACCTGACCAAATATGGTCTTTGTAGTGCTGAAGTGCACATGGTTAAAGTCACACCATGCAACAAAGTCCTGGATCAATTTTCTGCATTCCTCCTCCTGTCCCCTCCTGATACAGCACACGATAGCAGTGTCGTCCACGAACTTTTGCACGTGGCAGGACTCGGAGTTGTACTGAAAGTCTGACGTGTACAGGGTGAACAGTACCGGGGAGAGAACAGTCCCTTGTGGTGCTCCCATACTGCTGACCACAGTGTCAGACCTGCAATCCCTCAGTCACACGTACTGAGGTCGACCTATCAGGTAGTCCATGATCCATTCCACCAGGTGTGAGCTTACTCCCATTTCTATTAGTTTATTCAATTCAATTCAATTCAATTTTATTTGTATAGCGCTTTTAACAAAGAGCATTGTCTCAAAGCAGCTTTACAGAACATAAAAAACAATAAACATACAAACAAACAGTCCTAGATGTTAGACAAAATTTTCCCTAGTGAGCGAGCCTGAGGTGACTCAGGCGACTGTGGCAAGTTTATCTCTGAGGAGCAGTGGCTGGATGGTGTTGAAAGCACTGGAGAAGTCCAAAAATGTAATTCTCATGCCCCAGCTGCCGCTGTCCAGGTGAGAGAGGGATCTGTGTAGCATGTAGGTAATGGCCTCCTCCACTCCCACCTTCTCCTGGTATGCAAACTGCAGAGGGTCAAGGGCATGGTGGACCTGTGGTCTCATGTGGTGTAGCAGCACCTGCTCCATGGTCTTCATTATATGAGCCATCAGGGAGACTGACCTGAAGTCAATCAACTCTCCAGGGCATAGTTCCTTTGGAACTGGGATGATGCAGGATGTTTTCTACCGCTGAGGGACCCTCTCCTGTTCCAGGCTCAGGTTAAAGATGTGCTGTAGAAGGTCTCCCAGGTCCAATGTGCATGCCTTCATTAGTCGTGGAGATACTCCATCTGGGCCAGCTGCTTTTCTGGGACAAAGCCTCCTCAGCTCTCAGCACACCTGGGCTGCTGTTATTGTGGGTGGAGGGACATTCTCCTCTGTGCTACAGTTGGTTGAAGGGGGTAGATAGAAAGTAGAAGTGGGGGTGCAGTGTACTGAGATGTGAAGGAGTTGGGGTGCTCAAACCTGTTGAAGTTGTTCAGCTGGATTGCCGATTCCACATCTTCAATGGTGTCACCCCACTTCAAGCTGCATCCGGTGATTTTCTTCATCTCGTTCCACACTAACTTTATGCTGTTATTCTGCAACATCTGCTCCAGGTTCCTCTTGTACTGCTCTCCTTTGCCTCCCTGAGCTGGAATTTGAATTCTCTCTGCACACGCATAAGCTCCTAAAGGCCCTCTTCTTCTGGTTCAGAAGACCCTTGATGTCACTTGTGATCCAGAGCTTATTGTTTGGATAGCAGGATACAATTCTTACAGGAACAACAACATCCATACAGAAGTTGATGATGTCAGTAGTGCAGTCAACAACCTCCTCAAAATGTTCCCACTGTGTGACCCCTGCAGTACATCCCAGTCTGTATCCCTGAAGCAGTCTCTCAGAGTCTGCTCTGCCTCAGGAGACCACTTGCTGAATGAGCGTGTGGTTGTGGGTAGTCTCCTCACTCTTGGCTTATAGTGAGGCCGAAGCAGAATAAGGTTGTGGTCTGCTTTCCCCAGTGCAGGCAGCAGGGTGGCCCTGTATGGGTCCCTTACGTTGGCACACATATTGGGAGAAAACACGTAGTGTTGTGTCCAGAGTAACATGATTAAAGTCCCCAGAGATTAATACCAGTGCCTCGGGTGTTGTGTTTGTAACCAAACAGTTTTAAATGTATGTGAAAGAGAGCCATATACAGAATTTGGTTATGCACATATTGTGAGGAGTTACCATAATTGTGGTATTAGCCCTAGTTTATTACAATTACATTTTATTATATTTCACTCCTTTCCTTCTTCTCATTTATTTATTATGCTGGTTTAAATTTTAGGGTTTTTCATCTAAAATAGATTTACATATGTAAATGCTGTCAAATTATTATTATTTTTTTGTT